>VXAC01007287.1:387268-473920 GCA_013399225.1 Rhipidura dahli | reverse complement strand
ATGCGCATAGTCGCCACCTGCGCCTCCGCCAGCCCCGCCCCACCCTACGCCGCGTCTGCGCGGGAAAACGGCCGCGCCCTCCCGCGCCCCGTGCGGCCGCGCCTGCGCGGGAAGGGGCGATGTGTGAGGCGTCTGGCGTGCGCTGGCGGCCATGGTAGGAGCGCGAGGGACCCGCCGCCCTCCGCTGCCCGTGCCCCGCTTCACCTCAACGGAGGCCTTGTCTTCCCCCTGTGCCGAGCCGCCGAGAGACCTCCGTCAGGCGCCAGTGTGTCCCCCTCTCGTTCTCGTAGGTTTTCTTGTAAGGACACGGCAGAAACGACGCTGTCCCAGAAAAGCAGCAAAGGCGAGAGGGAAACCTAGCACTCCCGCCTCTGCTCCAGTCGGAGCCCAGCCCGCAGGTGAGGAGCCCCACAACAGTGATACGAAATGCGCAGGTGTTTCACAGGCCTGGCAAGTCAGGCGAGCCTGAAATTAAATCCCTCGGGCTTTTAATCCAGACGGGTCTGTGTATGGCTCAGGAAGGGCCTTGACCTCACGCCCATCAGCAGCTGTGCTTGCAGCCATCTCCAGCCCACATCGGCAGTTCAGAAGCACTTTCACAACCATCCAGCAGCCTGTGCGATTTTGTTAGCAGTTGCACAGACACTGACTATACAAATTCTGCAAGACTGTGGTCACTCTTTAGGCAATAGCCACTTCTAGTTGGGAACATAGCACAAGAAAAGTGCTGGGTTTTTGGCCTAGATCAATTTTTCTACAAAAAATATTCTTACTGGTACTTGAACTCCTGAGAACAAACTGAATTAATTAAACCTATCTCACTACCATGCATTGACATTGAGATGGGAAGAGGTATATTAGCACTAAAGAATTTGGATTGTTATAGACTATAACTCAGTCAGTATTAGGAAGAAATTGTCCCCTGTGAGGGTGGTGAGGCCCTGGCACAGATTGTCCAGAGGAGCTGTGGCTGCCCCATCCCTGGATGTGTCCAAGGCCAGGTTGGAGAGGGGCTGGGGCAACCTGGTCTGGTGGAAGTTGCCCACTTAATTATAAACCTTTCTTAATCTTAACCTTCAAAAACGTATTATAGTTTTCAAAATCCACCCCTATCAAGGTCCTCACATCCTGGAATCCACTTACATGACCTTCAGCGCACATTCACTCTGCAACTCATGCATTTTAAACATTACATGTATAACTCATTCTGTTTTGCTCAAATGGATGATGTGTATATATATATATATATATAAAATCCACCCCAGAAAAGCACTAGGGCAGCCCATCATGCAACCCAGCACCACCAGAGTAACTGAGGACACTGTAGCTGCAGGGAAATCCCTTTAATCCCGCACACAAACCACCAGTTCAAACCCAAAATGACAAAATAACAGTGACTCCTATTACTTCTGTTTTTAAGCTCATGAAACCTCATCATGTGAAAAGCATGAGGCATCATGATGTTACCAAATAAAATAGACAGTAAGAACTGTGACTAATCAAAAAAAAATCAAAATATTTGAATACTTTATGCTTTCGCATTTGTCTCCCTTCCATTGTAATTTTTAGCATCTTGTACGTTTAAACCTCTCTCATAAATTATTTTTGATCTTGAAATACACGGTTTAGCTGTCACTCAGAGACAATTGCTTGACAGTTCAAAGATGTTATTACCATCAGCTGGAGGGAAAAGTTATCTTTTACTGACAATTGGTATTTTTAAGACATTTGAAATGAGAAAAAAAAATTAGTTCTTTAGTCTCCAAGTTGGCACAACCAATTTATCAGATCTCATGTTATGGCAAAAATTATGGATATTTTATCTCTGATATATTATACTGCAGTGTATAAATAGTTTAGCAAAAAGTAGCTATTGAAATCCAAATCAAGTGTCCCACTGTGACTGAAATATCAGCATATTCTTCACAAGTGCAAGTGAACTCCTACCTTTTTTACTCCTCCCTCTCAGGAACAACTAAGCTCAGTGCAGAAATTCAGATGCTGTTTGGGAAGATGAATGAGTTTTTGCACTTACTGCTACTTACGCTGGAAATACAAATCATCAAAATACCTTAAATAATAGAAGATCTTATTGGCTAAAATGAACAAGTTAACAGAAAAGGCTTCATTTACCTATAATTTTCTTTCCCATGTTTATGTGGAGCATCAGTTGGAATCAGAGATAAAATAGGTAAGCCAAGGTGCCCATGATCAAGAGCTCAAACAGCCATTCTTCACCAAAACTTGTCGTTTTTTCATTCCTTCCTGTCTGCAGTGATGGAGTGAGTGATTCCAGTACAACCACTGAGCTTTCTGACACCTACTTAGTAGGTTTTGAATGGCATCAAATTTTGTACATTTCAGTGCAGAGGTTTTTGCATTCCATGGTTTAAATGCTGTTCCTGTGATCCCAAAGCACAGCTAATTCATTACAGGTGAAACTCATTCCAGTGCCCCAGCTGCCTGATCTTTAAGAACATTTAGTTGAGTTTTCACTCTTGAGTATTACCAATTCAGTGCAAAATATGTAGTTTTAAGATGATTTCAGATTTGCAAGTATTTTAAAAGGCAAAAATCAGAATCAAACCCCATGTTTGGAATGCAGCTAAATGTGATAAAATAATAGAACACAATTTCCATCAGACCAACTGGGAAGGACTGCAGTTCTGTAGAAATAAGTCAAATGCATAAATACAAGATTAGAAATAATTAGCTAAAGAGCCATTTTGTAGCTTGGCTTCATAGCTGATCACAAACTAAATGTGTCAACGACATGGTGGTGTTGCAACAAAGGAACACCAAAGTGTGTTTATTATGTGGAGCTTGCAAAATAACTCCCCAGGAGACCTGGGCCAGCACTGGACACCTCGAGGCAAAGAGGAGTCAGAATGGAACAAACAAACACAAGGGGTAGCAGTGTAAGTTTAGAAAACATGAAAATCTCTAAGAAAATACATAGAAAATCTAAATTTATTTCATCCAGGGGTGAGGACACTGAAGTGACATTGCTGCAAAAATGAACTGTTTTCAATGTCTGTAGTAACAGGACAAGCAGCAACGGACTCAAGTAGCAGCAATGAAGTCTTTTTTCAGTAAAGAGGTAAGTTCTGACAGTCTGGTAAGTTTATATAACAAAGTAGATGGCATAGAGAGGTTATGGAACCTCCATCTTACAATTCTGTGTAAACAATTGTGTGGCAATCAACTAGGAATGGTTTAGTGGGAGCTGAGCCTATCTTAGGTACAGGGTTAAATAGCTGATTTCCCAAGTTCCTTCCAACAGCATTTCCTCTAACACCCGTAGTAAATGTCTTCTCCTGAGCGTACACCAGTCTGGAAGCTGACAGCACCAAGAGCCTTCTGAACCTTCTGATTCTCGTACTTCTGACCAGAATAAACCACAGCACTCCCAAACACCTGCTCACGATAGTATCTTGCTGTTTGAGGCATTAGTATGATAAAAATGTTCCTGTGTTTGCTACTACTGCCATAACAATCGGTAATTTGGTTCTAGCAGAACATGCATTCCCATCCACCTTCCCATTCTCAAATTTTATGATGGGTAGTATTGTGTTCTCCTCCCATCATCATGGTTTGAGCCCTACAGAGTTACAAGCAAAGAAGATTACTTACACACACACACACACACACACACACACACGCCACCCCACATGAAATAACAGTACTCTGGCTTCTCAGGTGCAACCAGCTTCTGTGAATTTTATAAAATAGATAAGTCTTATTTACCTAATGTAAAGCTCATTTTGCCTTCTAAAAATTTGTATCCTGCAACAAGATTTTTCACTATTTCCACCAAGTGACATAAAATGTATTAGTAAATTTTTTTTTTTTTTCAAGAGAGATACATGTGGCCAGGTAAAATAAAATACTTTCTTGGAGCAGCACAACTCATTGACCAAAAAACCTAATGCCAAGTATCTTGTGAAGCCTTTGAAGATGTAAACACAAAGGACTTTTCGCAAGTTGGGTAACTAAAAAGCTGTCTGTAGTCAAAATTACTTTGGAAATTAACAGGAGTAATTACTTACAAATTTCATTAAATATCAGTTTTGGCTTGGCTTTAAACCCTGGTTTGTCTCAGTTCTGCAGATGGTGTTCACAGATCACAGCCCTGCCCACTCTACAAACTTTATGCCCTAGAACAAACAGGTCTGAAAAGTAAATAACAGGGTAAGTTTGTTGAAAAATTAATTTGTAAAAAGAACAGTTTACATCAGAATGATCAAAGTCAGAGCCTTTATTAAATGTTCCTTCTCTAAACAAACTGCATTTAATCCCCCTTTCGCATCTGTGATTTCTAAGGCTATTTTAAATACTCACAGGGATTTTCAGTCTTCAGAACCGTCACAAGCAGCAAATTAGAAGTACACAAAAACAATACAACTGAACTTTCACTGAGTTCTATTCCTGCCTCCCAGGGTGTGTGGAAAAACCAACAATACTTACAGTACTGGAGTTTTTTCACGCCCTGGAAAGGAAATAGTTGTCACCAGAGTTTAAGCCTGATGCGCTCTAGCCACATCTCACAATTGGCTACAACTGACCAGTATTGGTTAGTATGTCTGTCTCTTGCACATAATCTGTTTCAAAAAGGGGACCAAATTTTTAGTTTTCAGCTAATGTGGGTCTAATTAAGGCTATTCTGGTATATTTGATACTAAAATACTCTCTGGGAGTCCTTTTCGTGAAATCCCATCAGAATTAACATTTTCAAAAATGAAAACATTTGTAATAGGTGTTTGAGTTGAAATGCTGATGCAGCGGTTGTGGTTCAGTGTTTCCGGGTCTTCGGGAATTTTATCATGTCAGGATAGTGTCATCAATCTGTTCCTCGGAGTCAGCTTGCCCAGCCAGCTTCCGCAGGGACCTCCTGCAGCTTTCACTGAGAAGCTCCAGGCTGGCAGCATCAAGAATCTTGGAAACTGACTGTGGAAGGGAGATAGCACCAATTACCAACTCCTTATGACATACCATTCAAAATCAGAGTTAAGTGAAAGTGCCTTACACACTGTATCAACTAAAATCTTTCAAACGTACCAAAAGTCTTCACCTGATTTTACAATTCCAGACTTGGGAACTATCCAAAAGCAGGTCAGACTTAGAACACAAGTCTGAAAATGGATGCATGAAGTAGTCCATCCTAAACACTCCCTAGTACCACTGTGATCATACAAGTGATCACAGCAATGAATCATCAGTGCCAGCTGAGGGAACTCCAGCACAGGCAAGGCTTTAGGGGGTATGTTAAATGCCTCGATTCTATTAATGCTGCACAATAAGGTTGTACAGAATAGGTATTGCTGATTTCTTCAGAGCTTAGCATGAGAATGCTGCTGAAGGCCTAAAAGGGCCTAAATGAAAATTGAGATATCCCACTTCATCTATTTCATAAGAGAACTTCCAAGCACATTCCGAGGCTGCAGGTGCCCCACAGACAAAAGCAGAACAAGGTGCCACAGCCTTGTTACCAGCAATTGGGGTTTTTTATGTCTCCTACCTCAAGCACTTCATCACCCGCTCTCATCTTCAGAAGGTTGACAATAGCCTGGTCACTGTAGGCTCTTACACTGGTGTTTTTATCCTTAGTGTTGTCCAGAAGTGCTTTGAGAATTGGTTTAATTGTCTGAGGATCCAGTGGGGGAAGATGACTTTTATTTGCCCACCAAATCATCTTTTCTGCAACTAACTTAATGTCACTGGATGAGTTCTGAAGACACTGAAGGAGACAAAGATACTTACATTCAGATATACCAAGGACACATATTTAAAGCAGCTGTTAGTATTTTTTCCTAATTAAGTATTTAAAACCATGCTAAGAAAAGCAAACAGTTTTCAACTCACAGGTACAAAAGACACACTTGTTACCAATTAAGTCTGACTAAACTGTGTAAGAGAAGATCAAATCTTGAAAACAAGACAACTTTTCAATAGAAACTTTCTAAATATGTAGTTGATGACAGTGTCACATGTTCATCTCAACTGTCTTAGAAAATGACAATGGCCACTAAGTGCAGAAAAGATGACAGTGTCAGCACCTCTACAACACACTCACTCAGCAACAACAGCCAAGTCAGTCTCTAGCTGGAATATTGGGTGCATTTCAACAGTGGATTTCACTTTGAAATTTAAAAAATTAAAGTTTTGTATTTTAATATTTACCCATTGAAAACATGAAAGATAATATCTGGAATGCCAAGTGCATTATTAATATGGTGATAAAGATTTTGTGACAAGTGTGATATTTTATATTTTAACACAATACTACTATAGTAATATAGAAAAGTAGGATTTCAAACAAAAAGTCTGCTTTGAAGAATGTCGGCATGGCATGTTTGGTAGTTCTTTGAATAAATTGCAAAGAAATGTAAAATCTGAAAATGTAATGTGCTCCAGCATCACCCCTCTCTATTTACCTTTGTCTACCAAGAGGGATACTTGGGTGTGTGGGTGGGATTTAGGGAGGACAGACCATGAAAGAAACTAAAAAAACCCAGCCACACAAAAGAAACAACCAACCAGTAAAGGAATTTTGAATAAAAATATTTAAATAGAAAAGAACTGAAAAAGATGTTAATTTCAACATTCTCAGGTCAAGTGAGTTTTGGTATTTGATACATTTCTAACAAAGGCTGTTTGACCTTTAGCAATCTTAAAAACCTGACAGCTTCCTCACACTCTTCTCTGCCTCTCTGCCAGCTGTTTGCTACTGCAAAGGAAAAATGCATTTATAAGAATCAGACTTGGGATTTAGCACAGAAAGCTCAAAAACAAATTTCCATGTTAGAGCAGGGATGGCAGTGTTGTATTCACAGCTTCAAAGCAGGCTGATACAGTGATACTATATGCACTCTGCCTCAAAAAAAAAAAAATATTTTCAGGGATTTGATAGACCCACCCATGAATTAGGTCAAACAGAGATTCAGATCACAAGAACACCACTAGGTAGTTAGCATGAAAATTCTTACCTTTATAAAGAGGCTGGAAATTTTGGGTGGCAGGTTGCCTCCCCCTTCCATGTGGTATTTCATGAGAAAGCCCATCCCTCTGATGCCACTAACTGCAATGGGGATCTTCCCATAAAAACAAGAATTGGTATTAATACAGCAGAACGCAACAACAGCCTTTATAACCAAACTTATGGTCTGTCAGCTTTTGTGGAAGGCCAAACTCATCTTTCAAAAGAAGAGCAGCATCAAAGCAGGAAAATGCTGGGTTAATGTTATTGGGTAATATGATGAAAAAATCCCAATGCAACCATGAGCCAGACGGAATAAGGCAGCAGGCCCCACCAAGCCCACAGAATTTCTACCCCAAATTACTCATTCAACCCCGGATATAAAATTTTCCTTCTAAAATGAGTAATTTCCACTTCTTGTAAACTTGGCCTGTGAATGAGAACTCTCTAAGGAAACAGGAGAGTAATTTACTCCAAATGAAACCTACTCTGTAGTTAAAGATTGTTTAATCTTCATCTCCCCAGGGATGAGAACTCAAAGAACCAGAACAGTTGTGTAATTTCACCATAAAAACTGCATCTAAGGAAGAATCTTCAGTTGTCACTTGGGGGGTTTTGTCCTGTTTGGTAACACAGGAGCCTGTTCACACACCTTTCAAAACTGCTCCCAGCAAGTGCTTGCAACAGCACTCACCCACTGTCAGGCAGGACTCACCCTGTCGGCTGTGGCATTGCTAACAATCATCTCCTCGACACTGTTGTAGTATTTTGGGGAACACAGCCTGCCAGAAGCCACGTTCACAGCCACTGAGAGAGCCAGGCTCCGGCCATGCCTCACCATCCAGTCAATGCCAGAGACATCTGCTGCAGAGGAAAGAACAGAACAATGGTAGGGCTCCTGCTATTTAGTGCTCTTCATCTGAGAGACTTTTGGCAGTTTGTCAGTTCACTGCCATAAAATGAAATAAAGAGCAGCGTCTAAAGGAATGGCCTGCTTCCTCCATTTCTCCCAAAAAAGACATATAGACAGAGCTAAAATGCAACACCTTTTCCAGGCAGGAACACCACCGGGGCAGGCAGGGAAGCAGACACAACCAAGGGACTCTCTTGTTCAACTCATATACTTCTGATGGTTCAAAATTAGACAAGCTTTGACTCTCTAATAAAATTGTAAAAGTCACCTGTAATTTGACCAGCCAATAGACTCCCTTTTTAATCCCACAGGGGAGAGTAATCCATAACACTCTCAAATACTGGGGTCCTATAAAATCCACGGGTTTTTCTAACTTAGAGGCAAATTAGTTTATTTTCCAAAAACATGTGAAGTCATTGCAGATGTTGTCTGCAATTAGCATCACCCAACCTAAGATCAGAGTGCCCTCCCAAAAGGTGGGATGGCCCTCCCATCCACCCTGCCTGAACATCCTGTCACGTCCAGCTGTCCTCGTGTTGGCACCAGCAATTACTCAGCCATGCTGGTACTTTAATCAAGTTATCTGATCAAGAGAAAATTAGGGTAACCCCAATTGACAACCAGTTAACCTGTGCTCCCTGTGTACCAGAGTACATGAATTAAGAGCTATAAGCAAAGAAAAGCAAAGAAAAGCAAAGAAAAGCACAGTAAAGTACAGAGCAGAGATTCAGTCACAGTTAGCCTGAATCAATGGCTGAGAAGGAATCTTCCTTGCTTTCATGATCTGTTCCAGTCCAGTAAACAGCTTTTTCACCTACCCAGTAAGTGCTGGTGGAGAACAGTGCTGAGCTCCTCGTCGGACAGAAAGGCGCACAGCTCTGCCAGGCAGCCAGCCGAGGCCATGCGGGTGGCATCCTGACAGGGTACAGGAGAACAGAGAACATGGCTTGAGCTCAACACACTCCAGAGACAGGCAGCAAGAAAAACAAGTGTCAAAAGATGACAGGAAATAAGGAGGAGGAGAAAATAAATAGTAGTATTTCACTACTACTCTCTGTGGATTTCTGTCAGTTCGTGTAGTTTCTTGTACATGACGGAAATTAAAGCCAAATCTAAGGTCAAAAAAGCCAGCAGAAACTGAAGAATTATCTAAGTTCTGATATGTTAAATGGAAAAGTCGTAACGATGAAAGTCAGTGTTTTAAAAGATGAGCTCACAAAAGCTTAGTTTAGAATCACTTACTCTAAGTGTTATTTCTAGCCAGTTCTGGATGAGCTGATGTCTGTAATAAACTCTTGGTACTTTTAATTTAACACTTCCAGGCTTTTGCTATTTTGGCTTCCTTACGTGACCATCCCATTACTACCCACTCCTCCCTAAAATTTACAACCCAGTGGGAATGTTTCAATTTTTCTATTTCTAGCATTTCAACAGTTGCATGTCTGTTGCAAAGACTGACATAAAAAATAAATTATTAGATAATTAATTTAATCTCACTCATGTTACTGTTGCTATCTGCCACATACAAAAGACCCTACATTAAACTTGGTCTTCTCTCGTTGGAGAAAAATCTGCCATTATCTGAAAAATTTCTCATACTGAATAAAACCTCACCTGAGAGGCTACAAACTCATCTGTCCATACAGCGAAGGTACTGCAGGTTTTCTCCAAGATAAAAAGCAAATCCTGACTGCAGAGCTACCTCAAACCCATTAATGAGGAGCTGCAGGTCAAACCCACATATGCAGTTGCCAAGGAAACATTAAACTGGAGGCTTTTCAGAGTTACCAGGGACTGGCTAGGAATCGCCTATTCTTCACTGTGACTACATCATTAGTAATTTTCCCAGAAGTTATTTTAGATAGTAATTCTGTTAGAAAGTTCAGATTTTAAATGTAAGAACAAGACTGTCTACAGCAGGGGTTCTTTGCAGCTGGCTGAAGCAGTACCTCATCATGTCCCAGCATCCCCAGCAGCACCGTGCTGATATTCTTCCTAATTGCAGCATCTACTTTTGCACCAGCTCCTCGTGTGACAAACCGTAGCGCTTGCAGCATCGTGTCCCTGGAAGTGATCACAACATACAGTCAGATACTGCCTCTCTCCCACCCTCCAAGAGAAATTTTGCTCTGGATACCTGTAGATCCTTGCACAGCTATTACACTGATATGCCTTACAGTTTGGGAGAGTGATCCCCTCTCTGCACTGCTAGAAACTCCATCCTAGACAGTACTTCCATATTTCTGTTTGTTGTAACACAGATAATTTCTAATCGTTCAAAGATTAAAAAAATTCTCAAGTCAGGAAGTTTATATCTTAGGGATCTGTGCCCTTAGGATAAAAGAACAGCTGCTTTACTTCGGGTCAGACTAACATTCAATACTGTCTTTTATGTGAAAGTGGGCTGCTTGGGAATGTGTAGGAGAGGAGAACTGGGCAGACCCCAAGCACTGTTTCTCCTAAATACTCTCACAGCTCAGCTTCTGACACACTAAGGCCCCATCATCCCCATTCTTGGTTTACAGTCCACTGCCTTCATTAAAACATAGATCTTACTCTAATTGGGAGTTTTGTTCATTCATCCCATCTTTCTTTCATCCTTAGTAAGCAGGACGGTCTGAGCTGTCAGCTGCAGCTTACCTGATGGCAGAGTCATCACTGGAACGAATTCCATTCAGGAGCTCCGTGAAGAGAGGATCCACTTTGACATGGATGACAATGAGTTTCCCAAGAGCATCGGCAGCTTTAAGGCGAACAGCACGGTTTGAATCTTGCAGAGCTTTGGTGAAGGTTGTTTGCAACTGGGGCAAAAATGGTTTCAGGGCAATCTCAACCTATTCCAGAGATGGAAGAAGGGAAAGTGGTAGGGTCAAGTATTAAAGAGCAGCTAGAGATCAAAGCCTGAAAACAGCATGACCTCTTCTACAGCAATTTGTTATTAGAGTGCCTTTGTTAGATCTAACATGCTACTAAAATAGGAAAAAAAAAAGAAACAATAATTTACCACAAAACCTTTGACCTTTTCTAATCTAATCATCTTTTCTTCATACTGAATTACAAGGGTAGCACTGACAAATTTTACACTATCATGAACAGCCTTTTGTATACAGAGCCCTGAATAAAAGCTCAGCTCTATTCAAAGATACATAAGATTTCTGCACTTGACAATATATAAAAATGGTGGATACAGGAGAGATTAATTACATGGTGGGCTTTAATCACTTGAAAGTGGGATCAGCATTTATCAATATTTCTAAGAAGCCCAGTGGTTCAGCACTGGGGGCTTTTTTTGTAGGCCAGAAGCTGCTGGAAGAATGCAGTCGTTACAGTGCTATTCCTACATATCAAATCCACAGCAGCAGGCATCCCAGCTGTATTTACATGAACAGCAACAGATATTTCTGAAGGTTGCCATGGAAAATGTTCACAAACCACAGTTCAACACTTTGAATCTTACCTTGGCTAAAAGAAGGCTTAAAGTTTCAAGCAGAGCCACCTTGACATTCCAGCTGAACCGATCTCCCAAGATTCGAATGAGGGGCCCGGTGATGCTCACCACAGATGGTTTGAGAGCTTCAGCAGAAGTGAGCTTAATAACCAGCCCTAAGGCCTTTGCTGCCTCTTCCTTCTGTTCTGGATTACCAGTTAAAACACCTTCCCGCAGCACCACAAGTATGGAAGTCACTCCCTATCATGAAAATCAGGTCAGAAAGCTTAGAAGCTAAGATGCAAGAAATATGTTATCTTATTTTTGCACCTATTATACACCAGATGAACAAACTTGGAGAGCTTTTCTCAATTTCCTGTTGATCTTCAGCTGCCTGATTCCGCACTGAGAGAGCTACTTTTCTTTGGTTTGATTTCATGCCTCTTCACCTTACTAAGCCAGTTGCTATGAGTGGTAAGCAGTGGTGGTAGCTCAGGGAATTTTAAAACCAGAGAAATTTGGCACAGAAGTCCAATGTCACTCCCCCACAAAAAGCAGCCAGCAACCATAACTTACGTGCATAACAGAATTGTCAGAGACCTCATTGCAACAGGGGTCTTCTGTAGGGTTACTCAAGAGCTCTAACCTACAAAAAGTCCTCCAATATACAGCTTTGGAATGCCTAAATAGTCACTCCTTCTAATAGCTGTAGTATCAGTCAGCTCTCCCCAAAGGTGGAGTATTGTGGCTGTGATGAATTCACGCTCATTCTGATCTTTTACCTTCTTAGGAATGCAGAATCCTGGCACATGCTCGCCCTTGGCCTCATTCCCTACAATCCGGATATCCCTGTGCAGGTCCTCAATGAGAGCAAGCTGGTTCCCAGCATCTAATTTCTGTAGGAGAGAGGGGTAAAACAAAGATCAGGTAACATGACACCTAGATATCTTTTGTGAAATCTTCTCAGGCCAGGCATTACCCCTGTAACCTTTTTAAGCTGCCTCTCACCTTGGTGATGGAATTAAGCGCATCCCAGCTTTCATTCAGAACGACAGGGTTGGTGTCATTAAACAGGCGAATCAAGCCCGAAACCAAGCTCCTGAGATGACCAGTGTAGTCTGCTTTTGTCTTGGAGCAGTAGATATTCAGCATGACAGCTGCTGCCTGTCTCATGCCCAGCTCAGGGCTGCGGGTAGCTTCTAGCAAATCTTCAGTTATAATTCTTTGTCCAACATCATCTTCCACAGACAGGATCACAGACTGGCAGTTTGCCATCTCCTGAAGAGCCCAAATTAACTTTACATTAGCTCTCCAACAGAACAAAGCCAAATCTAACCCCAAACTTCTCCACCTTATCCCCAGAACTGTCACTACATAAATACTACAACACACCCCACTTGCTAATTGTTTCTCATTAAAGAGCTGGTCATATCACCATTAAAAGCTTGACTCAGTCCTGGTGCAGACACAGGTATGACCAATTCTTAAAATTTAACACGTGACCAAACTGCTGAACTGATTGCTGCAGCAGCTGCAGGAGAGCTAATTTACAAAAATTAGAGTAGCTCAGTCTCCCCCATCTTACTCACCGATGAGAGACTGTGAGTCTTGTCAGATAACATTCTTCTGATTTAGGTAGTTTAATGTTGTGCATCACAGCACTAATTACAAGCACATCTGTGGGTACATTGGAGATCTCCAGGTAGACTTGGGGCTAGAAGCTGATCTAATGGGCATCCACAGCAGACAGACAACAGGACTCTGTCACTCATTCCTAATTCAACAACTGATTATGAAAATGTCTGTCCACAGTCACAACTCCAGGATATTCTAAGGAGTCCAAACACCAGATGTTTTGGAAAACAGTACAGGAGGAGTGCAGCATGCAAAATAGGAGATTTCTTCCCTGCAGCCCTTTAATCTTTCAGTCTTCTACACCAAGAATAAATACAAAGTTAACTAGAATCTCTGGCAGTTCTCCAGAAGTAAGTAAATTGAGAATTGTGTCTTGTAGCAGGCCAAGGAGACTTTTAAATGGATACAAATAGATTTGGAAAGCATATGTTTTTTGACTCACAATATGCCACCAGGCAAAAAGACTCATCCTGGAGAAGCTAATGGACTGAATTAAACATGCAATCTGTGAATCTAGAGAACACAGATTCTGGGCTGGGAAGTAAACCGGGTGCACTATCTTCAGGAAACCTGTCACAACAGAGGTGAGCTGTGCTACTTGCCAATTGCTCTTCACTGGTGCCCAGCTTTTCTTTGAGTGCAGACATCATAGCAGGCAGGATGATACTCAAGTGCCGTGTCAGAGAGTCCCCTGCCACTGAGGAGAGGAAAGCCAGCACCCGGGTGTTCACTGGGGGGGTAGTCAGCTACAAAAGTAAAAAATAACAGCCAAAAATTGAGACGAGCAGAAAGTTTTTCCAGAAGGAGTCTGTCTACAGCATGAGCAAATGACAATGTTTTGAGCACAAAATCAGAAGAAAATTTCAAACCATGCTCTCCCTTTTGCCATATTGGTCCAAAGACAACTGGCAGCAAGCAGAGGAAACAGCACAGATATAAAGTTTAAAATTTGTTTCCCATTGTACCTTTGGCACCAAATAAGGCAGCACCACACGGCTCTTGACAGCCATAACTTGTTTAAGACCATCCACAGCAAAGTCAGCTGTCTCTTCATTATCCTACAGGGAAAGAGAAAGAGACAAACTGAGAAATGATCTGTGACACACCAAGCTAAGCCCTGTTTTAAGGGACAATTTTCCATGTGATCATAAAAATAAAAACTAAGTCCTTCTATTAAAAAATGTTTTCATAGTACCTAGCAAAATCCAAATCAAGCTCTTGTCACATCACAAAAATTTTCCATTTCAGACATAGTGGCCAAGCAACTTAAGCAGGTAACAATGGCAATTTCACAGCAGAGCTATGTATAACAATCCTTAGGCCTAGGCTTTAGCCACAAGATCCTCCCTTGCCACTGGCTACGATGACTCCAGGAGGAGACAAAATATTGCTGCCATTCCCTGGAAGGTCTGCCACTACAATCCTCCTCCTCCTTTAAGTTAATTATTCAAAACTTGTCCCACATCATTAATCAGGTTGTTGACTAATGCTGAGCAATGCTCACCAGCTGCTTCAGCAAGAAGGGCAGGATGTCTTCAAGAGCCTGATGGCCAATTGTTGAGTGCAGCTGTTCAAATGTTTTGGCTGCAGCCTCTCTAACTTCTTCCAGAGGATCACACAGTGCTTTTCTCACTGTAGGAACCAGGGACTCAGAGAAAAGCAGTACCTGAAGATGAAGAGGTAAAATTACAGAAAATCTAAAGCACAACAGATGTGCGTATCTCAGTAAAGTAGCTAAGAATGCAGAATTTGCACAACTGAAACTGAACTGCAGTTTGCTTGATATAATAATGGAAGAAAAGCAGGATAAATCAGCACAAATAGTTGCAGTGCTCTGACTGATACAAATTCATACAGTTTGCCTGAGCAGCAACTCAGTGTTACAACTCAGTTACAAGCTCTGACTTCAGTCCACAGAAGGTATTTTTCTGTCTCAAGTGCAATACCTGCACCATAACATCAGTACCTGGGAAAATGGGAATTTCACCTGGCACATGTAACTCACCGCATCTCTGCTGGTTGATTTCATGATCTCGCTCAAACCGATGCAGACTCCTTGCCTCTCATCACTCTTGTCTGATCTCAGTCCATCTTCCAGGATGGGAATGATTTCAGGAAGGATCTTCTCTCCTAACTTTCGGACAAGATCTCCTAACGTCCGTGCTGCAACCTGTCCGCAAAAATGTTTTCATAAACTATTTTCCTTTTTATAAAACTGTAGAAGGTGAACTGCGAGCAAATGTTCACTCTTGACCATAAGCTACTGTTCATAGTGCAGACAGAGCAGTAGGAATGAAAACACTATTACAAATAACCATCGAAAAACAGTTTTACTGTCATCACAATCACAGTTGCCTTCAGCAAACACAGAATTCAGACATGCTCATGCTCAGAACAGTTAAACTGATGACAGCTTTGGCATGACTAATAGAGAAGAATTATTCTGTGTTCCTCGGGAGTTATTTTCTACAGTCACCTGCAGGATCAGGAAGGCACAACTTAATTCCTCACCGTTCGCTTATCCGCACAAGTACTGGCCAGGAATTTCAGCAGAAGGCCAAAGAGTGTTGGCAGGATTTCCCGAAGCGTGCGAGGAGTGTTTGAGACAACGATTTTCCAGACATGTAAGGACGCCTGGCGCACCACCAGCTGCGTGTCCGAGCGGCCCATGTACAGCCCCGCCAGCACCCTGTTCCTCCTCTCCACTCCCAGAGCATTAATGATAGCCTGGAAAGAAATAGCACAAGATTGTATTATCTGCCCCTGAAACCTATAAAAAGCATAGAATACATGATTATTCCAAATGTCTTTCCAGCAGGCTGTCCATGCTGATTTAAAATGGGAGAACTAAAAAAAAAAAAGGCACAACAGACAAGAACTGCTTTACCTTGTTTGACTGGGCTGTTCCAAAGTTGTCATCCTCTGAGGCAGTTTCTGTGGTCATTTTTCCAGTGACTCCTGAGATATGGAATAGAAGATCTCCAAGGAGCTGAACTGAGCTAAACCTGGCAACAGGAGCAAGTCAAGTGTTACAAACAGGGCACTCAGGCAGTACCTGTCCAATTCTGACAGGACATCAGCTACAGACCTGAGCCAAATATAAGAAGACACAGCTATGTCTGCACTGAAATGCTGCACGGGCTGATGTGTAACACCATCTGTCTACATGGCTGAAAGGAGCATGCTAAACAGAAAGGGAAGGAGTGAATTCCATACTGGAAGGGCTGAGAGAATTTTCAAACCAAAGCAATGAATCTGAGAATAGCCTTGACTCTAAAAAGGAACAAGACAGTGCCTGTATCTGTCTAACCCAAACGACATTCACCTGGGGTAAGAATACTTAGCAGCACTCAGCTGGCACAAATCATTTATTACATCTTACTTTTGAGCAACTGCTATCCGCTGTGAGTGCTCCACTGCACATTTTTATACACAGGAGAACAGTAACTTGGCTCAGCATTTGGAGAAATGAAAAACAATACACAAGGGCTAAATATTGCCACATAACTGCCTTGGAAGTGCATTTCAGAGTCACCGCTAGAATTAATAATCCAGCATGAATACTCTGCATGTAGTAGGAAACCCGACCCAGCCTGGCAGGGCTTTTCAGACTCAAATGCTTTAAGGCATCATACTCAAATCAACAAGCAAAAAGCAACACTTGTTTTTGCTTCACAGGAGGTCTCTGCATTTTTTTGAGGAGCAACACAGAGCCTGAATCACACCAGTTTTTCAAGCATGGAAAGGAAACGTTTGTGGCTAAGCCGGTTTTGCCTACCTTATCCTCCACAAGTCATCAAAGAGCCCATCCTCGAGCTGTGGCAGGAGCAGAGCGATGGCTGTCTCTGCGTACATGCTGATGATTCGCTGCCCCGCTCGCAGCGCCGTGTCCCGCACAAACTCATTCTCATCTGCCAGGGCCTGCACAGAGGCACAAAATGAGCTCTGAAAACTGGGCCTTTCAGCACAATACACAAAAGCAACAGGAGGAAGAAAACAAACCAATGTTTTCTCTCTCCACCGTGAAAAGCAAATGAACTACAGAGTTGTGAATGCACAAAGCTGACTTCAAGAAATGACCAGTGATCACAAATAAAAGACAGCAAGCCAATAACTTAGAAGAAATAATTTATAATTTAAATTCCCTTTTTTTCTAATAGTCCAGCCATGCTGGACAAGTCTCTGCATATCTCACAGTTACTGAAAATGATACTTAAAATACTCCGGAGGCCTGTTTTTACTCTCTAATAAATAAAATTCTTCAGTTTTGCAATATACCTTAAGGATGCAAGGAATGATGGGACCAACATAGGGCGTAAATTTGTCTCCAAAGGTAATTGGCAGGTAGTTGAACATCATGATATAACCATCTCGTACATGTGGAGCAATATCCACTTTACTGGCAGTCGCTACAATCTCTGGCATAAGTTTCTCCAGCTTTTCTACTCCCAAACCAGCCATAACTTCAGCCAGACCTGGGGAAAAAAAGGAGGGAATGGAGCTGATACACAAAAGAAACAAGCAGCTAATCTGATTTAATATGAGAAAACCTGAGCTCAGTGCTCATACATGGCTGTCCCCACCTTGAGCAGCACCAGAGCGATCCACTGAGCTCTGTTCATATGTCAGTGTCTCCATCAGCCACGGCAACAAATCCTCAAAGCAGGACTCTCCCATACCTTTCACCATGGCCCCCAGGGCCTTCGCGGACACTGTGCGCACCTAACAGACAAGAGAAACAGAGATCTGCAAAATGTCCAGTCAAAGATGCGTCAGACTGATTAGGACAATGTTTAACCTAATGCACTGAAAGACAAACTGTGTTTGTACAAAAGACTTACTTCAGGTACAGGATCCAACAGAGAGGCCTTCAGTCCAGGAGTCACACTGGGTAGGTATGGAGCCAGATCCTAAACAAAGAGCCCGAAAACTCAGAACCACATTCAAAATGAGAGAAAACAGTCACCTGCATGTAAAGGACATTCACCCCTTATTATCAGCAAACATCCCTAACATCCTAAGAGTTTAATTGGTTGCTCTCACAATACTGCACTAAGCATAGTGAATTATTCTGCAAGTCCAAGAAACACCAGTTCTGTGTAGATCACTTAAAACCTTTTTAATGCTCACTCACAACCCAGCAGTTTGTATCTAAGGAAAATCCATCACTCTTTAATATTTACACAAGGTTTAAATGTAGATATTATCAGCACAAAAATTAAACACAGATCTTTAGCCTACAGTCAGGTCCTACAAATACTTTTGAAACAAATCCTGGATCCATTTGTTAGCAGCTGATCTGTGGTTCACTTGTTTGTTTGTTAAGGCATTTTTTGTATGGTAAAAATTACAAGACCTTTTTGCAGGGATAAACTGGTAATAACTAGATGACCAAAGCACAAAGCTGACAGTCTTAAGGACCTGAGAACTGTCACTATCTTCATCATCATCTGTTCCTCTACATACATTTAATTAAGAAGCTGCATGGATGCTAATATTTTTTACCTTAACAGCAAAATCTCCAAGCCAAATAAATTCTCTCTAGTGCTTGTCAGAGTAATCTATTAGAATACAATTAGAGAGCATTTTCAGCACCATACCTTCTGGTCAGTCAGGGAGTACATGTTCCCAATGATCTGGGCAGCCATTTTCCTGGTGTCTGTGGAACGATCCTGAAAAGCTCTCTGAACAATTGGCATGATCAGTGCTAAGGATGGAGCGTCAATGAAATGCACAAATTTGGTATCCAGTAAAGTCTGCAAACACTTCTGAGTCTTCCTGGAGGGGTCAGTGAGAGCATCTAACAGAACTGGAGCAATTGCTGAATATTTTGAAAAAGGAGAGAAAAGACTTTATTTGTACATAAACCAAAAACGTGTCAGGATGAGCTAGTGTGCTCTCATAAGATGTTTGAGGTCCTTCTCAAGCAACAAGCAGCATAAGTAAAGGGGTATTAACATCAGCTGAAAAAATGGACAGGAACATTTAAAAAGCCTGGAAGCAGACAGCTGCTGTTAAGTTTTCATGTTATAATTCTGTAGGATTAGTTTCATTTAAATACAAATTTGCATTTAATCCTAACTACTGTGACCCTAAAGCGTGGTATTATAAACCACAGTCACATCAGGACATTAGAGATGCACACACATGTCTTACCCAGGATCTCTGGATTCCTGATGACAGACCCAATCTGCCTGAGAGCCTGCTGCCCTGCATTCTGCACCTTCACATGGGAATCTGTCAGCACTTCAGTGAGTTTGGGCACGATGTTGGGTAAACAAGAAGACAGTTGTTTGGGAGCACAGTATGCCATAGCCCCCAGCAGTTCCACTGACCCTGTGAACAAAGTACACCAAGAAAAAGAAGACAAAAAGAAACCAAAAAGAACCAAAAAGAAAAGACAAAACACAGTATTAAGAATTGACATGAGATGATGATCACATTTACTTCAAACTCAAATCTACCCGTCAGAGAACACAAAGAAGGGCTGAAATGCAGTAGGTTACTCTATGGCACCTAAACCCACCAAATAATACTTTTCTTTTGTATAAGGGAAAAGGAATGCATTAACAAAATTCCATAAACTTCACAAAGTTCTGAAGTGCTACTACAGAGATGGGATACTAACTGTCCCTTGAATATGCCAGGGGGAAAAAGGTTACTCAAACATGTCAGGGAACTCAGCTGTAAGAAGCTGTGAAAGATCCACAGTCCCTTACAAAAAAAATAAACCATCCTGGCCGTCTATAGGGATGAAGGAATACACAGCAAAGGGAACTGTGGGTTACTCTTAATCATGTCAGGCACATATTGGTCCATACCAGCTTTAGTTCTCCATGATTCCTCTTCTAGTGCCGCAAGAAGTGATGGCAAAACCAGCTTCACTCCATGAGTACTCAGATTGCTCATTACAGCTTTGGCACAGTCATCTGCAGCCTCCAAGGAGAAGAGAACACTTACAAACTGTAACACAATATTGTTTTCCTTCCTCTGAGACTCTCTGGGAACAAAGCCTTCATGTAAATAGTGTCTCAGGACAATGATGCAGCTAGCTAAGTAGCTCCCAATTAATGGCCAATGAAATCAGATGCTTTCAGTTACTGAGAAGATCAAATTGTTATTAGTGGTTTCTCAAGGGATAGGTCACCTTCTCAATTTGCCTCATTACAAACAAGACTCCCATCCATATCCATTCCATCTGGGTTTTTTAACACTCTGTGATAACAGAAATTTAAGGCACCTTACCTCTCGCACATACTGGTTCCCATCTCCAAAACAAAGTAGCAGGTGTGGCAGCACATGAACCACGTAGGGCTCAAAGAGCTTCCCGAGCATGCTGCAGAGCATCTCAAAGGCAAACAGAGCCCCTACAAACCCAAAAAGGACAGTTAGAGGAAAATACAACTTCATTTAAGGATAATGGGAAAAGAAGATAAACTTTGCCAAATATCTGTAAAATTGTTCCAAAAGCACTCAAATCTCACAGCTGAAAGTCTCTTGCTTTCTTGCCCTTGGGGCTTGTGCTGTAGTGGGGATTTGTGACCTCAGAGAAGGAGCTCCCCCCCCGCCCCCAGCAATATCTGCCTTTGGAAACAGGAGAGAGAGGCACATCCATATGGTTTGGGACTAGAAATCCTTCTTCCACCACAATGTGAATTGAGCAATTTTGGGACACTCTACACAACCAATGGCCTCACAAGAGGCACTTCCCATTTCTTTCTTGCCAAACTTTAGTAAAATAAATGTAGCTAAACCAAACACAGGGGTGCAGGAACTTCACTTGACAACAGTGGAGGAACTTCACCTGACAACAATGGTAGTAGGTACAAGAGAAATGCTAAGTATCTGGAGAGAAAAGCTCCTGTCCCTTACCCTCCCGCCGGCGGAAGTTCTTCTTGTCCTGGATAGCATCAGTCAGTGTGGTCATCATCTCCTGCTGCTTGAGAGAGAGGATGCCCAGGCCTTTCACCAGGCCAGCCAGCCCATAGGCTGCACCTTTGCGCTCAGCATACTTATCAGACTCCAACAGCAGCTGCATCAGCTTCTGGATCATTCCTCCTGCATCCTCCTTAATTGCAGGCACCAGAGGTGGTAAACAGCTTGCCACTGACTCTTGAACCTTTAAAACAATCCACCAGATCACAAAATATTCACTACTAACACAAAGTCCCCCTAGAATGCACCCCAAATGAAACCTCTGTCACCATTTTTCATCTGTCTGCCATCCCTAACAGTATCCTGGTGTTAACCTGCCTCTGTGTGGAACCTGACAACTCCTCCCAAAGGCACCTACCTGCTGAGATGGGGTGGACAAGGCTGCTATCAGTTTGCCAACAATTGGTTTCACTTTAGGGTCACTCTTGTCCAGATGTTTTGCCAGTGACCCCATCAGAATGACCACACTTTGCCTGACAGCATCATAACTGGCATCATTAGGAGCATTTTTCAGGAATTCTTCAAACACTGGCAAGAGAGAGTTAACATTGTCCTGAAAAACAAAACCACAGAACTTACCACTAGGGTCCACTCAGAATGAGATTTGTTATGCTCAGTGGACTTGTTTGTTCTTCTCTGAGCCAACAATTGAACAATCACATCATATTTACAGTTCATTTCATGTGTCACATCACATAAAACCTTGTACCATCCCAACAGGCAACAAATATTTCCTGCTAGAGAGAAATTAACTCTCCAAAATTAGAATCCCCAAGCCTGCCAGCATGATGTTCTGCCAGAAGCAATGCAAGCTCCCAGACTTGAACATCAGTGCCCGCTCCTCTGCTTGTCCCATTTGCAAAGGAAGAGCAGAAACATCAAATGACCTTCGCACTGTTTTTCTGAGAAACAGAAGGAAAGAATGAATAATTTGAAAATACCCCAGTTGTCTTGGGCTAAACTAAGAAATACAGACATCTGTCCAGAGGTGACTGGCACATATGAGGAAATCAGAAGCTGAGCAATTCACACCCTGCACACCTTCCCCATCTGACACTGCTGGGGAAGGGCTGGCAGGGAGAAGGATGGCCCTCAATTCCCTCGATATTTTCAGTTTAATTAAGACAACAATCAGCAAGGTTTCATGTTTTGCTTTGCATGAAGCCTGAAAAAGAATTCTCATATTTGAAGGATTAAAAGATCTATGGTCTGATTTTACTTTTATTACTCTAGTTTTATACCATTTTAACTCCAGTTGATTCAGGTATATTATTTTTTATAGCAATGACAGGGATGAACCACACCTAGTCAACACAAGACACTAAAAGAACAACTCTGAACACAAAAATTCCTAAATGAAAGTTTTCAGCTGTTATAAGCAACAGCAACCTCTAAAAAATTTATTTAAAAAAAAAAATCTATGGGCTCCAACACAGTATCTACATATCCATTACATCTTTTTTCCACTGCTAGAGAGAGAAATGTTCAGACTTACTTTGCCATGAGTGTTGAGTGTTGAAAGGGCTGCATCCAACATGCACTTCCTAACCTCAGGACTGCGATCATTCAGAGCATCCGGCACAAAAAACTGGAAGAGGGGCTTCACCTGAGAACTGTCCAGATGCTCTGAGAGCTTATTAAGTGCCAGTGCTATGCCACACCTGTGAAGAAGGTGAGCCTGTAAGCTTACTGACTTCTCACAGAATAGAGAGCTCACAATCACATTTGCTATCAGCAGCAATTACAGAGAGTGAGAACCATTATGGAAACAAAATGTCTCAGTGATCAACCTCTGTGCATTTCATTACATAACCCCATGCTGCAGTCTCCCACAAGGACAACGATCCCTGAGCCATAGAATAGCTTTTATCTCAATTAATCATTAGGGATACTTGAGCCAACTTAAGACATCAGGATCACTTCAACTACTGCTGAAATGCAGCAGCTTTACAACAAGGTACATCGGCATTAAAGGATAGATTATCTCAAGACAAGTAGCAAACAAGATGATCTCCAATTAAACCTGTACAGAGCATACAAGTAAACAAAAAGTAATTATCCAAACTGGAATTTGGCCAGCTCATTAAGGCTTGCAGTGCTGCTCTTGAAACAAACAATGGTCCATACAGAGGTGGGAACACAGTAAGCTAAGACAAAAATCAGTCAGTCTGAGAGGGAAAGACTCTGTTTTTATCAGGACATAAAGATGACAGTATCCAATATTTTGTTGGAGTTCTGCCTGCTCCCAGTTTGCTTGAGGGGCACAAATATTATCTACCAGAAGGACACATGAAAATAGCAAGTCAATACAATTGCATGTAATATGTCCTTCTAAATAAAAATCAAAAACATTTCATTTGGATGCACAGGAAGTGATGAGATTAATCTGAACATGACTGTACCGTGCTTCCCACTGGTCAGGTGGTGATTCAGATATCACTCGTCCCAAAGCATCCAAAACTGGAGGTGGCCTCTGGAAAGAGAAAAGATTTCATTAAAATGACTTCAAGGACAGGCACACAAAGAATCTGTCAACCATACCTGCAATGCCATTTGATAATACTGCAGAGAGTTATGATACCACTAGCAGAAGAGCAAGGTTAAAAAAAATAAGCAAAAGCAAGCTTGGGGTCAAAATTACTTAAACTGACACTGCCCTACTACAGCCTTTCTGTATCATCTAAGGCACCCCTCCCACCTGTACAATGGTGCCATTTGTGGCTGATAACATGAAGTTCAAGACACTGAAGTCTGTGTTAAGCTCAAACATGGCAACAATGGGTTCAATGCACATCTTCAGAACAGACAAAAGGAAAAGTGACTGATAGAAAATAAAGCAGAAGAGCTCAGCCCCGTCAACCCCACAGGACAAGAGTACTTACATAGAGCTTCTCCTGGTAAATCTCTGTGAGCTTGCTCATGACCTCTGCTGCTTGCTTTCGGTACTGAGCTACAGCTCTGGAAAGAGCTTCAGCCCCTGCTTGTCGAACTGCCTCTTCATGGTAGATAACATCTTTGATCAGCAGAGAACACAGGTCAGGCTGCAGCTCCAGACCCATGGACTCCCACAGCCTGCAGCACACACACAGAGGTGATGGGTCACCCTTCAGCAAAGAAGCCACTGCTACATGTACTATTGGAGTGACCTACAGCTGCCCTCCAGCTGTGCGGGCAAAGCCCCTGAGTGCAGCTCCATGCCGTGGGCAGAGAAGAGGTCCCCCTAAAACCCAACCAGCAAAGAAAAACCTTTACCTCTCTGCCAGCTTCTGAATCTCATCTTCAACGTCAAACTTTACTACCCAGAGGCGACGCAACAGGTTCAGTCCATTCTTCTCATCACTGTCTGGGGTTGGTAGAACCATTTGTAGCTCCATCAGTCCCTGAATTAGGTAACAGGAAAATCAGCGCAAGGATGTGATTTTTAGAAACAGATGTGTTAAAACACTTAAAACTTTTGACAAGTCAAGCTCTCAGTGGTTGGAAGTGTCAAAATTCATGTTTGCTTGTGCCTTATACGGCCCATGGTGGTCGAGGAATTCCTATTGCTAATAGGTGGGATGGTGAAACTCAAGAACAGTGCTCCGTAGGCAGGTTACAGAGAGGCTCTGGTGACTACAGTCTGTTTTAAGTACAGACAAGACAGCTCAGGTGAGCGAACCGGAACTTGTTTCATGGCAAAGAACACCAAGCACCCTGGAGGTTTTTCTATGTTCTCAGAAGTGACTAAGGCTGAAGCTTTCCAATAACTAGGCCTAGTACAGACAGGAGTTTTTTGACAGCCTCTCTCTTTATGACTAAGCTCTATCCAGTTGTAAACAGAAAGTGTTAATTAGTCCCAATTATACCTCTTTTAAGGAAACAAAGGTGTGGATAAACCCAGAGTACTCTTTTTTGCAGATAAATCCAGCACAAAGAGTATGACTTGGATCATTATTGTTCAGACTGCCTCTGAAGCACTGCCCAAAGCCTGGCATCACAGCTGAAGCCTGTCTGCATCAGTGTTAGAGAAGATTCACCTCCCAGAAACTTCAGGAATTTGGTGACCCCAAATGATTCCCACCTACCCTGAGAGCTGCATCTCGAACATTCATGCAAGGAGACTGCAGGGCCTGCAGGAGCACATCAATCTCCTCCTGCTCAGCATAGGCACAGCCATCCTCGCCACTGCTGCTCGCGCACAGCACAGTCAGCGCCTCTGAGGCCAATACCTACAACACCACGAGCAAGAGTGAGAGATTCTACCACACCTTGAACTGCTGTCAAAGCAAACACTGAGTACTGTCACAGCAGAAGAAATTCCCAAACAACAGTGACAAAACTGAGAAGTGACAAGTTCAGTCCAACTCTCTGCTTTTTATTATTGACCTTTCTGCCACCTCACCCCTTAGAACACTCAGTGGAGAGACTACTGAACTTATTTGGCAGAGCAAGGCCTTAAAGAAAAAAAAAATGTTACCTCTGGAAGACTGAAGAATATATTTGGTGCAATAAAACACCCAGAAAAAAAGATGCAGACATTTTATTCCAAGAATACCAGAAACACAAAAGAAGATTGGGAATGTATCAACCACTAGCATCAGAGACTTAAACCAGTTGGTACATTTCCCTCATTTACATGGTGATGAAACTTAAAGAGAAACCTGACTGTGGTTATGAAGCTGAACACTCACCTGTAACCGTGGAGAACCCGTTCCTATCACCTTGGTCAGCAGAACCAGCATGTCCCTGCGGGGCAGCAACTCTGGGCCATTCTGAAAGTTTGAGGGGAGAAAAGGTGGGGGGGAAAGTCTTTTACCTTGTGACTCCAAAGTGCTTTGCCTGTGTATGACACTCCTTATAAAATCCCAGTCAAAACCCAGGGCTGGACAGGTACCAAAATCCATGACAAAAAACAATCCTATTAACTGTTAACTCTAATTTGGAGAATTCATCTGCTTTGTCCAGTTTACACATCAGCTCCTGTTTTACCCCATGGCTCATCTGAAGGAGGTCATCTGACCCCACAGTTCTCACCTCATCCACCAATAAAGACTGGCCATTTCCTGATGATCTCAGCTGAGCATGGACTGTAAGGATCTGCAGAATCTTTACCAGGAACTCTTCCTTGTCTTCACTGTTATGGGGTGTCTCAATCATAACCATCTTCAGGAGAGGAAAGACTAAGGAAAATGCTGGAGCTGATAATGGGGCAGCACCTATGAAAAGGAAAAACCATCCTGAGAACACAGCTGATCCTCCCATGACTTGGTTTATAATACTGACTGGTATAAAATGTACACTTGAGTAACTCATAATAGATATGGCCAGGCTTCAGCCTCATGCACAAACATGCTGAGTAAATCTAAGTATCTGCCACTTCACGGCACCAACAGTGTAGCTACAACAGTGACTTTTGGCATTTCAGTGTTAAGGGTAGGACTTGATGATCTTAAGGGTCTTTGCCAACCTAAATGATTCTGTGATTCTACCTGGCTTCAGTTAAAGTCACATTAGGATTCCAAATTACTACCAATGCCTCAAGAGTACAGAAATACATACTGCAAATGGAACTGAAACAATTCAGTCGATTAGAAAGTCACTTATAAAGTTCATTTGTCCCAAAGCAAGGCCCTGTTTGCCAGCTACATTTCCTGTAAACACTTCCTACCAACCTAGCTAACCTGTCATTCCAGTCTTCAGCTGGATCCTTGAGAATGAAGTCCTTTTAATGCTGGTGCAAGCTTCAACTCCCATCCACTTCTTGAAGAATTAAAGCTTTTGGATTCCTGTTGTTAAAAGATTTTTCTCCTTCCTTTTTACAGGGCTTTGGCTATAGCATATAACAAATGCTCCTTCCAGTCCTTCAATGAGTCCAGTTAATATTCAAATATCAGATGTCTAGGGAAAACATTTCCTTTCTATATCCTATCTGTGCTGACAGAGAATGCCAGAATGCCCAAGTTTAAATTTCTAAATGCAGATACAAAGAGCACTGCAGATACAATACTGAAGTATTAGTCAGCTTATGTAGGGAAAAAATACTGCAAAAGTAGTTCAAGGGAGAAATATTAAATCCCAAACACATTCTGAGCTCCTATTTAACATGAACAGCTTCAGTAAACCTGTCTATTTCTGCTGTGAGATTTTTCTGTTTGCTCAGTATCTGTTTGCTTTTACACTTTTTTTTCTTTTTTAATTATTGGCAAGATATTTTTAGCCTTAAACCACTGTCCCTCTATACCCAGTAGAAGGAAGAAAGCTTTATTTGAGAAGATAAATGTTCTGTTTACACAGTAGCTGGTATTGACCAATATGAGAAAGATTATAAGATGTATCTTGGCATTTCAGCAATGAGTGATAAATTCTATCATCCATATTACAAGGAGGTATGGTCTCTCTTAGGTCTCATTGTTACCAAAGAAATTAATCTCTACTAAATAATATTACACAACTACATTCCAAAGAACTTTGAAAATGAGGAAAAATCCTTTGGAAATATAATATGACTTGTCCAACAAAGTGCTATGGAAACTACTGTCCTTCTCTTGCAAAAGTGGAAAAAAATAATTAGATATTAATTTAATTAAGCAATATAGGAAATCTTGGAGGACTGAAAATACTTCCCCTACTTTCTAGAAATAAGCCTGAAAAAGGATTCAAATGTTAATGAACTTGCACTTACTATGGCAATAAATTGCACAGGGGAGACACCAAATTATCACAGAGATGTTCAGCACCAAAGTGGTGCTCAGCGTGGTCAATTACCACTGGTCAGCTGTGACAGTGACACGTGCCACAGTCACACCACTGCACATCTGACTGGCAGATGAACAGCAAGAGAACTGAACTATGGGGCTAAGGGACCAAACAGAATCCCACATTTCCCTTAAAAATACACAACATCTACCACAGAAGTTTTTGATTGGGTTACATGATGAAAGCTCCAAAGCCTGGATGAAGTGAACCACCTCTGTCCCTAGAGCACCCCCTGAAACAGCCAAAGCCATCCCAGACCCCAAAGGACACACATCAACTGCCTCTTCTGTACTGTTATCTTCAGTGCAGTGGCTCAAGTACTTATGAAGAAGATTCTGGAAGTGACCTAAATTAAAACCAACTCCGTGAAATATGATTTAAAAAAAAATCAAGAAAAAAGGTTTACTTTGACTCAAATCATATCCTTGCACTGTAAAAATATTGATTCTTGCCTTCATGTTACAGAGTGGAAAGAACTGCTCTTTCTGCAATCATGCCAGAATAAAATATTCATTAATTGCAGCCCTACACAGCAAACAAAAAGAGGCCATGGGCACTTCACTGCTGTGATCACAGATAGCAAGCAATTATTTTGTCTTTTCACTTTCTCTCACCGAATCCCTTATGGTAAGTGGTGTTGAAAGGCAGGAGCTGTCCTTGGCAAAGATGAGCCCTAATCTCAGTGCTATTATTTCTGTATGAACCATTTTAAGAAAAAATACCGTTATTTTTACCCTTAACTACAGTTGTAACATCACTTCTGCTACTACCAGCAGAAAAAACCCTTGAAGTTTTTCATTATCTATGAAGAGTTATCCAATCAAAAAAGAAAAAGTGAAGTTTTGCTTGCAAAATGTAATACAAACTGTGAAAACTAAGCCAGTTCATAGTTCTTGGAGGTGAGGGCAGTGTCAGCAGGATCTACCATATCTACCATACTTCATACCTGGCTCTCCCTTGCTGGTTCGGCTAGGAATGGTGTGGGCATGCAGCAAACTGACCACTCTGTTCAGAGCAACAGGCAGCTCTTCCTGACACCAGGATTCATCTAACTCACACTCTGGTTTCATCAGGCGCAAGGTCACATGGCTTACTACAGTACCTGGAATGGAAGAAAAAATAATCCATGAGAAGCTAAACACAAAGATTTCTCTAGAGAAAAATCCCCTGGAACACAGACCCAGTAAGTGTAACAAAGCTCTGGGCAAGAGCCCAGGCTGCAAAGAGGCTCAGAGCAGGAAGCCCAGCCCAGGGATGTCAGGGGACAGATTTCTTCTCAACACATGTGAGTCACACTCACACCCTACAAACTCTGCACAGGGAAGATGTTCCCACAGTCACCAGCTGCTCCTCAGAGCTGGTTGCTGACCAGACAAGTCCTTGTCTTTGGTCCCAGTCCTATCCAGCAGTAGGATCTCTGGGAAATCAAGAGTCATCTCCCTAAGCACTGTTCCAGATGGTTTTTCCTCTTGACTTTCTATGGTACATGGTCATGAACCACAGTTTGTAAGAGCAAGAATTTTCACCACCATCAAAATGACACACCCTGCCTTTAAACAGCAACTGCAAATACTCACCAAAGGTTTTCAGTCGAGCAGGCATGACACAGGAAGCTAAGGAAAGAAAAAGCTTCTTAATCCTTGGAGCAGCTAAAGGAGATCGAAAAAGTGGCAAGAAGGAACTGATGAGACTAGGGATGTACTGAGTGAGACCAGAAGGCTTTTTCTTTATAACAGCATCCAGGAGTCCTAGAGCTGTTTCCAGCTCATTATCAAGCTGTAAGAGAAACAATTCAAGAGATTACCATAAAAAAAAGTCCACTGGGAAAAAATCAGGTTGCTAAATCTCATTTCTTATAACAGAAACAAACAGGTGATTGCTACACCATTTTCCCTCAATCAAAGTGATTTGAGTCATGGTGGCTGCAGAGGTGACCAAAAAATACAACCAAAACTTACCTCCTTCAACCGTTTCCTTATCTGAGCCTCCCTTTCCAGCTGTGCATGCATCAGCTCCTTCTGCTTGCTCGTCAGCTGCACCTCATCCTTTATTCCCTTCTTCTTCTTTATCTCCTGCAATAGAGAGCCGTGGACATTATTATCTAGGAGCTACAAACACCATCCCTTCAATTAGAGAAAGAAGAAAGTTGGAAACATTGGGGTTTTTAGCAATTTATTTTTAAAACAGTATCAAAATATCCTTCCAAATATACCCCTCTTGAGTAAAGACACAAAATGCAAATCAGCAGGTTAACAACACTTTAGTGTCCCTTTAGCAGCTTAACCTAAGTTTCTCTGAATTGGTCACAAATTATTTGGTATCATTAAAAAGTGCTGTCCAGTTCATTTACAGTGGATGATACATCACCCTCCGCAGAGCAAAGAGAAGTCAACCTTTATTTAAAAAATGGGATACATACAAATAGCAGTATTCCAAGTAGTTCAGAGAATCTTTCCCACCAGCACACACACATATGCCAGAAGCCATAAAACAACACATGACTTGCAGTGAAGATTCTGACCAGCCTGCCATTCCTTTTTTTTTCCATCAACTCACCTCCTTCAGCTCCAGCTCAATAATTTGTTCCTTGAAGGAATAAGCTTTGTTCTCCCTCTTCATGTTAGCCTTTTTCATACTATCCTGTTGAGCACTGAGAAGGAAAAGTAGAGAAAGAATCAGCACTACTCTGGACTAAGGACCAGGCATAAAAATCCAGGAACTTCTGTGCAGAAAGAGCATCTGATGCATCCAATGCTGGCAAGAATACCAGCAATGATCAATCCCCAGGTGCACAAAGAAATTATGAAGACTTACCTCTGTATTATAGATTTGTCATACAGTTCTCCCTCGGGTGTCTTCATGATGGCAAATTCCTCTCGAGTAACCTGGCACAGAGCTGGATTCTCCATTGTTGCTGAGATAGTGCTGATGAGCTGTGGGAGCACTCTACCAGGTGAAAGCAGAGAGAGAGATCCCACTGCATTCATAGATGACTGTCAGGAAAATGAAGGAAAAAACATAATCAGTATTCCTTAAAACTGTCTCCAAGAAATATGTCCTGCTGAGGCAGCCATTACATTCTAATCCCCAATTCATTGTTCAGCAGGTATTTGAATCTTATCTAAAATTCTACTCAGTTGCTGGTACATTCTTTCCCTCTTAAGTCCCAGCTCCTTTTCACCAGAGACATTCTCGTTTAACCTCCCTCTTCCCCACCTTTTAGACCAATTAGTACTGAACTCATCAAAGATATCTCCCAAAACACAAGGAAAGCAGTTTATCACCTGGTTCTCCAGAGTGTAGGTGGTGATCCTGGGTAGGATGTCATTCAGGTGCTTGGTAACAAAGTCTTTAGGATCTATCTTCATCTTGATGAGGAGGGCTGGCCAAAGTCCTGGCTGCACTGCCACTAGCAAGAATAAATGAGCATAATAAACATGAAGCAGGTTGCTGGCACAACAAAACCAAAAGGTACAATAAAAACTCATATATTGGCCACAAGAATCTTATCCCTGCACCTACCTACAGATGGATGATGGCTCACCAGCAGCATCTCCAGGGCCAGCTTCTCTGGCTCACAGGAGTCCACATCAAGCCCTGCCACACTGGAGATGACACAGAGGGCCTCATGCAGCACACGAGGGGGAATGTATGTCCTACCCAGCTCCGACAGCTCTCCCACCTCTGTCATCAGGACCTCATGAGGCAGAATCTGAATGGAGAATACCAAACCTTCCTGAGACCTGAGCACATTTCCCCACAGTAAAACCAGACTGAATGCCAACAATCATCTCCCTGTCAGTACCAAAAGCCTGAAGTTTTCAGAGGAAAGAAGGGGATACAGGATAACAGCAAAACCAAAGCACAGGGATGACAGTGACAAAAAGACTAAGAATAGAGGACAATAATAAATGAGGGGAGCTGGGATAAAATAAAACTAAAATTATCACATCTGGCAAAGACTTTGGAAAAGGTTGAGACAGCTGGCTGGGAAGTTTGCCCAGCTTCTGCAGTCTGCAATCCAGGGCCAAAGAACCAAGATACAAAGAAAGGAATGAAGCACAGCAGAGATTAAATCTGCATTAAAATAATAAAAATACATGGAAAACTACAGATTCCACCCCAAAACATTTTGAATATGTGTTTTCTACATATATAGTGAAGACTAGGCACACCCCAGACATTGATACTGTAATATGCAGTAATCCAGTATAAAGTGGCATTCCAGAAGATCATCTGGCCAACATGTAATCCTGAACATCACGATGTAATCCTGTACATCAGTGCTAACAGCAAACCCAGGGCAGGGAGGTGACTGGCAGCACTCAAACATCTGTCTGAGCAGAGACTTGCTGGTTACTCACCTTATGAGAACTGAGAACCACTTTGAGCTCCTCCAAGAGCCCATAGGCCAGCTTGTACCCTCCCAGAGAGGACAAGAGCTTCTTAACTGTTTGATGGGCTTGTCTGCGGACGTGCCAGGTACGGCTCAGCAGCACGGCCATCAGGGCACGGTGGTACTGCCTGCAAACAGAGACACACGGGGTTAGCCAGAGAGGTAGCTCTGCAACCAAGTGGACACAAAGGCACCAAGAGTTCAAGATTCTGTGCTAAAGTCCCAAGCCCACCCTCCCAGTGCCCACAGCAGCACTCTGAGGTCAGACACAGATCATGGACAGGAAGTACACTCTACGTACTGAACTTTGCTTTCAGGCAGCCGCTGTGCATGATCCAAGAGCAGGCGCTCTGTCAGCTGCAGCACTGTACACATGGCTGGGGGAAAAGACAAATATTTAAAACAGCATGAGACTTCATAAGGAAACAGATTTTTTTACCTGAAAACAAATGAACAGCAAGCAGGACACATTACGATAGCTCCTCAAGTTAAGCCTCTACATAATCTTCTCATTGAAACTAGAAACAAATCCAGCTCAGATCTGCCAAGACTGGGAAATGAACCATGACTTCATTGAAATGTTTTTAGCTGCATCCCAGGACAGTTTTCCTGACCACTGTGTGTGACCTATTTCGGTCTAAGTTGACAAAGCAAAGCAAATTCTAAACACCACGCTCAGTGCTTCAGTTCTGTTAATTCCTGAGCCCCACCAAAATGGCTTCAGTGGCAATGAAATGGGTACTGAGTGTGAGCTGTCACAAGGCCCTTCCACTTGTTTATCATTTGGAATGATAAAAGAGTGATAGCTCAGGTTCATCAAGAAATAAATTAATTCATTTTCAAGCTTAGACTACAACTAGTCTAGATGTACTTCTGAAGAGTACAGAGCTTATTTTAATCTGAAACTGTATCCTCCAAGGATCACAGAACAAGGCTAACAACATTAGCTCTTGTCAAGCACTAAGAAACAGAGTTAAACAGCAACTGGATATACAGTAACGGCCAATTTACCTTCCTCTGATGCAGACTGCAAAAACTTCTCAGATGTAAAAATTTGTTTTCTCTCATCCAAAATCAGCTGCCAGAAACCACTCAGCTTAGACTCTGACAGGAAAAGAACAGATATCCATCAAGGATTTTTCAAAGGAAGTAGGAACTCATCAGTGCACATAAAATACAGTAGAATTCCCTCTCCTGAAATCCCTCAAATTACTTCTAGCCTTACTTGTCTTCAATTCTAAAGCCTCTCATTTCTCTCATTCAGAACTATAAACATGCCCAAAAAACACCAGCTGACAAAACCACCTTTCTCTGACTTACACTTGTGGAATGTAAAGTCTAATTCACCTTTCATAGGGCAAACCTTCCTAGAAGTGACGAAAAGGAGGATGTGTTGCTTTTGATAGAACAGACCTGGATTTTATATCCTGGCAGATGAATGAACCCAGAAAGCTCTTGTAATAGCCTCTAATGGGATGTAGAATTCCAGTCCCTATGCTTTCCAAAGGTTTGTAAAAACACTACTCAAATAACAATCAAGTAATACTTCCAATGCATCAGTCAAATCCTACCATGAAAGGTCAGGGTGAACAGCTCCTGTCAGAATAAAGAGGAATATTGCCCTAAGTGGAGGGAAGCTGGAATTTGCAAAGTCATGGAAGAGTAAGGATTCTTCACTGACATAAATGAAAGAGATGGGAATTAATCTTTCCCTGGTTTATAGAAGACCAATGATTCTCTATGCAGAAACTTTACACAGATTAAGAAATAGTATTTCCTGCACACTGTAAAGAAGTGTTAACCCTCAGAACCTGTTTATATTGGATTCTGCCACCTGTTTTGTGACCTTACCAGTTTGTCCCTCAATCACAGACATCCTGCAGATCAACAAAGCTGCAGCAACTCCTTCAGTTACCATGGGAACCTGAGTATTTTGAGATGCTGCTTTTTCTACTGTCTGGATCAGCATCGGTAGCAAGTCCATTCCCTGCAATAATGTGTCACCTGAGGGGACAAAAGAGACACGTTACAAAACGACACTGTCCTCACTTTACAATCCAGGTATAAATAGTTTTTCTGCTGCCATAAGACAAGGAAAGGAATCAGACACACACTGGGAAGACTCCGAATCTCACAGAGTATTTGCCAATCACTATCATTAAACTGCAATTATGAAAAGCTCAATGGCAACCACTTCAGTCCTTTCCTCACTGACAGAAAAGTGCCATCTCAATATATTGAGGTTCTGTTCACGGGATGTAAAAGAAAATGCTAATTCAGCTACATTAAAGGAATTACTTCAAATCACAGGAAGTCTGACTTCAAAGATTAATGTTTTCCTAAGAGAAAGAAAGCAAATTCCTGGCATGCCATGACCATCCATTTCACTTCAAACATTCAGAAGTTAAGGAATCTCAGAGGTCTACAAATGTGGATGAAATGCTGCAGTCAAAGGGGACAGGACCAACAAGGTGTAAATCTCTAGAGGATCACCAAAAGAGAGTAATTTCTCCAGTTTTTCATTTCAAACACAGTTCAGGGGTTTGGCTTTTTTTTTTAAGTTTTCAAGGGTCAAAGCCAGAGACCAAAATCCCACTGTGCTGGGTGCTATATAAAACAAAAGTATGGCCCCTGAGCTAGAATTTAGGTGTACCTTACAAATTTAGGTGTAAGACAAAAATAAAGCAATCCAATATTATTTTGAGATTTATGAAAGACAGCGTGATGGGCGGTGATTTTAGTTATACAAGGAAACAAACCATCTTTATAAACTTGAAGGCAAAAGAGAGTTTAAGGAAAAATCTGAAGGAGGTCAGTAAACAGACACTGCCTTACAAAATCTTTCTTAATCCACACAGCTCTCTATATCAGGAAGTACAAAGTTTGAAACTCTCCTCCTAAACCCCACAGCCAAGAGTTATTAACAGCTGCCTGGTTTTACCTTTGAAGGAGGCTAGCATACACTGAAGGTAGGCATGTCTCACTGCTGAAGTTGAGGTTTTAAGGCTGAAGGCTTTCTTTAGCCATTCTACCAGCTTTTTAGGAACTTCTGTGGTGAACCGAACACACCAGAGAGCCAGGACAGAGACTGCATGAACCAATGTGCCTTCATGGACTGGGAAGAAACACAGAGCTCACATCAGTTCAGCAATTGCAGAAAGCACAGAACATGAAACAGAAAGTAGGTAACAACATCAGGATGCAGAAAAAGAGCCCATGTGCTATTAAGAGGCACAGCACTGTCTCCATGGGGCTGCTCATCAAAACAGGGCAACACATTCTGTAACACAGCAGGCAAGAATCCAGATTTATTCAGAATAACCATGTGAAAATCCTGCTCAAGATGAAAGGAGTTTAGCAAACCCAGAACAAAGGCAAGAGGTCTCACCTTCTTGTTGCAGGAAAGGGATGAAAAGCTCAGCCACAGTTGCACTCAGAGTTTGGCTGGAGGGTCCAGAAACCATGTGGTGACTAAGGCTGCCAATCCCTGAAAGGACACAATTCTCTCAGTAGTTCCTAAACTACCAGCACAACATCTAAAACCAATCAAGAATGACCCTTCACACTTCAGTCTTTGCACAAACATCTCTTTTTCTTCTCACTACATCTGGATGTCACATCCACCATGTATCACACTGCCAGATCTCTGTCTTCATTTTCACTCTGGGTACAAGTCTTTGCATAAAATTTTTGGCCTATCAGCCAATTATTATTAATTTATTTTTTTAATAGAAAGTCGGGAACTGGTATGTGGTATCCAGCACCCTCTAACTGCTTCAACTACAGCCAATTTAGAGTGACAGGCAGGAAATCCTAAAGGCTGAGGTACAGATCCCTTCCATTCAGCCTTCTGCTCAATTACTTCCACCAGAGAAGCAGCTTTCTTCTACAATCCTCACCTGAAAGGACACTCATCTTCTGAGCAACAACTGTCAGCTTCCCCTCTGAGCCTGCCAACAAGAAACACAAAGGTGATAGGTGATTACAGACAACAGGTATAATTAAGAATCTCCTCCAAAACACAGAAGAGCTTGCCCCATTATCCCTGATCCAGGCTAAGCCACCCCTTCCATACAGGCAGCTAAAGAGAACAGAAAATACAATACACAAAACTCCTCAAGGCTGTCAAACCTTGATTCATCCCCACTGCTTATGCTACAATCTACTCACCGCCTAAGATGGCAAAAAGGTGCCTGCCCAGTGACTCTACAGCCGAAGGATCACTGCACTGCCGAGCCAAGTTCTTTAATGCCACAACTGCTTCATCCATCAGCTGCACACTGTTGGATTTCAGGTGACCTAGAAAATAATGCACAAGCTACGAGTCCCTTACAACAAACTGCATAAAATCAGCAAGTTAGGACCATCTTTAGATGTGGCTTAATGCAGCTTCTGGAACCATCATGTGAACTACTCCAGTTCCAGGTTACAGCATCATCCTCCCTGCCACCTAAAACAACCTCTTCACCAGCAATCAAGCTGTTGTAGGTACAGCCAGAAAGTTGCAGAAAGCTTTATTCTGAATTCATAATTCCCTCCAGAAGTGAGAGTACTTACTGGCCAGTCCTTTCACAATGTCTACAGCATACTGGCTAAGATCCAGGTTCACAGATACGAGCAAGAAAGAGATTGCTGACAACACAAGAGATAAAAGCAGTTACTTAACAAAATGTGATATGACATTAGCATTTTAATACACCCTTCCCCACAGTTCACATCAAGAGCAAACAGGGTAGTAAGGAGTAGGAATAAAAAAAAAATACTACTGAAATTGATGCCCAATGAACAGAATCATTCAGGATTATTCCTAGCACTCACCTGCAAAATCCTGTCCCCAGTGCAAACAGTAGCTATCACATACCCTGACACTTGGCATCACACCACAAATGTAGCTTCTCCACATCTAACTAACCCTTGGATGTCAGACAGTCCTGCCTGCACTTGTGGGACCAAAAGCATAGTCCAGAGTGACACTGCCCCAACAGCTCCGGACCACTAAGGATTTAGGCTCTTTGACAGAGCAATGCAGAGAGATGACAGACTCACTTTCGATTACGTTCTCAGGACTCCGCAGCAGGGATTTCTGCAGAGTTGGCAAAACAGAGTCCTTGAATTCAGCATGGGACACATAGCGAACCAGCGGAGAACAGCTGTCCTGCAAAGGGGACAGGGCACTCAGCACAGGGCAATGCTGCCTGTGGGACAACATCACAAGCAGCTCTAACACTGTGTCTCACCAGCACGTGCTTCTGAGGCTTTGTCTTGCTCATAAGGATGGTCTTCAAGTAGAAATCCAGAAGAGCACTCTGAACAAGCAGAAACACCAGATTATAGCCACATCTCAACCTGTACACAGCTTCCGGCACACAGTCAGGTGCCAGGCTGGACACCCCACCTCCTCCTCTGGCAGCTTTCCTTCCACCCTCACATGAGCCAGTCAAGCAGAGACCAGTGCTCCCTGCTCTACCCTAAGCCCAACACCCAAACCACACCAAGAGCTACATGCTGTCTTTCATTCCTACAACAGGGACAAAGCAGGGTATGTTGGATATTCACAGAAATGCACAGGCAAAACCAAACAGCCACATATCTGGCACCTCCTCTCTAAACACACCCCAGCTGTTTCAGTCAGAAGTGCAGGACTACTGAACTGACAGATAGTGAAACCAGGGGCAGATGCAAAGTACCAGCATCACTAAGACATCTGTTCAATTCCTTCTTCACGGTAACAAGTGATGCTTCTTATTCCCCAACAAAAAAAGCTTTACCTTGTATTGCTTAATAGTATCCATTTCCTTCTGGGCTGTGCAAAACTGCACCACAAGTCCCAGCATTGCAGCATAACTCTGGTTTGGTTCAAGCCCAAGAATGACAGATAGGTACTCATCCACCAGATCCTGGTTCTTAACAGAGAAAGAGCAAGGCACATTAACACCACAGAACCCAGAAAAGCTATAAAATATAGCACATAATGTATACATCACCTCTTTCCACAGCCTGTTCAATTTCTTCACGGCCCCATCCACTGCCTGCTTGTGAGACCCTCCCAGGACTTCCAAAAGGAGCAAACACTGAACCTCCACCTGCCAAAGGCAACAGCCAAGAAAACCTTAATACACCAGCTTCTCTGAGAGCTTGTCTCAAAGAAGACATGCCAAATGTCAATGATTAGCTGAATCTGCTAAAGTCCTTAGGTCATCTAAGATCTTTCAACAAGCTGCCTTTGCTTTAATCCCATAGCTCTGTACAGAACAATGCCTAAACAGTTTTGGAAACACTGAAAACAGATTACATCTCTTTTTAAAACCTGTTCCAACTATATCCCAATGTGCTATGAGTACAGTAGCACGTTTGTGTTGTTAAAAGTGAAAGGAAGGCAAAAGTTCCTTGACACTGTATGACAGAGTATCACATATGGATATTTCAAGGGAGGCACAAGGACTTCATGCCACATGGCAGATGCACTTCAGAGGCACCAGTAGTCATCTCTGTATGCAGAGCAACTGCACATGTGCAAGACTGCCCACTCATGCTTTATATACCTCCAGGGGAAGAGGAGACATCACAACACACCAAATCCCCCTCCAAACCTGGATTCTAACTTGTTTTCAGTTACATTCAGAATTATTTGCACTTAAACACATTAGAAATATTTAAGTCCATTTCTGTGATGGGATATTTCTGCAAAGCTTAAAGAACCTACCAGTTTTTTCCATGTTTCTCCCTGTCTCTTGTCAGGCATTGGAAAGACTATGCGTACAAGCAGGCATGTCCAGGAGAGTGCCAGCAGAGCTGCAGATCCACTGCTCTTACTGTTGTACAAACAGGAGAGGGAGGTAAATCTACACTTCCCAGGACATAACTTACACCTACTAGACCATTACAGATCCATTTTGCCCAGGTTAGAAAAGCACCTGACTGACAGGCAATTATATCACACAAAAACGTAGCTAAAGCCTTAGTTTTTAAAGGAAGTAATCAGCCCTCAGAAGCTGTTTGTTTCAGCTCTGATTCGACAGAGCTTCCAGATGGCACAAGAGGCAGCTGAACACTTGACAGGTGATGAAATCCCCTTTCCTAATAATTTTGGAGACTGTTTCTTGAAAGAGTTTGTTCCTTGTCTCTCCAGACTTGAAGTTTAACAAAGGCTAAACCGTAACTCAGACGCAATCCACCAGCAGCTATACCAGGATATTCCCTCTGCCTTCCCAGATTACACGGAAGACGTAAGAGAGGAGCATCTGAACAGCATTAACAGCTTTGTCTTTAAAGACTTTTAACACCTCTGCCAAGCAGCAGCAGAAGCCTCATTCTAAACAGGAGGAACTACCAGCAATGCAGAACTGCTTCAACACAAAGCGACTCCTCCACACCTGGGAACTCCAGCCTTGCCGCCGATCCCTGAAGACTGAAGTGAGTGCAGCAGGTTTTTGGCCGTTGCCTCGGGCTGGGATTCTGCAAGCTGCTGAAGGGCCAACTGCAGAGCTCTGCGGGACGCAGCATCCCTGTGACAAACATGGATCACGAACATTCTACACCTGCCACATTGCACTGTTACCACCCCTGCACCACACAAAGGGCTCTGCTTTCTCATTTCAGCAGTCGAGCTAGTAACTATTTTATCCTTGCTGTTCTGCAAAGTGGAGAAGTTCCTGGCAGAAAGCTCCATTCCCTTCCTCAAATGACAGCAGTTATGTGGAGGCCCTCTAGCAGATTACAGAAGAAAACAGGTTCTGAACAGCTCCTCTACCACAGACCACAATTTAATCCCACCTAAAATTGTCTAAAAGGCACCAAAAAGACAGCTCAGTCTTGCTTCACAAGGACATGGGTGTTCATTCTTGCAAACTGAACCACAGTTGGAACTAAAGTTCCAATTTCAAAACTAAAAGTGAAACGCAAGGCAAATGATGTAAAACTTTCTAATGTCAATCCTCCCCTGAGAATGTAATGACAAGATGACATCCTTCAGTGTCATGTACATCTCTGTGACACTGTATGCTAACATTTCCAGATGCTCCAGACCAATTTAACTACTAAATACTGATAGATTAAGTAATACTGCCTTTCCACACCAATTTACTTACCGGTATCGATGCAGAGTAAGGCAGAAGAGTTTGCAAAGGCCTTTCACTGCGCCCTCTGGAAGATCTGTAACAATGTATTTCAAAATGCTTCTTCATAAATCAATGAGATCTTAATCCTTAACACAGACACAATTCACTTCATGACTGAAATCAGTAAACTGCCCACATCTCCGAAATTGCTTGCAAGAATCACAGTAAAAGTTTGCTCTTTCCATACATTTTGTGCATATTTTTTAAAATAATGGTAAAACTGGAACACACGAAACATGGTCATCTTCAGAAAATGAGAGAAATAAGTTTAAAAAATTTACTTCAGCTGTTTTATTAAGACCATCTGAAATCTCCCATACTCCCCCTCTCTATACATGTGTGTACCCAAATATTCCATGAGTACTAAAAGAACAGGCCAAGGATTATGACAGAAACTCAACTAATATACTAATGAAGAACTAAAATACACAAAGCTACAACTACTAACTGAAAAAAAACAGATGTGCCAAAAGCTGAAGTCCTCTGCTACCCACAAATTCCACACTTGCAATTAACCCTGTGATGGAGCACTGGCTCCAACCACTGCCAGCCCCCTCCCTCAAACAAATAACCCTCACACAACCTTTTTAAACAAAACAATATAACACTCTCCTCCACCCTGGTACCCAGAACTGTGCTCCTGAGCCTTTTACCTTTCCCAGAAACGCATTTTCCCAGCTCACTGAGGATCTCTCGCCGCTCCTTTACGCTGGCTGTAGTGACTTTCCCTGCAAACCGCTTCAGCGTGTCAGAAATCTAAAACCACAAAGCAGAAAAAACCTTCAGACTGCCTTTGATATCAATGCACAGAATACAAACCAGGGCAAGCAGAACATGTCACTTGCAGCCGCAAGACCTCTTAGTGCCCAAATGTGAGCATCCGCCGCCTCATCTGCCAAGGAAGGGTCACTGTGCATCACACACTCCTTCCCCAGGCAGAAGGATGACTGCTCTCCATTAATATGTACTCTCGTGCTCTGTAAGAGACACTTAACCCTCCAAAAGTAACACAGAGTAAAAGCTGAGACCCACAACCTGGAGTACAGGACCTTTAAAGGCAAAAAATAGTAACTTCTAGAATTCAAAGGAGCTTTTCGCTCTGTGTTATCTCCTGAAGTCAGGCAGTTCCAAAGGGGCACTCAAACTGCAGACAACCCAGAAGACCTACACTCCCATGTTTTATGCATTTACATAAACCAAAGCACAGCTCTCCAGGAAACGCTTCTGAACTTCAGCTCTTCAACTGAGCAAATTTGGACCAGCATCTTTCAGAAAGGCAGCAAAGGAGCATGTCTTCAGAAACTCATCTAAAACTATTCCTTCCCTTTTCATTCTTTTTCAAAGAGCTCCTCAAAGCTGCTTTCAGTGAAGTTTTTTGCTAATGCACTGGAAGGCTGATCCTGCACAGTGGCTCACTGGGATTAAAAGTCCATCCACACCTCCCTGAGCCTGTGACCATTTCACACCCACAGGTCCCCTTAAAAACTGTCTGGAAGCAAGGCTGCACCTCTAAACAGTAAGGCTGGGTTGAGCTGCAAAAGATGACCAACAATGTCACTGACACCAGAACCAACAGAACCAGCTGCTGTTATGGACCTGCTCCTCTCTCAAAGCTTTTAATTACACGAGTTCATCACAAACTCAAACCAAGCTGCACTTAGTCATGCTGCTTAATCACAAGCAGGAAAATGTGCAGACATGAAAAACGTGTTAAAATTATCCTAAGTCTAGAAATGAAAAATATTAATTATGTATAATACTACAGGACTTCATCAGCATCTCAGTGACTTACACAAACTGCAAAACCTCGACTACCCACCCAGTCTCCCTGGAAGACCCACTGGCACAGGCTTCCTCAATTCGCTTTTTATTTTTTCTTTTTTTAGCATATTTATGTACACGTTACAAAGCAAGCATACCAACAATGGTGCTGCAACCAAAAACAGAGCACAAAAGCAGTATCTATACAAGTAAGGACCTGGTGCCGAGCAGACTGGGACTTGCTCTGGAAACATCGCAAGGCCCTCAGGATGAAGCCGGCGGTCCGAGGCAGCCCGGGCACAGGGAGCGGTCACACCGCGGCCGGGCGGTGCGAACCGGGGGCAGCCGCTCACGGAGCCGCAGCCGGGCGGGACGCGGCTTGTGCCGGGCCTCGATCGGGACGGGCTCCGCNCCACCCCGCCTGCCATGTCCCCAGGCGGCTTCGGGCGCCAGGCCGGGCCCCCCAGCCGAGCCGACGGCGCAGTGAGGCGGGAGGGGGACGCGGCGCGGCCCCGAGAGCAGCCCCCGCCGGTGTCCCCTGTCCGGCTGAGCCCTGCGCGGCCCGCCCCACACTTACCTGCGTGTCGGCCGCCATCGCTCCGCTGCGACCCGGAACCGGTAGCGGCTTCCGGGGCGGGCCCAGCGCCACGGTGATGGGCGCTGCCCGCCTGTCCCGGGAGCGCCAGGACAGGATGGGCGGCGGCTGCACCGACCGGACCTGCTGCGGGCAAGGCCTCTGCTGGGCCTGGCCGGGGACAGCTGCGCTGCGGCCCCGAGAACAACCGCTCCCCTGCAGCACCCGGGGGCAGGGACAAAAACCGCTCACCTGCCGTGCCCCGGCCCGAGGAACAACCTCTGGAGCACAGGGCCCCTCGGGTTACACCTTTCCCAAACCCCAGCTGATATGGAGACTATACCATCAATGCAGGCACACATGAAGGTGTAAAACAGCTTTTTATTTCTCCCATCGGGTCAACTCTGACAGAGGCAGAGAGTGGCTGCTGTTAGTCAAAGAGACCAAATCCCATGTCCTCGTCCGACTCCTCTGACTCCTCCTTTGCTGCCTCCTTCGCTGGAGCAGCAGTAGTGGCAGCAGCTGGTGCAGCTGCTTCAGCTACTACAGGCATGGCTGCCACAAAAGCAGAGGGATCTGCCAGGAAGGCCTTCACCTGCAAAAGGTGGGGAAAAAATGTAAACTCACAGGCAACAAAACATTTTGCAGGACTGAACCTTTGCAATGATAAAGGCAGCACTTGCAGCTTGCCAGAATCCGAACAGGTCTGCTTATCACTAGCAGATATGAAGAACCATTCATTACAGCCATTTCAGCAATGCTGAGTGTAACAGCCCCAAAGAAGGAACACCAGGTAAATCAGCTTTCTCCTGCCATTTGTACACAACATATGGAAGCAAGTGCCCCTTCTCCAGACACATCCTGCACACAGGTGTGTCCCAGTCCTCTCAAACCAGGGGGACATGCTGTGAATGTGCTTGGCTGCATTTCTAACACCCCTCTCTGCAGAGCTCAGAGCCAGCCATTACCTTTTCAGCCAGTGGGAAGGTGTAGTCGGTCTCCACAGCCACGGCCAGGACGCGCTTGTACCCATTGATGATGGAGTGGGGCACGGACGCGATGGTCGGGTACCCGATTTGCAGACAGATGCTGGCAACGTTACGAACACCCTGTGAAGAGACAGACTTTGTGTTTTTGGGGTCTGAGAAATAACCTCGATTAGACACCACAGCAGATAGCCAGATGACAACTTTTACACTGCCAACACAAAGGACAGCATGCAATGCACACAGGTAACAGCTCCAGTGAAATCAAGGCATCAAGATTAAAATGTCACTGATCTCTGCTCGGTGATCAGTGACAGGACCTGAGAGAATGGTATGAAGCTGTGTCATAGGAGGTTTAAGTAGAATAGTAAGAAATGGTTCATTTCCAGAGGGCGGTCGGGCACTGAACAGGCCCCCAGGGAATGGTCAGGGCCCAAGGCTGCTAAGAGCTCAAGAAGCATTTGGACAATGCTCTTGGGCCCAGGGTAGGATTGCTGGGGTGTCCTGTGCAGGGCCAGGAATTGGACTCGATGATCCTCGTGGGTTCCTTCCAACTCAGGACATTCTATGATTTTAAGTGGCCTTAAATGATTTCTGAAGCAGCTTCAGATGAAGAATCCTACAGGAAGGTACTCCCTGACACACAGTTTCTGTAGGGAACCAGGGAGAGCTCCTGGCTCTGCAGGTCCTCATGGAAAATACCAGACAGGACACTTTGTTCTGGGGCAGCACTGGCTCCCAGAGCAGCGAGGCAGAACACGAGGGATGCGGACCGTGGCACTCACCTCCAGGAAGCGCTTGTGCAAGGTCTCCTCGGTGATGTCCAGCACTTCAGGGTTGTAAATACTGCCATTGTCAAAGACCTGCTGGATCACCAGCCCAAAGGAGAATGGAGAGATGTTCAACATGTTGAGCAAGGTGGCTTCGCTGGCACCCACTTTGTCTCCAGTCTTGATAAGCTGCACATCGCTCTGAGGAGATCAGGGAAAAGGAGTGAATACACACCAACAAATTCCAGCACATCAAAGCACTGGGACACAAACGCAGATGGTGGAACTGGAGGAGCAAATGAGCACAACCAACACACTCCAGATTCAGCTCCACAAGCAGAGAAAGCCCCAGACCATATAAGCAAGTCCATGTCAGCCAGGAGAAAGGCAGCACCTTTCCTGCATTACCTACAGGTAGCTCACCTGCACATTCCACTGACAGAGGCCACTCCTGGAAATCTGATGGAGAACTCCAATCGCCCCATATTGCACACTGGAGCCAAGCCAGACACCCTTTTTCCACATCCCAAAGTGCAATATTCACACTGCTCATACAGTATTTTGGCACTAACGAGAGCTTTGGCCTTCACAGCTCCCTCAGTTACCACAATCAAGGCCTCCCACTCAGCTTCAACAACACGCAGCTCACTGACCAGAATTTCAATGGTCCCTCTGGAAATCTTTGTGGTGATGCCCAAGGCCTGGAAAAAGGAGGTCTTCTCGGGTCCAAGACCCGTGTTCTGGGCCGGCACAGTCACATCACAAGGAGCAATAGCACCGGCACGGGCAGCAGCTGGCACCTGAGAGGGGAAAGATGAGGGGAGACGAGAAGCTACAAGAATGCTCTCCTCAGATCTGGTGGGATCACCTCTTCCCTAACATGTTCATCGAGGAGAAACAGCATCCAGGCACACACAATTGAGGCAGCTGAACTTAAGGAGTTTGGCTAAGACTGCAGGGGCCAACTCCCAACCCCTGAGGGTCCAACTAATCAGGTGTTCACCGTGAAGACTCAGTTTTATTTTTCATTCCATCTCAGCCTAAACATGCAGTGAGGGCTGATCTCCCTTACCTTGTTCGCTAGCAGCATGTCCCGGATCTCAGTCAGATCCTCCTTAGTGAAGACAAAGCCCACATTCCCACGGATGTGAGGCAGCAGCCTGAAGGGAAGATGACAGCTTTCAGTTTTATTCCTTAGACAATCTCCTCTCCTTTCAAGACAGAGTACCCAGAAGTGCCCTCAGGCAGCATTACCCACTTTTCTAGGGCAGGGTTATTCTCCAGATGACCACGAATAGCTTTGCGCATCATCGTGTTCTTCCCCATCAGCACAACAGCCTTTCCACGCAGGGACATACGGATCTGCTGCATCTGCTTGGATCCCACGTTGTCTGCTCCCACAATGAAACATTTTGGGTAATCATCCAGGAGTTGCTATAGCAAAAGAAACACTGCAACTATAAAAAGAAATTCGGAGCAGTGGACAGAGCAGCATTGAAACCTTAACACATTAAAACATAAAAAAAGCCTGTCAGAAATTTGAGAATGCTAAGCTCCCAAGGCTGGGTGTGCTACAGCCTGCATCTTTCGCTCAGCCATCGAGTCACTGAACAAGTCTGCAAGCGCCGCAGCGAATTCTCAGGAGGCCTGATCTGGACCGTCTCAACTCTCTTCCTAGTGCCAGGTACTCGTTCAGACACCCCATAGCATTTATCTATCTCTCTTAACAAAACCCCGCAGCCCGGCCTGCCCGGCTCTCGCTGCCCCGAGCATGCCCCGGTGGAGGCAGCGCCCCACGAGGGCTGAGTCGACACTCACGATAATTTTCATGAAATAGTTGGATTTCCACGTAGCCCTGTCTTCCCTGGGCATCTCGGCGGTGCTCCAAGGATCGCCCGGTGGGTTTAAAGACGAGCTGGGACCTGCCAGGAAGAAGAGCGGCTGAGGAAGATCCCCAGCCTTCTTTCCCTTGCCTTCCCTCCGCCCTGGGACCCAGCGCTCCCAACCCCACACTCCGGCCGCGGCCCAGGACCCCACGCGGCTCCTGGTGCCCGTTCCGCTCCCCTCGACGTGGCCGCCAAGCCCCGCCGGGGCCTCGGAGCCTCCGCGCCCGCACCTCCACGAGGGCTCCGGGAAAGAAGGGCCGCAGGGCGGGCCCGTCTTCTTTTATAGCTCGTCTGACGACCAATCGCAGAGCGCCGCAGCACTGCCTCTCCTCAACCTATTGGCTGCCTTCCACGTCAATCATCCGACGCTCTGGGGCAGTGCATGACGCCAGCGGAAGGCGCGAACGGCGCAGGAGAGCGCGCGTCGCCNGTGGTCTGGTCCCTCACAAGGTCAGGGGTGGGAAACAATCGCGACACATCCGTGACAATAATGGTAAAAATTTTATTGGCGTAACTGCAAGAATTTTAAATGGAGAAAAAAAAAAAAAGCGAAGTTAGAAGTTTACATGGGAGGAAATAATCAAATAATTGTCGACCCAGCAGAGCTTCCCCCAGCCCAGCCCGGACATGATGTGAAAGGCCTTCCCCACGGGTAGCGCCTGGCCCGAAGGTGCACACTTAGACCCTCCAGGAGCACCTCCATCCCCAGCCCTCGCCCCCCCGACATCCCAACAGTGGCTGTGCTACCCTAAAACCGCATCTGCAGTGAGCGAACAGGCATTTTGGACACCCACAGTGGCGGCAGCCACCACAAGGCGTTTTTGGCAGAGTAGCATTGGTGTGGCATCCCAGCATGTCAGACACCAGATGAAGGCAGAAGGTGAGTGTGAAATTACCTCGGTTAAGCACTAAGGCCAGAGGAGCCTCCTCTCAGCACCACACACCCTTACACAGCACCCTGCACGCAGGTGTGCCACAAGTGTCACTGACACAGCCTCAGCTAGCAGTGAGGTAGGTTAAAGATTCTCCAGACAGGGAAACTGAGGCACAGAATTACACAGTTTGCAGGTGTCCCACAAAGTGGCAGTGCCAGAAACATCTCACCCCTCCCTCTCCAGCACTTCCACAAAACGGCTGTGTGTCCCCCCAGCGGCACCAAGGAAGTTGACCCTTTCAGCGAGATAGACACAGGCAGTTTAGGAGCATCTGTTTTAAGTCAAATAGACTTACAAGATGAAAAGGCAAATGCATAAGGACTCTTGCCTCAGGAATTTCCCAGAGCTGTACTCAGCCCAGCTGACACAGCTCCAGTGCTCCCACAGCTCCCTCTGGCCTCACACCCACATACTGAGGTATGTTTGTCAGGGGAAATCAGTGGGACAGTTTCAGTGACCTGAGCAGGGCAGCACAGCACCGCAACGAGGTTACACACGGCAGTGCCCCATGGCTTTCAGGGCTGGTTTCTGACAAAGCTGCCCCTGGACCCCTATAATGCACCTGCCAAGCTGCACAACACAACTGGATGCCAATAGTGACAGAGCAGCAGCTCTCTGGAGCAGTAATTCCAAACACCACTCCCCAGGCTGGTACAACAGAATGGCCACCGGGAACTTCACCGCAATACTTCCCTCTCCATAGCACCCTCCAGCCAGACACCTAAAAGTGCTTTAGCAAACATGAACTAGACCTCAGAATAACCTCACAAATCCAGGCTAAACTGCCCCCATTTTGGATGGGGAAACTGAGGCACGGTAAGGTTTAGTGACTGGTCCAAAGTTGCACAGCTAGTCAGGAAGAGAGTTTGTCTCCCAGTTTCTTCTCCTCAGTCACAAGACCTTTCTTCCACAGAAGAAAAGGTGCCCCTTCCCCAATTAACCCTGCTCTGGTTTCAGGCAGCTGAAGATGAAAAGCCAAGGGAAAAGGTCTGAGCTCCTTCTCCCATAGCATCATATTAAGACTCACTCTTACCATCCTGGAAGCTTGGCTTTGGGAAAATGGCAGGTGATTCAAATACAGCAGTTTACAGGTTACAATAAAAACCAAACTCACACTTTTAGGCGACCCAGAGGAGGGAAAAAAAAAACCCAAACCTATTCACAGTTCACCTGCCTGTGCTAGGGAAAAAAAAAATACAAGTCACATTCCCTTCCCCATAGATTCCAGCCCCTCCCAACCCACAGCAAAAAGGAAATAGTGAATGTTAGTTAGGCTTAACAAAGCATTGAGGTTACAGATGCAGTAAGCCAGCACACCTGGCACACTGCTTAGAACAGCACAGCTTGATATAAAAGTTGCTTTCTTAAAATCACTTCAAAACCAATTTCTGTATAAGAGGATTAAAAGTAAATTAGATATGAATTCAAAATCAGTGTAGAAATCTAGTTCTTATCAAAGACAGGATACAGTATTTGCTTTGATAGTAAAACTCCAAGTGTGTCACGCACACCTGACCCCCAGGACTTGTTATACCAGTAACAGTCAATATAAAAAGTTATTGCTGTAGCATCTCTCAGTACATGTTTAATAAGAGCACAGAAAAGGGAAATACCAAGGGGCTGATAGGTCTCATTAGCAAACTGGAAGAAGAAATGATATAAATTGCAGAATTTTTTTTCCTGGCTTCTTAAACCCTTCCTTCTCCCCACTCTTGTGACAGATTCAGGCCCTGATAGATGGGAGAGGCCAGATAAACATGCGCACGTCACTCGCTCATGACAGGGATGGATGAAAAAGGCTGCTCTGACCTCTCTGCACTAGTGTTTCAAAAAGGGGTGATGCCTTTTCCTCTCTCCCAGGAGCAGTAGTTGAGGGGAGCAGATGCCCTGAGCTAGCCTGGGTGCCTATGGAGCTGCCTGGCATGGGCTATCCCCACAGGAGAGCACAACAGTGCTGAGGGATAGTCGAGACTTACCCCACCTCCTGCTCCAGTGTGCTGAGAAAAGGCATCGAAAAAGGGAGTAACAAACTAGGGAAAAAAAGAACACCCCACACAGTAACATCTTGATTCCTCTTAATTAAAAAGAAAAAAAAAAAGAGTAAGTGGTATTATCACCTTACAGTGTAATGGAACTGGAGAGACCCTTGCAGGGTCTTGGCTGCCTGTGCTGATGCTCTAGTCTCAGCAAGTCACACATATCATGTGACTCTGTGAGCAGAGCCAGAGTGGCACTGAGGTCACAGGGTGCCCTCACTGTGCTGTCACTCACCCTGCACACGTGCAGGCAAAAGCCTGAGAAGGAGGTGTCAAAGCAGAGGGTTGTGTTGTCTGCAAGTGTCACGATTTGCTCAGAGAGCTGACACAGGCTGAAATGTACTGGCAAAGCCTCCTGCTGCTAGGAGGGGGCTGGGATAATCTCCCTGTTGGAGCCCCCGAGCTAACCTCAGCTGTCAGTCACACACACAGACACACACAAACCATAATGAGGGATCTCAGCCTCTCTCTGCTGAGACACAGCAAGGGCGTTTCCAGTTTAATGGTCCATCTCATCCCTGGATCTACTGCCTCTCCATNCCCTGCCTGGTAAGGTTCCTAAATCACAGTAATGTTCAGAGAGACAGAACTGACAAGGGGGTGGCAGAAAGATGCTTTAGCGCCCATCTATGGTGCCTCTAACAGAAGAGCTTGAGGAAGCAGTTCTGGCAGTAGGGCTTGTCGTTCTGCTCTTTGAAGGTTCCTTTGTTGAGCTGCTTGAGGCAGAAGGCACAGACAAAGTGTTCGGGGTGGAACTTCTTGCCCATAGCAGTGATGCAGCGTCCTGTGATGGGCTTCTGGCAGCCGGAGCACAGCGAGCCGCGGCGCTCGTGGTAGTGCACCTCACAGTAGGGCTGCCCGTCGTGCTCGAAGAAGCTGCCGTTGATGAATGGGGTGAAACATTCCTGCAGCAGGACAAAGCAAAGGGGACAGGTTGTTTGAGAAGCTGGGGTGGTGCGGAGGGGCAGCTCCACAAGCGTCCTCTGCTCTATGGCACAGCCCAGCTGTGCTGTGGGCAGGTGAACTGCTGCCTTTCAGCACTGTCCCATTATCCAGAGCCAAATTCTGCCCATCATGAAGAGTTTCCCAAAAAAGTCTGAGAAATGGACAGATACAAACACAAGCAAGGGAATTAACCAGCTCCTTCGCCCAGCTGGCTTCACTTCTAGAAAGAAAATTCTATGAATGAGCTACCAGATGTATCCAGCCAGGAAAAAAGAGAGCAAGCATTCTTCCCCTGAGATGGGAAACACTGCAGCACCTTTGCCTGGTTTTTTTTTTCTTCACTCCAGCTTCCCCACAAGGGCAAGTAGAAGCAAGGACCAACACAGGCTCTCATGCAGCAGAATCCTGATGAGGATGGGACTGGTTCCAGCTGAGAAAATCAGGCACAAATAATCTTTATGAGTGACCTCTCCAGAATGGCTAGCATTAGACAGGTACAGTCTGCAAAGGATTGTCCGGCCTGAAACATTTTCACCAGTTACACATGGGTCACTGCTGGGAGAAACTGTTTGTTCGGTAGTGCTACTGATGTTGCATAGATAAGGGGAAGAGGATACACCAGCTATGTGCCAGTAAGTGTCCAGAGCTGCTCCACCCCTGTGTCAGGCAGCTGAGAACACTTCACTGCAGAACCTGCTACAGAAACACCCACCAGACTGGGGAGACTCCTCTCCTTGAGGGAGTGGGAAACTGAGGCAGCAGAGTAACGGAGAGAGTTGAGGACACCACCAGATCTTACAAATATATCAGCAGCAAGACCCACAGGAGAAGCCAGTTTCCTGATTCCTGGTTTTGCTGTCCTCTTCCCCAGGGAACACACTGAGTATCACACACAGCTGGATCCCAGCTTGTGGATAACAGTCCAACAAACAGCATGGGCAGCTGAACATTTGCAATACCAGGGGAATACAGTTTGCCTGAAGTGAGTCCAAGACTTTACTAATGCTGACAGTTACTTCAGTAAACAGTTACTTCAGTAAACAGTCTCTTCCCTCAGTCAGCAGGACAGCTGAAAAGTTTGCTCTCTTCAGCAGAAACAGGAAGAGAATCACATCTTGTGGCCTGGAAGAAACCCGTGCTGGCCCCACCAATTCAGGCCACAGCAGGAGTAAAGGAAAACAGAACTGCTTGATACAAGTCTCAATCTCTGCACAAGAAGACATAGCTTCTTTCCCCCCCAGCCCCCATCAGGCACAGCTTCTGCTTCACTCTGCACACCACTGCTGGAGCGCCAGACAGTCCCAACAGGCTGGTGACTGTCTCCTCTGAGCATCACACTAGGAATCAGCAGGTTGTGGTTCTGGCTGCTTGATCTGGTTTCTGCCCTTCTCTACCACTCTACGAAACAGTGGCTGATTTGGCTCATCTCTTGGGGACTGTAAGAGTTAATATTTGCAATGCTCTCTAAAAGAGTGCCAAGCATTTAATCTACAGTATTCCTGTTTATTATGCTATGCTGCCACTATTTCACCAATTTGCATGTTTGTCTGAACAAGGTCAGTCTCATTAGTTTACACTGTCAGATGGGGCATGGGAGGAAGATCCTCAAAATCTGATTGCTGAGGCAAGTGCTCAGAGAGAAGCTTAGCTTGTAATTATTTAAAGGTCACAGAAAATACCTGTTTATCTGTGAGCTGCTGCAGAAGCCTGTAATTGCATCTGGGAACATAAAGAGCAAAGCAACTCAAAAGTTTAATATAAACAGGCAGAGAACAAGAAGGTGTTTGGTTGCTGACATGTTTTTATGTTGTGGGGTGGCTGCCCTTCACTACCTCACAGACACCTTTCCCTGATAAGGGACCAGATGCCTCAGGGTGGAAACAAGAGGGGTCGTACAGCAGCAGCAAAGGACCTTGGGTTTCTTACCCGACAGACAAAGCACTCAGGGTGCCACAGGGTGTTCAAGGCAGAGATGTAGTTTTCCAGGATAGCCCGGGCACAGCCTCCACACTTGGGAGCAAACATATCAAAGTAGTCCTTGCGGCAGTAGGCTTTGCCATCCTTCTCATGAAATCCTGCCAAAAGAGAGGAGAGGCAAAGGGATCAGCTCCCCATCTTCACGTGTGGCCACACAAGCTGTGCAGGGTAACCCCTGTGGGTAGGATCATCCTTCCTCCTGCTAATACACACAGAAGCTATAGCTGTTCCTTGTTCTGTTCCCTTCCCATCCCAGAGGTGTTCTTCCTTTCTGGGGAGAAGCCATGATTACTGCCAGCATCCTTCCCTCATAAAGAGCTCCCTTGGAACTCCAGTAGTTCCCCTGTGATGCCCCAGGCTGTCCCCTCAGCAGCAGCTCTGCCTTACGCCCTTGTCTGCAGTTCAGGGGGGAGATTGCTCTCCCCTTGCATAAACCAGCAATACCTTCAGGTCCAAAGAAAGCTCCACACTGGGCACAGAAAAAGTGTTCAGGGTGCCATGTCCTGTCCAAAGCCGTCACGACTTTCTGTTCAGAAAAAAACAAAAAGTGCAGGTCACGTAAATGATGGCTTCAGCTTGGAGGTGAGTAAGCAGGGGCTGGAGGGAGGGGAGAACACATGAATGTTGGTGCTGACAAGAGCAAGCATTTAAAATAGGCTGTCTTTTAGAGAGCAGAGTCAATTCGCCCCTGCCTCTGGCTCATTCACACTTTCCCACTGCACACTTTTTTTACCCTAAAAGGATCTTAGGCACTGCTTCCTCCCTTACACAGGGCCCCATCCAGTCCTCAGGACCAGCACTGGTGCCTGTTACCACAGGCTACCAACAACAAAAGCTGAGGAATCATTACCAGAATAATGGAGCAATGTGGGGTTCTGACGGAACTTCAGCAAAGATAAGAGGGACTAACTCCACTCACTAGTGTAAAAATTTGACTGTGTCAAGTTGTTTCCCTTTCAAAGCAAGGACAAAACAAATACAGGAATTCCTGAACAAAATCTTCCACCCAGGACACATGGATGAAGTGGAATTTTAACACCTAGGCCTGCAACAACTTGCCAGCACCGTGACTCCCCCAAGGAACTCACATCAAGGATGGGCCCATTGCAGTAGTAGCAGCGTGGAGAGAAGAGGTTGTGATAATCCTTCTCGCAGTAGGGCTGCCCATCCCGCTCAAAGAAGTTCCGAGACCCGATCTCCTCCTGGCAGTGGGTGCAGACAAAGTGCTCAGGGTGCCAGGTTTTCCCCATGGCTGTAACTACCTGTTGGGAAGACAAATTATGGAGAACAACTCTATCTCTCCCTCCCCTAGACCACATGACGAGATACCAGCTGGAGGTCAGCAAGAATGACAAGTTCTACTACTCAAGTGAGCCCTGGACTGGGGTAGCATGAAAACTGAATTACCTATCATCTCAGGAGAGGGCAGTCCCTCAGGGGCAGGGTAGAGGTCACTGGAGGAGCTTACAGCGTACCTAGCCAGTGGATAAATAGAGTACTTCAGTTTCTCCAGCATCTCCAGTCTCTCCAGCCTCACGAAATAGCCCTCCCCGTTACTCCCAGCTGCAGTCCAAGGTTCAGCAATGAGGCAGCACCTTCAACTCACCTGCCCAGCAATAGGCTTCTTGCAGGCTCCACAGACACCTTTGGCAACTGTAGCTACACCCAGTTTATTCAGGTCAGACTGAAGACTTCCCAGCATGGTATCCAGCTGACTGCCAGGCTTGGAAGCTGTGGATGGAGGGGAGCTGCTCCCGGCTCTTCCCTGTGCCATGAACTGCAGGTAAGAGAAAACAAATACTGTAAGGTGAATGCTGCTGTGCTTATCAGATAATTCCCTCCTGTTGCTGCCAGTGGCTCCTCTGCAGAGACAAACAGGAGTCAGCTACACTCTCTGAAGAAGCTGGTGAGAGCCAGGATCAAAGTACACACATGTATTCTGCCCATGCACAGACGTGCAGAAAAGCTGGGATATGTAACAGCAGAGCTGTGAACTGAGGATTTGATTTTCCTTCACTGCACACACAGCAGAAGTCACCAACACATCCTGGCACTAAGCCTCTGCCAAAAATCTCCCTTTACCTCATCAGTTCCTGGCCAGCTGACAAAGCAGATGCCATCCAGAGGGCCCCTCCTCCTTGACCTCTCTCCATTCCTATGCTCTTGCTCTAAGTTGTCTTTCATCTCTGATAGAGATGCTCTTCTCTCCCTCATCTCACCTCCCCTTTCAGCTGGAAACTCTTCTCCCTTTGCACTTATTTCTGCACATCTGTTTGCCAAGTCTCTCTCTCACTCTCAGGTGGTTCTCATTCCATGCCTGAGCTAAGCAACCAGAAACAGGAAGGAAGTAACTCCCTCCCAGCTGCCTGGTGTTTACCCACAGAGAGGGGCAGTGCATGCCCAGCAGACAGGGCTGCCACACGTATTGTCAGACCTGGAAATGCACCAGTGGGGGGAAAGGGATTTGAATATTTGTCTCAGAGTTTCTGAAACTCACACCACCACAGCACGCACAGCATGGAAAGGCTTCCCAGAGGAGCGGAGAAATGTTTTACTGAGGTTCGGAACTTACAAACAAAGTGTATGTTCTCCTTGGCTATCACAGCCCTCTCTGCAGGCAAACCCCAGCAAGGAAATAAGAGGTTATTTTAGATAACTTGGCAGTGCCATAGTTCCTGTCAGGTTTAGGGACACATGAAGAAGTCGGGTTTGGAGCACATTTTATTTTACTAAAAGAGTAAATTAAAACAGACAAAATCTATGCCTATGAACAACCCACCAGCCTGCTGCCAGCATAGCCAGAGGAGCAGGGACACACCGAAGTGCTCCAAGCCTTGGCAGACCCAGCCCTTCCAGCCACAGGAGAAGCTCTACTCCCTGTCCTGCAGCTGCTTGTCCTTACAGTCAACTGGCTGACTCAATGACAAATCCTGGTTTCTGCTCGTTTGTATAAAAAAATCTTATGACATACATGAATTTAGCTGCTTTTACACACACATTCACACACTCCTCAGCCTTGCCTCACATGCAGCATGACTCTCAACAGAGCCTAACACGCAGCTTTTCTTCTCCTCTCTCCTCCCATAACTTGAAACCTCTTCTAGTCCAGCAGCACAGAGCCCCATCACACCCCTGTGTCCTCAGCCTAAAACAAACCCTTCACCACACAGCGCACATTTGCTACCAAAAACTGTTACAGTGACTATCTCCAAAGCACACACACAACTGCAAGGAGACTCTCATAGAGGGAGACAACAGGTCTTTGGAGACAAAGCCTGTCCAGAGCCCCAGGATAAAGCCCAGGCTTTCTGCATGGTGCAGCAGGAGGAAAAGGGCTGCACTGTGTGGAAAGAATCACAGCTTCTCTTGCTCTAGCCAGGGGTTATGGCCACAGAGGGCAGGCACACATGCCACACACAAGTGATAAATACCATCCAGGGAGAAAGGAGATGAGATTATTTCAATATGTAGTAACAGAGCACTTCACCCTTGTAGTGACCAGTAGGGACCACACACTCCTGCCAGTCACAGGTGACCCCAGAGCTGGCACAAATACCTGTGCACGCCTCAATTTCTAGCTGGCCTGGCCATCCAGCCTTCTTGAGAGCCCACAAATGAGCCCCCACCTGAAAGAGGTTTGTTTCCACCTCCTGTAGGTAATGCCTGCTGTTTGCAGGGGACACACAGCACAGCATCCACATAAATTCATCATGCAAAGGCCCTTCTAATTCCCACCCTTCACCCACGAGATTTGCCATCACTCAAGTTCAGAGAAGAGCTCTACGAGTAGCAAACCATGCAATACAGGATATTATCCACATTAATGGTGCTGGGAGCTCCAGGAGCAGATCCCAGCACACTCATCAACCAGAAGAGCACACACCATGCTGAGGAAACAGAAAGGGGATCCTGCCTTGTCAGGGGCTGGGGGGCCTGGGGGTGCAGGAGCAGCCAACAGACTGGCACTGTGGATGAGGGGAGGAGCAGAGGTCACCTGAAAAGTACAACAGATCAAGATGCAGAGGTGTTTCCTTGCTCACTGCTTGAGAGCTACCTGTACACTAACACGGGACTGCACATATATGTTAAGACTTCCCACCACCCTGGAGCTACAGCCTTTCCCTGGCAAGAGATGCAGAACCCAGCTCTTGACCATGCCATCTCCCCCCAAATCCACTCGTACTGTGGACACCTGTCTAAAAGGGCAAACACACAGGACTGCTGAGCTACTCCTTCCAGTATGGATGTTCTGCCATCTTTTACTCCCCTCACTTCAGAGAGATTGTGGCAGGGAGAGCTGCAGGCTGTGTTTCAGAGCTACCTTCTTAATCTCAGAGGTAAATAAGAGTCCCTCCTGCACAAACTGACTGTCAGGACACACAGGACCCACATGTCCCAGCAAGTTATTGCACAGACATGTACTGCACAGGGCTACAGCTGGGATTAGATATTGTCCATGAGTCCTCTCTCCCATCCAGCAGTTCATACCAGGCTTCACCTCAACACTCTATCTACTGAGCTGTCAAATTACAAACATTACTTGGATTGGAAAACACTACTAAAAACACAGAAGCCTGCCTGCATATCTGGGAAGAAAGCTTCATCTTCAGTCTGACAGCCAACAGAGACAACTGTCTTGCTGCTAGGTGTCCAGGTCTGGGGAGAACAGGAATGTTTGGGATCTTCATTAGAAGGGGTGCCCACAACAGAAACCTCATGATAATCATTATCAGAAGCTTCCCACTGGAAGAGAGGCTGGGGAACCAAGCTGAAGGAAGAGACTGGACTAGGAGCTGGGGTAGATGACACATAGGAAGGCTGAGGTGGGAGTGAGAGAAGAGGTGCAGGGCCAGAGACAGGTGGAGGAGCAGAGTTAGCAGGGACTATCTTTGCAGCTTCTTTGGAAGGCTGGAGCTGAGAAGAGGCTGGAACAGAGACTGTCCTCCTGGGGAGGAGTGGGGATTCTGGAGGAAAAACCACCTAGAAAGACACAGAGGAAGAAGAAAGGTGAATAAATCCAGAGGGGAGCCAACAAGCACTTCCTTAAACAGGAAGGCTGGCTGCTACCAGTATGTTATCTAAGGGGAAAAAGCAGCAAGAAAGAGAAGGGAACTAGAAAAGGTGCTGCTCTGTGTAGCTCAAGGAAGAGCACTTATTCATCCCCAGAAAGCCCTGCACAGATACAGCACTGGGTAAAACAAAGTATGTCTCTATGTCAGGCTTCCCAGTGTGGTTTTAAAAATAATCCCCACATGGACGTTTGAGATGTGATAGCAGCAGACTGCATCAACAAACACCATCAGCAGTTCCCTCAGATCCCATTCCAATTCTTAAACACCCAGAACTAGGACCCTGTGCTGCTTTCCTTCTCAGGCCAGACAAGGATGAATAGAAAGAGTTAGTTCTTCATTGTGTGTTGTTTAGGATTCTCAGAAACTCAATCTGCACCTCCACACAATGCTATCTGGACAGACGGACATGCTGGAATTTCCCAGCACGAGTAACCCTGCTTTCTACCTTCTCTACTTGCTGTTCCCCACTCTGCTCTTCCCCCCGGGGCCTGGCAGTGACAATGACTCCCTGTGTCAGCCAAGCATCTTGGCTTTGCCGTTCTTCCTGCTCCTGGTTATCGATGCCCAGTCTGTCCTGAAGCTCCTCAATCAAGCGATCTTGGGACTCAGTCTTGTGGAATATGGCAGGACCTAGTTTATGCCTTGGAGAGAGGTTCCGAGACATTGGATGCACATTCGAAGTCTCTTTCGTCCTCTTGATTAAAGATTTAATCTAAATGACAAAGGCAATAGTATCAGCAGACAAGGGTGATGTCATAGCAAGCCCCAAGATGCAACAGCATAAACTCGAAGACATTAGTGACAATTATGAGCAGGAAAAGTGATGGCATTTATTCCACAATGCCAAAATTCCTCTTGGCATAGCCCAGAACAGTGACTCAGTGCAAGGAAAAGCCCCGTAAGGATAATCACAGCAGCCAAAAATAACTGTCTAGAAAAGGAAGGGAAAGATTAACCAGTGGGAAGCCAAGATAGGAGGTGCAGCATGAGCACTCCACTGAGCATTACAGAAACCTCAGCATCACAAGGGCACGGAGCTGCCTCTCTGTTTGCCCTTGACAGGCACAAGGCTCTTGGTCAGAGATGTCTGGTGCACAAAGTGTACTTCCAGCATGGGAAGGAACAATAACAGCTTCAGTAATGAAACCTAAAAAGGTAAGTACAGCAGAGGAGCTGCCAAACCCATCAGTGGCATGAAACAGCCCTTTCAGCTTCTTGGAGTTAGGGAAAAGTCCATTTCACAAGGACAACCCTACAAACTGCCCTGTTCTGTGCTGCTGAACCACATGCAGGAGAGACCCCAAGATAAAACCGGGGGTTCTGAAGCCTTGTGACATGCAGCTGTCATTGACACCGCTCACAGCTCATGCTGTTAGTGGGGGTGAGCCTGGCACATTCACTGCACACACACACACTATTAGTGTACTGGCAGAACAGTCCTGACTAGGACTCGCCCTGCTTCTACATTCACTTGGTGCCTGCCTGGCCTGACGCAGAAATCCTCTCAATGGGTGGTTTGGAGACACATGGCAGATCCCATTCAGCTCTCCCAAAGCTTTCAGAAGATTCCGGAGGGACTGCAGAGCTTCTGAATTGCTCATTTTCCTGGTCTCCTCTGGCCTTGTTCATATTAGCAGGACCTGCCTTCCTAGGAGTTCTGTCTCTGCCCTGTTTCTTCTTGCCCAGATCACGGTTGGTTTCATGAGGCACTTCAGCTTTTACCTCCTGTCCTTGCTCAACTACAAAGCCCAACTGGTTTTTAGTGTCTGGGAAGACATCCCACAGATCCAGGGAAACAACAGAAGGTTTATTAACAGAATCCAAAACATTGTCGTTCTTTGCATGCACCTCTGGCACATGTGTAGGCAGTGCCAGGGCCCCCAGCTCATCCACACTTCTGTCCTGGGAGGAAAGAGCTGAGTTGTCCCTGAGTGGTCCCTGCTGATGCAGCTCTTTGGGTACCTGCCCCTTCAAAGCATTTGAAATGGGTACACTTGAGATTTTGGGGTCAGTTTTCTGCTCCTTCTTTTCTGTCTCTTTTGCCAAGTCATACCCTAAGCCCCATGCCTCCACATTAGCAGATCTACAGAGAAGCTCCACACTGGAAGCTGGCACAGCCTGGGAAGTATTTCTGGAAGAGTCAGGCTTTCTGCTCAGCTGAACTAAGCTTGCAGAGGCCACCTGCTCCCCACGAGTAGCATAACTAGAGGAGCTCCGTGGTGGGGGCACAGGGACAGTTTGTGCTAAACTGGGCACAGGTGGAGGGGCAGCAGGATGCCCTGACAAAGGCAGAACTGCAGTGTCACTGCCTTCCTCAGTGTAGGGGTCTGCTGAGGGAACAGATGTTGGCGCTGTTGAGTTCCCACTGTGACTTGCAGAAGGGTGTTTGGACTGGGACAGCACTGTTAAACTGTGAGGAGTGTTGCTGGAGTCTGCGCTTGCTGAACTGGGAACCAGTTCTAGGGAAGATTCAGAAATCAGAGATATAGTGGAACTAGTCTGCAAAAAAAGAGATAGAAGGAATAAGAAGAGGAAAAGATAAAGACACAGATAAGAAGAAGGGGGAAAAAAAGCAAAGAATTAAACATTTCAACAACCATGACTTCAAATCAAAAAGCCATGTTGACCCAAAGCCTTACGTCCAAGAGTAAGGAAGAAAAATGGGACACCAAAGAGCATAACCAGTATGACATTGTACCGATCTTCATAAGTTCTACAGCCACTGGGATCCTTTTCCTGTGCCCTTCTCTTCAGTGACAGCTCAGTCACCTGCAGCTGTGATGGGGGCATGGCACAGCCACTGCCACTGCTGGGAAGCCAGCTCCAAACCCAGGAATGTCTCAACTGTGAATAAAGGTCACAATAACTTACTCACAGTCAGACATGTAAATTTTATATTCCAAAGCTGAAAAAAATCAGTCAATGAATAGAACAAAGCATGACATTTTCTTCTTGATACACTAATAAAATGCTCCAGTTGGGTGAGTTCATGGCAGTGAAAACAAAGCTTCAGGGCATTCACAGCAAGAGCAGATGACAGGGACTTTGTTCTATTCACATCACTAATCTCACCTTGGAAGTGACACACACTGAATCTATACAAGTCTGCCAGTCATTCCATGCCCTTGTAAGCATTGCTTAGGTGGCAGATTAGCTTCTTCCCCTTAGGCAAAAGACTCCACACTGACACTGTAATAGAACCAGTATTAATTTTGATCAAAAAAATTCTAAAAAGAGCAACTAATACAGAGGTTTTGGGTTTCCTTGACTTACAGGATCTTTTGAAAACAAAAGCTTATGGGTCTTTCTTTCCCCACTTCCAGTAGTTCCTGACTAAACTCTAGGAGACAAAGTGACACTGTTTTTCTTTAAAAGGGAGAATCAGAACAGCATCTTGGACAAGCTCACAGAGCAGACCAAGACTAAGTTTTAAAAATGTATCCACAAAGGGTCTCCAAATCCAAGAGCTATCAAGACCTGCTCTGACTCTTAGTCGTATTTTCCAGAGAAGTCTAAAGATGCTTACACTCTAAGGTGGAGGGGCACATAACTTCCTAAGCTCCATGTATGCTATCTCAGTCTCTACTTACCTTTCTGAGATACTTATCACGAAAAAAACGATATAATTAACCAGAACATGCACAAAACCTGTCAGTAAATGGAATAATCGTAACCATCAGCTGACCTGAGCTCCTGCCGTGCTGAGGGACCAGGAGCTGGCATACATGCACACATTTGCAAAGTTACACCAGTAGTGCTACAAGGAGACTGTGCTCAGAAAGGAAAGAGAAATAGGAGACCAAATTTCATTATAGATTGCTCTTTCCCTCAAATAGCACAGCCAGGCCCACAGTCATAGCAGAGAGGAAAACGACTAGCAAGTATATTAAAATGAGGGAATTTCCCAATAGTGCCCTCTCCCTGTATTTTGCCTAAGCTGGTGTTGGGTTTTGCAAGTTTTCCTTTTCTGTTCGGGTCCTTGTAATAGCTGTTCCCTAGGAAGTCTATGCCCAGAATACACAGGGCCTCTGGGCCAGTCACAATCAGATGCTTTTGCCACTCCTTTCCAGTCAGGCTCACCTCAGCTTCCAACAGGTAGATCAGGCTTCAAAAATAGAGGTGTCCCAGATAGACTTGGACTGGCAACATAAAGGAGAGTTGTTCCTTGCTCAATGGGCCCATGATGCCTCAGGCCATCAGGGCAGAGATGGCACCTATAAGTGGGCACGAGACCGAGGGGTGGATCTAACCATAGACAGTATCTCCCAGGTGATCCATGATTGTGAGGCGTGTGTTGCGATCAAGCAGGCCAAGCGGATGAAGCCCCTGTGGTATGGTGGGTGGTGGTCCAAATACAAGTATGGAGAGGCCTGGCAGATTGATTACATCACTCTGCCTCAAACACGCCAGGGCAAGCGCTACGTGCTCACAATGGTAGAAGCCACCACGGGATGGCTGGAGACCTACCCTGTGCCTCATGCTACAGCCCGGAACACCATCTTGGGTCTAGAAAAGCAAGTCCTTTGGAGACATGGTACCCCTGAGAGAATTGAGTCTGACAATGGAACTCACTTCAAGAACAGCCTTATAAACACTTGGGCCAGAGAACATGGCATTGAGTGGGTGTACCACATCCCTTACCATGCACCAGCAGCTGGGAAGGTTGAGAGGTGTAATGGATTGCTTAAAACCACCTTGAAGGCACTGGGTGGGGGGACGTTCAAAAACTGGGAGATGCATTTGGCAAAAGCCACCTGGTTGGTTAACACCCGAGGGTCCACCAACCGAGCAGGCCCTGCCCAGTCCGAACCCCTACAAACAACAGATGGGGATAAGGTTCCAGTGGTACACATGAGGGGTATGCTTGGAGAAACTGTTTGGGTCAATTCTGCCTTGAGCAAAGACAAACCCACCCGTGGCGTTGTCTTCGCTCGGGAACCAGGTTGCACCTGGTGGGTGATGCAAAAGGATGGAGAGACCCGATGCATACCTCAAGGGGACCTTGTTTTAGGGTGAACAACCCATGGCACTGTACTTCTATCAGAATCTGCAGGTATATATGTATATAATTAAGGTGATGCATGTATGTATATAGTTAAAAGAGCTAAGTTCAATGTAACATGTTAGGATGGGAAAAATTTGGGGTGGATAATGCTGGGATTTGAAAGTTTTCCTTTTTTATTCTCTTTTCCCTTGAGGAATTTTTTCCCACGTATGTTGCTGGGGAAACAAATTGCTGGGTGCTTAGGAAAAACAAAGGAGCTGGCCACGGAGGGAGAGGACCAAGGAGCTGGTCCCTGGCACCTCGGGCGGCGGTTGGGGCACACCTCCCCGAGCTAGGTTCTCAGCGTTTTGCATGGAGAGGGAGCTGCCACAGGGTGGAAAGAACTCAGCGCTGAGCTTCTGCTTTTCCGACTGTCTTCCTTCTGCGGGAGAAACCCCGCAATTCCCAAGCCCGCTTTCCCCTGCCCCGCTGGGAGCCGAGCTGTGGCCGCCCTGCCCCTGCTGCCGCTCTGAGCCCCTGCTACACTGTAGCTCGGGCATTCTGCCTGCCGAGACCTCCCGGGGTTCCTGCTGCGGCTCCGGACTCGTCTGCCACCCGGCATCTGTACTCGCCCCTGCTGTTCCAGCCTGCTGCTCCCGAGGCTCCTGCCGGGCACCGGGATCGGCTGCCCAGGGGGTTTGTGAGGCCTTTGTTCCGTCCCTGCCCGGGACCCCGAGCCGCCATTGCCGCGTGAGGGCCGAGCTCGCTGCGGAGCGCCCCCTGCCGGCGCGGGGGAACCATCGCACCCGCCCTGCTGGCCGGGCACTGCGGGTGGGGCTCTGTTTGCGGGCACTGCCGGAGTTACTGCTGCCTGCTCGTGTTGGTTATATAGATATAGATATATATTAGTAACGAACTGTTATTCCTATTCCTCACATCTTTGCCTGAAAGCCCCTTCATTTCACATTTATAATAATTCGGAGGGAAGGGGGCTGCATTTTCCATTTCAGGGGAAGCTCCTGCCTTCCTTGACTGACACCTGTCTTTCAAACCTAGACAGCTGGGTACACCTGTAAAAGTAACCTAGTTCGATGCTGTGCTTCACACTTGGTTTCCAGACATCCTAAAATTAAGCCAGTCATTTTCAAGGCAAGGGTAACACTTTGCTCCAACGTCAGTATTTTCAACATATTGAAACCACACTAATTCCAAAATAAGAGCAATGGGTGAGTGCCCAGCAGTTCCAGAACAGTTAACTACAAGCATCCAGCTATGCAGTAAGCAGGTATCACGTTACACAGAAATGGCAGAGGGTAAAAAAACAAGTGCATTAAGTAATCTCAGTGCCTGCTGACCGATGAGCCAGATAACCAAAATCAAATGGATTCTGTAAGCAGAAAGAAGGGGCAACAAATTAAAATGAGCAAAAGATGATAAAAGGGTAATGTATCAGCACCTTTTACTCTGGGGTACAAGGCAAACCAAGCACCAGTGCCTCCACTCCTCCCATCCCCATCTACTGCAACTTCTACCAACTCCAACTAATTACACATCATATTTGGGTTTTTTATCCTATTTCCTGCAGTCACACACAGATCCAATACTTGAACAGCAGCCTTTCATCTTCCACCTTTGTAAGGACTCCCCTTCTGTCCTTTATACTCTGACATTGGTACAGATTAGAAAACATTTTTACAGACAAGTTAACACCACCAGCTAGCACAAACAGAAGAGGTATAACCAAACAAAAAGGACTAAAGGGAAAATGAAGCAACCTGGAGGACAGGAAAAAAGGAAAGTAACTTAAAAAACAGTCAATGACATCATTAATAAAAGGAAAATGATCACAGAAGCTATGCTCCTTGTGCTCCAGGAAGAATGTTTGGGCATAGATGAGCTTAATGCCTCACAAAAATATCAATGCTGCACTTAATAATAGACCAAATCTTAAAATCTTTCAGCATTTCAATTTGGTCTCTGAGGTCAACTGAAAACTAAGCCAGAAAGGCAGGTGGTATATTAGTCACAGCAGCTCATCTCTGTCACGCAGGTTTTACTGGAGATTCTAAAGCTTCTTCTCAAGAGTGCAAAGTATTGGAACACCCAGGCTTAAAAATGTCTCCTCCTTGTATCTTGCCAGAGAAACCTGTGCTGGGCAAAGCCATTCTCAGTTGCCAAGAGCATACCTGAGAGCAAAGGCTGGGCAACACCCTGAGCTTGTTTCCTGATAAAAGCAGGAGGGGCACAAAGCCATAGTGCTCAGCTTCCACAGCACATGGAAGAAGCAGGGCAGGGAATGCCAGCAGCACAAGTGGGAACTCCCTCCAGCTTCACAACCCTGCAGTGCTTGAACTAGGCTGAACAGAGCTTGTGCTATCTGCACTCCACCCTAGGACCTCAGAAGGAGAAAAAAGGCAACACTGTGGTGTCAGTATTTGCAATTAACTAAACATACTCTACAGTAAGTCTAGAGAAAACACTGAGTAACTCCCAGATTCCACCAAATTAGGTGCATGTGCCAGGAATGGCAGACTGAATTCCATTCCAGCAAGCACAAGTCAAGTGAAGCTTCTCAGAACGTGTGTGCTCAGTGCTGGGTTCTGAACAACAGCAAAGCTGTCACTGAACGTCCTGTACCTCTTCTCACAAAGCATTGCTCAGCTTTGGCTGCCCCACCTAACGTCATCTAGGAGGGGATGGAGTTCAGCACAGACAAGAAACCTCAAACATCAAGCAGAATCTTCCATATGAGGATAAAACAGAGAGTTAGGAACTGACTTAGCATTAGAAAGTAGATATGTATGTAAGAAAGACAAAGATTATCTAGTATATTTGCTTTCTGCATCTCTCTCAGAACAAATCCAAGTCAATGGATCAGTAAGACTGTAAGCAAAGCAGCTGAAAGTAGAAAGTAAGAAAATATTTTTCATTTTGCTATGACTATGGGTAAATGAAGTCTCATGAAAACAACTTCCACACTTCATCATCTAGCGCAGGAATGGTAACATACCCACACGAATAAAGAAAAAGTTATTCAAGTACATATGACAAGACTGAACAGTATTTGCTATCCTTTGCCCGCACAAGAAGCTCAAACTTTAATCCCATTTTGAGGTGAATAAGAGATTTTGTTTTAAGACAAAACTTTTGAAATCTCCTTCTGTCTGATGCAAAGGCTTCAGTGCTCACGCCACATGCCTGGAATATCCATCCTCCTCAGGGAAAGCACAGCAGGGTAGAAACACACTCCAGAGAGGAGTGTCATCCTACAGAGCAGAAGGGCCTGGTCTCTGTCAGTAAGCAGAGTGGTGTCCCATGCCCCTCTCCTTCTCATTAAGTTGTAGCATAGCAAAATAATTCACTCTGTACTGAGCAGTAACAAAGCTCATGATCTTTGGCAAACAGACAAACTGCAGAATTGAAGGAAAAACAGATCCCAGAACTGCCTTACCCTGCACCAGTGATGAGAATTTATAGCAGTCAGGGACACCTACAGCACCACTCAGAACACACAAATACACCATGAGAAGTTTATGAGAGCAAATGTGAGAGGTAAAGGAGGCATTCTGGAGACCAACCAAGGTCAGCAAATGTGGCTAACAGGCAAGAGAGACTGGGGTGGGTAGGGACAAGATGAAGCATTAAGTTGTCATGGCAGGGTACCTTAAAGTCAGAGAGAGATGCCATCAGCTCATCCAGCTCTCGTGTAGCTGAAGAAGCAGAAATCCGGGTCTGCTGCTGACTGGCGGTGACGCGCTGGGGGCTGCTCACCTCGCCCTGGCTCACAGTGATCGCAGGCCTGGCCGGGGAAAAAATAAAATAAAAATTTTTAAAAGAGTGTGTTTAAGCCTGGGAGGGCACTCCTAGACTGGAAGTCCCACTGTTCCAAGTAAGCAGAGCATGAGGAGTTTCATCAGCACAGCCCAACCTGGCCCAGTTTCCCCAATACATGCAGACCCTGCCTCAAGTAAGCACACACATCCCATCTGCTGAGAAACAGATGATGCCCAAACATTCATTTTGTCAGACAGGGGTATTTGTAGTCAGCAGTAAATCTGAGCTTCAACAGTCTACCTCTTATGCATGAGTTAGGCATGTTTTCATCCAGAAGTAGATTAAAAGCACCAGCATCTTCACGAACCTGCCTGACTTCTGACCCTTTAGAGAAAGCCCATCTCCCATCTGTCACTCTCCTGCAGTAGCTGCCCCTACACTACAGTCACCATTCCCAGAGGAGCCCATCCCACCCCACCCAAGCCTGCAACCACCAAAATATTACTCACACAGGACTTGGCACAGAGCTCTCCAGCTCATCCAGCAGGCTCTCCACACTGGGACGCACATCTTCGATCCCACGTGCACCATTTCGCTTTGGCTTTTCTTTTGTTGGGGGTGCAGCCTTCCCTCCCCCAGAGCTGCTGTTCTCTGGGACAACATAGTGAGGGCCAGCCATGCTGGGCAGTGATGGGCTTCTGCCCGCCTCATCTGAAGAAATGGGAACAGAAAAGAGCTATTCAGAGCCCCATTCCACACGCACACACACACACATGCTAATCCCAGGCAAAAACCAAAAAAATTGTCCAGAAATCTTGTGGAACATCCATCTTCAAGGATATTAAAAACTTAACAGTGCAAGGGCTTGAGAAACCTATCCTAACTTCAAAACTTTAGTTAGAGGCAGTTTTGAAGTTGGCCTTGCTTTGAGCAGGGTGCTGCAGCTCAGACCTCAAGTGATCCCACTCATACTAAATGAATCTTAGATTAAGGGCTGGAGGAGTCTTCCTCACTAAGGATGTTGGAAAGAAAAAGCAAGCTACTATTCTGAGAATCAAACTACCCATTCATACCAAGTGTCTTCCTATTCCTTACCTGCTGTGAAGCCACTGGCAGGAGTATGTTGAACAGCATTCAGTTCCAGAAGGAGTCTGTCCAGTTCTGAAAGGTTGCTGCCCAGAGAGGAGCTGGTCATTGTGGGAGATGGTTCTGCAGACTTCTGCTTGTTTGGGAAACTGAAGATAAAAGGGAAGCGTGAAAATTCTGCATCAAGATGCAGCAGGAGGATGAAGGGAGCCTCACATTAGGTTCCCAAAGTTTACACATGTGCTGTGCTCTTTTCAGGCTGATGCTTTTAGCTCTGGGAGGAAAGAAGACATGTGCTTTGTGACACGACTAAACACAGCCACTGCTGTTTTTGTAAATTACAAAAACAGCATTGATGGACAGGGCCTCTGATTTTAGGACTATGTGCTGCCCAGTCCTGTAGGAAAGAGTTAACTGTCTGCAGATCCAAAATGCATTAGCTCACATATGGGAAAATGACTTGTTTCTGCTGACACCACAGCAACATCCCCCTCCCTGCATGAGGGAATGAAGGGCTAGCACAGACTGGAGAGAGAGGCAAAGTGCAAACCTCAGTTTATCAGCAGAAACTCAGAAGCAATAGGTTATGTGACAGCCTCTTGCAACACTCAAGGTCTCCCCAAATCCTCACACCTTTAACTTGGGTAACTCTAATCAATTTATATGAAGGTAACCTGATATTATTTTCTGTTGTGTTAAATACACATGCATGTATAAAGCACTGGCTGTAATTACTGCTAGTCTTATATGGGTGATACCATTTACCACACAGAATTGCAAACGGTTTCAAAGCAGAACTTCACATCAATGCAGTGATTTTTATAGCAATTACACTGTAGTAACAGTCTTTCCATTGTCAGCAGCAGGAACATTTTTTCTCCTGGTTTTACAAATGAAGAAATAACTTTTAATGCTCTAGAAATTCTTATTTTATCAAAAAGATACTTTCCAAATCCAAAATGGGAACTTCTGCCTTGTGCACAGGACAACATTACGCTCAAAAAGTTAGTATCTAGCAGCCTTAAGGTCTCTGACACTGGTAACACCAGTGACAAATTCCATAAGGGAAGTTATCCTTCTCTTCAGATTGAAAAACAAAATCCACAACTGCAATCTGAGGAGAACATACTTCACATCAAACCAACACACCAGCTACAATTCACACCAGAACCGAGCCATGCCAGACCCTTGTTCAAGAGGACTTATGGGTATAATTACCTTCACTTCATACTAATTGCATGCAGTCATCTGAAAAAATTGCAATTACTGTCTCAATTGGGCCATCTCTGGCTAGGCTGCCCAGAGAGGAGCTGAGCTCTACCCAGAATCAGGTCTGGTTAGAAACAACTTCCTGCTCAGCAGAAGGAGCTGGCATGGTAAGATTATGACTCCAAAGAAACACCAGTCTCCAAAGTGTAAAAAGGTGCCCAGGAGGAACTTCTGACAGCCTTTGCATCACTCATCCCTATTTCAGTAGAAAGGTCCGTCCTACTGTACAGGCTACTCCTCCAACCTCTCAGAGTGAGAGCAGCTGCCTTTGCAAGTGTACACTTGTCATCTGTCAATCACCTATTCAGATGGAGGTTTTAAGAAGTTTGAATTTACCTGAAAACTCTAGTCTCTGCACATCCTTCCAGGCCACAAGTACTGAGTTCCCATGGAAAAATAACCCAAAGGCCATCCACCTCCTAAAGAACTTTTGTGCTGTTCAATAGGGAGATGGATTTGTCACCTGTGTCTGGATCATATCCTTCACAACACAACCCAGATCCTGCTCTGCCTGACAGATCCTTAACCTCTTGCAGCTGAGCAAGCCAAAGGGCCAGGTCAACATTTGAAGTGAGTATGAAAGTTACAGTGGCACGTAACAAAAGAGGCAGTCAAAACTGACACAAAGCAGTGTAACACACACGGGAAGCAGTGTGACTTCCACTCATAGAAGGCAGCTTGAGCCTCAGCAGGCTCAAGCTGGAGAGTCAGGCTTATCTCTTAAAAGGGACAAGATACCTGTAGACGTGTTCCTCCTCACTGGCACGGGGAGAAGGAGAGCTGAGCCCGTCTCTAGGAACTGAGGCACTGGAGCTTTTGGCACTGGAGCTGTATATAGGAGACTGGGACTGAGGCTGTGGAAACGAGATTTGCGTTGGAAACAGAGAATACAAACCAAATATGTACACTACTGCACTGCAAACCCATGCATTGACAGGGCAGAACAAAGCCCAGCAGAAGAAAAAGAAGACCGACTCTTTAGTCAAGCCAGTCTCTATCAGATGAGCTACACTATCAACAACTGTTCCCCCCTTACTTCAGACCTGCCTGTGAGTCACAGCTCTGAGCTGGAAACCCCCAGTATGCTTTCCACAGGCTCAAGACAGATGACTAACACCAATCTCATCACACCACCATTTTGTAAGCACAGTGACAATGGCTTTCAAATTCTTTTCTGCCATTTGTTCCAACCATTTTGTTTTAATAAATCTCCCACCTCCCCCCGTCTCTCCACTCTGTTCATAGCCAAATCCATCTTCACTTCTTTCTATTCCTTCCTCCTTACTTTCCTGAGAGATCCTGCACCCACAAAACAAGCGCCCTCCCACCCGCACGCACTCACTCACCTGCTGGTGGCCGTATCTGGGTGTGTTGGGCTGCCACTGGTCTGAAGGGTCGATCACGGTGCCATTCAGGGCCTCGTTGGAAGGTGGCGGGGGCACCGGGGGTGGCACAGCAATCTCCTGGTATGTGTGGTTTCCAGTTGGGTAGGAATAAGGAGTTTCCTCTGTGAGAAACACTGGTCGTTTGGAGATATGTGAGGTGGTGGATTCCAGGTCTGCCAGTAAGGCGTCTGCAGGAAAGTACAAAAAATCCCAACAAAATGGTAAAAGCCTGGACTACAGATTTATCTCTTTCTTCCCATTCAAGGTATCTGTATCAGAAGTTTTTTGGGAAGGCTTTTCATCTAGGGTAATCTACCAAATGCCCTAAAAAACACTGCTGCTGCCCAGGAATGAACGAGTTAACCAAACTTCTACTACAAAGAAAACACCAGGATGTAAAAAAGCAGCTAGAAAAGCTGTGTCAATCTCAGATTTTTGCCTTAACTGGAAAACCACCCAACAACAGGGACCCGTAGTCTCACTGCACCCTGCAGAACTGCAACCTAGGCACGCCTGTCCAGAGATCTACTCCAACAGGATATTGACACAAACTAATTACAGGCCCCACATCATCACAGAGTCATTTACTGTGTCCGCAGGCACTGCTTTCTGCAGGAAACAAGATCTCAGGAGGTGTTTTCTCCAGAGTCCAAAGGTACTGGAAGAAGCATGAAACATTCAGATCAGCCCATCAGTACAGCAGGAGAAAGTGCTTCAGTTTTCCTAACAAAAATCCCTCTCAGTACATCATACAAACAGTTAACAAGTTTCCAGAGGCTGCCAGGTAAACGGCATTTCTTCTCCTGGAGACAATTCTTAACTAGCTGGGTGGAGACTGCTCACAAATTCCTGAAGAAAAGGAAATCTTCCACCAGCTAGAAACACGGTCACTCATGCCAGGCAGAGGACCCACGTCACACAGTCAGCACTTCTCAAAAATCTATAAGTCCCGTCAGAGATGAGGCATAAAATGCATTCCCAGCTTTCTGGATTTCTCCCTGCAAACGTATCCTCTGCCCATTCCCAACCCTGCACTCCTCTGTGGTGACTCAAAGGCAAATCCTGACCTGTTGGACCTTCCACCCCATGAGCCCACCCTGCAGAGCCCATTGCAGTCCCTGTGGGGGGAACTCCAGTGAGCGCCTGCAGGTCTGTGCTGTGCTCACTTTCCAAAGAAAGCCTCCCTGGCCACCTGCCCAGCTTTCCACTGGGGCAGGAGCACCAGTGTACACCTCTGCAATGCTCTTAGAGTGGAGTCAGTTCACTGGGGACATCGGTGCCCTCCATGGAACAGCATCAGGACATACCTGGCAGGTCCCTTTGGAGATGTGGAATTCAGCCACAAAACAGTAATGCACCCCCAGCAGAATCAGGAGGGGACACTCTGTGAACCCCACTGGATCTTCCTTCCCCCTGCTTCCCCCGAGGAGCTGGAGCTGTCTGATGGTACCAGAATAGCAACCGAGCAACTGCTCGCACTAATGGCTGCCCACAGCTCCCCAGGCAGCACCTGCCAGCCCTGAGCACAGCACTCCACAGCAGCCAATGCACTCAGCAAGCCTTCAAGAAAATATATTAGAAGAGGACAGTATTATTGCATTACAAGATGAGGAAGGTGCCCCTTTTATATTCACTCTTTTCAAAAAACCAAAGCATCACAAAAGAAAAAATAAGTGGTCCTGCACTCAGAGAGCAGAATACAGCCATCAGCAAATTAAATACTGTGTTAAATTATTTCTATACACCTTTCATTTAGTTAAAAAGATGGTCCAAACCATTAAAGTCACAGGATCTATCTTCCTAAAGGGACCAAAATATCCTAGAAGCAGATTCTCTGAAGGGAGACAAGCGTTCTACAGCTGGGGAAAAATGAACTGAATCTTCTTTTTAAGCAAAAGAAAAAAAAAGTTGGATTCCAGAGTGAAAGGCACATACCTCCAGGAAACTACCGATGAGCTGCAATTCCTACAGTCAGGCAGGTCCTATGACTGGAGGTTTCAGGCGCACAACCTCCCAGAGAAGTGCTTGCCGAGAAGGAGTGGTTTTTGCTTCTCCTCTCCAACGACAAAGGCAAATCAAACTCCACCAGGAAGTGAAAATCCCGTTAGGGTGTTGGGCTCCTCCGGCACTGCAGAGGGGACCCAAACCATTTTTCCACCCTCCGCCTCCAGCCCTCAGTGCGGGACCGGCAGCTGTAACTATCTGGCCACAGAAACTCCCCTGCTCGGCTCCTCTCTGTGGTGATGATCCATGGGACGGACACCCGCTGCCTTTTGCTAATGACACAGAGCAAGCTCGGCTGCACGCACTGGTTTACTTTTGTAAGTCTGCGGAAGAAGGAAGGTCTGGAAGTACCAGGAGCACCGAGCCCCGTGGCTGTGAAGGAGTTAAGATTCATGATTAACTTTCCCCATACCCTCCCCCTTCCTGACTGGAGCAAACAGGCGGAGCCGAGGAACGGGAAGCGGAGGGAGGAGAAAAGGCCGGAGAGGAATCACTCGGTTACTCAAACTAAACTCCAACTTCACAACTGCTACCGAAGCAGCTGCAAGAAGGCACCAGCCCAACTCGGCGGGACAGGAACGGCGCTCACACACCGGTTTCCCGATGCCAAAGGACCTCTCCTTGTGCCTGCTCGCCCCCAAATCCCACAAACCCATGCCCTTCCCTCCCTGCGCTCCAGCCGCTCCAAGCTCACAGCCACGACAGAGAAAAGGCCTTCCCCATTGGCGTCCCTCCCCGTTGCTGTTCCCGGATCCAATTCCACCAGCAACCACACTTCTCTGAAATTGATGAAGTGGGAAATTGCACCCGTTTAAAGGGTCCAACACCAGCAGCAGAACGTCCCCGGCGAGGCCAGGGTGAGAGTGGCAGTGGCACCGTTCCAACTCACGGACATCACCCTGCCAGCGGAAGCGACTCGCCAATTCACAGGCACGGGCTGCAGGTCGCTCCCTTGGAGGTCACCCCAAGGAGTTCTGTAGTCCAGAGCGTGACTTGAGGCAATTATTCAAAACCCAACCAAAAATTAACCACAGGGATTAACATTTTGTTTTGCATGAAGCACTCCATCCCAAGAGGTCCCAAAGCACCGTGTATTCATTTAGGATTTGTGCAACTACCAGAAGACAATGTAAGATAAGAGAAGAAGGGAAAGAAGGGAGATTTATTAATTGGAAAAAGATGCATTGCTCTCTCTTTTACAAAAGCGACCAGCATTTGTAACCTGATGAACTGTGACAGGGATGCTGTGCCTTGTGCAGTGCTGCACCTCTCATCTCAGCACTGAGTTCACTACATTGGCCGCTCCTTAAATAGGCTATTAAATGCTTAAATAGAAATATTAAAGTCTCTATCGATTTACTGGGTAATGAAGTGTTCCTGCCCAAAGTGACCCCTGAGGGACAGTGCTGCAAGAGGTGCGAAACAGCCAGTTAGTCCTCACAACCCGTAGGAAGCAGCTGACTGGGTCACCTCAAGGCAGTGACTGGGGCCAGTGCCCACGGCCACCATCCATCAGAGGGCACCACCAACACCCTCAAAGGGACAGAGCGACGAAACCCACGGCAGTGCCCAGCTTGGCAGTGCCTTCACCTCACCTGTACAGCCTCCCCGCAAGAGCCGGGAACCTGCCCCTGGTTTTGGCACGCAGGCGGTGCCACGTGTGCTGCACCTCCCCGTCGAGATGCGCATCTTCACAGCAGCTACCGCCCAGTACTCCGGGAACAACCACAGACACTGACCTCACCACAGCCTTCCCGCTGCCCCAAATACCCTCTGGAACACTACAGGCACATCTCTAGGATGCAGAACCTCCCAACGATAAAGACCACAAATTTAGTTTTCTCTAGAGAATAGATTTAACCATTTTGTAGCAGGAAAGTAAACCAGAGTTATAAAGGTCCTTCAAACCATTGCTCCTCCCCAGGATCACCCCTCTCTCCACTTTCACTACTACAAAAAGCTATTAACACAACCCACAGACAAAATGTCAACTCACTCAATTTTGCATGGAGCAAAATCTCTCCAAAGATTTGATAGGGCTCAGCTGAGCATGGGCTGTGCATATAGAAATCTGTATTTTCCACTCCATTAGCAGGGTGCTGCTCAGGAGGGTGCAAAAGGAATACCTGCTAAAGCACCAACCTGGACACTCCTGCTTATCGTGGCTACTCTGGAGCAGTCACACGTCCAGTAAAACCCTAACTCACTGTCCACTGCAGCACAGAGCACCTCAGCATGTAAATGGCTGGTCCCCCACAGGATCAGGTAACCTGGCCTACCCACCTGGTAAAGCTGTGTAAAAACATGAAACAGAAGGACAGTCTTCCTCCCCTCCACTGGACAACTCAAAAATTACATACTTGATTGAAATCACATTCAGGCCTGAGGGATACTCAAAGCACATCCTCCCCAGTATGGGAGAACATTGGTGTTTGCATTCAGGTGGGTTTTCTACACAGGTTTTCCTATGGAGTAGGGGCACTTAAAGAATAATTACACATTTTGACACCTTTACCATTATCAAGCACTCCAAGACACCTGGAGGTCCAGGGACATTAGTTTGCTCCTCTCTTCCTTTCCTCACTTTTGCCAAAAATCATTATTAACTATGAGATTGGGATTCTGGTCTACAAATCCCCCACAGCCCTCCACACGTGTGTTAAGATATGTATGGGTGGCCCTTTAATACCAACTGCATTGCTTCAAAGTAATTCCCAGCAAAAGCCAAAGCTCTGCTGGTCATTTCAACAGCTCAGGTCAAGAACTCTCATGCTGACGTCCAATGCATTGAACCACTCAGAAAGTATCCCTTCTACCACCAAAGCAGCAAGATGAAAGAGCAGGACAAATCTTTAGGCTAAGTGCCATTTACCAGTTCAAGCTGCATTGAAAAAAGCAAGTTCTATACTGCACATTCCTGTGCTATCTCCCCAGCCCACACCTCCACAGGCCGAGGAACAGCTCACACATTCCAAGGGGTTCAAGGCAGGCTCCTTCGCCATCACTTCATGTCAGCACTTGCTGGCCTGCAGATGCAGCATCCTGCAGCAGGAACAGCCTCTCTGCAGCCAGGGGCACATTCTTCAGCTTCCCAAGAGGCCGGGTCTGTCTGACAAAGAGCAGTAACACCAGCCTAGGGATTACAGCACTGCTCTGATCTGGAACACCGGGGATGGAACACTGCTCTCTCTGATGGGTAACACCGGGGCCCCTTTGTACTGATGCATACATCAACACCCCTTTCTAGGAATCTGAGCTGCACTCAGCCCCCTCAAACAGGTAAAGTTACTAAAGAGGAAGGTATATATAAATACATATTTAGATGTATCTTCCCATGCATATCAAAGCATACTTTGTTCATTTCCCCTTTCCTGTGCATCTCAAAAATGCTCTTGGATTAAGGTGACACAGTGAAGCTGAGGACTAGTTCTAGAAAAACCATAATGACAAGACATCAACAAATTCACATTTGTCAACTGCCATCAAGCAGCTTTTCAATGCTAATTTTTCCTCAAGCAGTAAATAATTTCCCACTATTCATAAGCAGTTTAGAATTTATCTTTTTCTTCTTTTTTTTTAAGTGACGCAATTTAAAGAAATCTAAATTTGCTTTCCCCTGGAGAAAGGATTTCCATATGCAGTTCATCTTTCTCAACAGCTGACGATTATTAAGCCATGCTGACACAGCAAATCACAGCATTATCAATATAGTCAGTAGATCAAAAGGATGGTGGTTAATTTTCTTCCACATCTTATCTACTGCTGGGGAGGAAATGGACACATATCTGAAACAAGATACTTCAAATGCCTCAGATATCCGCCTTTCATTTTCAACAGCTGAAAGCCACATCTGCACATCTATCAAACCACACATTGCCTGTAGCTTGGCTTCTTGCATGGGACATATTGAAATAGAGTAGCAATGGAGACAGGATTCCTCATCTAGCCACCACATAGAGCAAACAAATTCAGCCAGAGATCCCATCTCCCCCAGCATCTCTGGTGCCACATGTCCCTGACAGCCCAGACACAAAACACTGGGGAATCAGGATGAGATGTCTGAGCATAAGCTACAGCACTTCCTCTACTGCAGCTGCACAGAACAGGTATCTTCACCTAGCTGCACCCTATTTTTCCCCCTGCCTATATTTATGCAAATAAGTAGAACTACTACAGATTTTCCTAGTTTAGGCAGCAGAAGATTCCTAGAGGACTGGCAAATAGAAATAAAAATCAAGATATCCATAAGGGCAACTCTAAATGAGGACATGGGCTTTACATGCTAATCAGATCTCACTCTGCCTAAGATGAATTGCAGGCCTCTCATTTGCAGAATCACACACCATTCTCCAGCCCTTTTTTCTTAATATCTGCAAGATACTGAACTCAAATCCTTGATTTTTGTTCTCCCCTAAGACAATGAGGGGAAGCGAATTGCATCTCCAGAACTGAAGTTTGAGCTTGCAGCCTCATCTGAGCCATCTCTTTGCAAAATCCCTGAATGCAAACTTTAAAAATCTCATTAGGTTCAAATAAGTCTTCTTCCCCCCACCTCCAGGAGTAAATGCAGTTCCAGCTCATGTATAGGGAAACAGCTCAAGGCACAGTTCCCAATTCCTGGCACGACAGTTTTACATTGTGAGTAACTGCTGAGGAATGGGAAGCGTGGGTATATTTATCCTATTACGTAGCCTTTCAAAAGAAATATTTGCAGTGCTCTACAAGACCTGCATCAAGAAGACTTGCTGAAGCCTTGCTGTAGGACTTCTCACTGCCCTGGAGTTTGTCAGCAGAATGTGTGGGGAGCCCCAAACACTGATGACAGGAATTCCCATTTTGATTTTTCTCAGCAAAATGGAAGAGCCTTATCAGAAACAGAAAATCATGAACGGGTAAAGGCAGGCATTGACTTCCAGGTATTAACATGTTCTTAAGGCATTATATTCTAATCAATGCTTTTAAATGCAAAAAGATCAGAGACTACCAAAGCAGTAAAATACAAAGGCTACATGCAAAATGAGACCTTAAAAACTCCAAGTGCAATTAGATGCTCTTAAAATCCTCAAGTTCTCCAGTTCACATACACAGAAAGCATGTAAAATAGCTTGGGCTTACTGTGCAAAACACTTTGAGGAGATAACATTTAAAAGTTTTCCAAAATTTAACGAATATGTCAAGAAGGTGGTTAGAACACAAGACACATAAAAGTTCTCAGCTTTCTTGTGAAGCAGGGGCAGATTGTTTTTTAAGATACACAAAAAAATCAAGGCACAAAAGATAAGTCGTTTTCCAGACCTAACAACTGCTAGAGTTGGTGCTCTATCAGTACAGAGCAGCCACTGAGATTTTTACTTCACATTGCCCAGATCTGCCTAAAGGAAGTTCAGATTGCATGGTCAGTAAAATCACTCAGCTCTTTCTTTAATGTACTGATGTTTAAAGCCTTGTGCTTTCTCATTATCATGTCATGCCTTGTGTCACTGCTTAACAAAAAAAAAGTCCAAACTAATATCAATATGTGGTATGGTAAATTACAGTAAAGACAATATCCATTAAAATTTTAAAGCTTCTCTGTACCTTCAGACCAAAACTGCCCCTTAAAATTAGCAAAACTTTGCATTTGTGGCACTGGTTTACAAACTCATGTGGATCCTCCTGAAAAACTTAACAGCAGAGGCAACCACCCAGCAGCAGTTATGCCTGGCTACCCCAGGCTGCAGAGACAAACTGAGCAAGTATTCTCATCCTGTGACAGACAGAATTGTCAGAATCAGGTGGTGGCAGCCACCGTGAATCCTTTCTGTGCCATAACTGACAGCCAGACCAGTGAGCCCTGCCCAGTACAGCAGTCAATGCACCCAGCTCCGACCACCATCAGCAAAAGTCCAAAGACAAGACACTGCAATGTGAGATGTGGTCTTACATGAGCAGCTGCAGCTATGACTGTGGCTTCCTTTCCCAGCCACTGAGACCCAAGCTGGAAAGTTTATTCCAGAGCTTGTGGCCAACTCACTGATCACAACTACTATGCACTACTACCACCCCAAGCCTGGATTTGTAGAAGTGTGCAAATACAGCCTGTGTAAAGCACTTTCAGGAACTGTTTCTCAGTAACTACTCGCTGCACATTTGGGTATGAACTGCAAACCCTTGGAGCGCTCTGGCTGTAGTTCCAGCAGAGCTGACATCATCATGCATTGCCAGTGTAAGGGAAGGGCCCAGGGATCCCCCCTTCCCCCAGCATGCAAACCCAGGCTGTTCCTGGAACTTTCCCTGCTGATCACCAGACACATTCTAAACTAATTCAACTTACTAATCCAATTAAAGTTTGCTGAGGTGCTGGTTTGGGTTTTGGAGAGAAACTCATTAGGTTTCTTTCTAGGTTTCCAACCACTCTATGACTTAAGCAGCTTTTAGAATATGTATTAAAAAGACCAATGCCCGAATCGAGCCCATTTTCAAGTAAGTGAATAAAACTTCTGCTTTAAATGAAAAATGTTCTACTTTCACCTTCAAAACTCAGGCCAGAACACAAATTGTAAATCCAGCTCATCCTTCCATTAGTTGAAAGAAACCACTTACCTCCTGTCAGTTTCCCATAATTCATCTGCAGCTCAGATGCAGACCAGAAAAAAAGGCAGCCTAAAAAGATGCAGTCAGCAGACAGCTCAAACCAAAATGCTCTCAATTCTGGAGACATCTCTCACCATTACCTGCCACTTCCACCTGAGCCTATGCTGCCATTTTATTTGGCTTTCCAGCGCCAGAACTGTGACATGGCTCAGTCCCTAAGGCTGCATATGCTGTGTATCCACTGGTGCTCTCATCTGTGCTGTTGAGCTTAAGAGTAAGCTTTTGACAGAGACTCCTGACCATACACCTGAAGATAAGCCAACTCTGTATGCTACACAAACCCAACAGAAGCCATCCTGTGAATTCAGACCTTCCTGATCCCTCTGATGGGCAGGAGGGCTATTTGTGTGTGCATGTGTGTGTGTGCTGAAAACTCATTAACATCACAGCTAGATCCTTCCTGAAAATGCCCACACCACTTCCTTGCAAATGAATACATTTCCGTGACACCCAGACCTGCAGGCTCAGCAGTGGTGCATTTGTCTGCACAATCAGGGTGCTGGAGTGCTGGGCAGCATCACATGGAGTCAGCAGTTTCCTGTGCAGCCCAGCAGCTGCAAGGCTCTCAAGGGCACAACAACATTGTAGGAAAACCAGCTGACCAGTTTGCAGCTTTATAGCAGCAGTCCCTGGGAATCACGGCTCCCATTCCTTGAGAAAGCACCTCAGATTCTACTTTTGTCATCTTGGATGCAACAGGCTGGAAAATCCTTTGGCTGATGGCTCTGTTCACATCACTGAGCTGGCAGGGAGGTAACCGAATCTTAACTAGATCCACAGGGCATGGCATCACCAACTCAGCGTGCTGGCTGAGAGACACCGCAAGTGCTTTAAAGATTGAGTCAGCACAGTTTCCTGGATGAAACAGTACAAATCCACAGCAATCCCTGGCCTACAGTCCAAGCTGTGTGAAGGAACCACAAATTATTTTCCTGTAGGACCAGAATTTTTCCACTTAGCTCTCTGAACACTAAACTAGACTCCAGCTTAAAATGGGTGAGAGAAACAAATCACCACCTACAAAAGAGAAACATGTAGTTATTCTGCCTTTCTCCAATTTCCTTATCAAAACTTCCATCCCCTTTCCACTGTCCCAGAACAGTTCAATAGATGGCTGAGATAACAGCAGCCTCACAAGGCACATAACTGCTTTCATGGTTAGATATAAATGTTCCTCAATATGTCACAAGTCTGCTGAGCATCCTTACACTGAAAGTGATTTGCACTTTAATAAAAGTCCTTTCTCCTTTCAGAGGGGATATACCTGATGCTCCAGAGAAACAAAAAATATGGTTTGAATATTGTTTTTTTGTTTTCAGACAAAAAGCTGCTAAAACCAAGTGAAGCCTTTTGAATTTCTTCAAATTAACCTCAGCTGTCCACTCCACTGTCTTGCCTATCATATTCAAAAGCTGGCAACAGAAACATCAAGAAGAACAAACTCTTACTGGCACTGAAGATCTAAGGACAGCATAGAGGAAAGCAAGGCCATACAAACCCAGCAAGGTTGGCTGTTGCATTCTTCACCTACTGCCTCCAAGAGGAGCTCTCAAACTAAGCAGCAGAACTTTAAGAAGCTGTTCCTCCCCAAAGGTGTGTCCTCCCATTTATTTCTCATTTCCAGAAGTGCTGGATTGGGGGGGAGGTGGGGGAAGGGTTATTTCCTGCCACATACAGCATCTTCTTTTTTGTAGCATGGATTTCTCCACACTTGAAGGGAAAAGAGACATCTTATATTTACATCCCTCCATTTTTAGTCCTGAGCAGCAAACAGCTGCCAAGAAAAAACACCCTATGCTAAGACTAGCTGCCTAAAACTGAATTCATGTTCCAGCTTACTAAACAAATACATGTTTGCAGTTTCACAGCTACGAAAGGCTCCTGAGAATGCCAGATCCAGCTACACAACCTTGAATGCTTCAGAGATTCACGGCTGTGTGAAGATAAAACAGAAAATAATCCGTTGTGCAGTTCCTTTCTACCTAGATTCACTAGCCTGTCAGAGTCCTGAATAACAGGAAACTATTTCCAAAGCTGTTATAAGCGCAATCAAAAAATTCTTCAGTGAACAATCTTCAGGAGATTGAGGAAGAGTTCGTCAAGGGTTTGCACATCACAGCTGCAGCACATCCTGTGACACACCGCGTGCAAAAACTGAACTGACCTCAACATTTGCACAATGCTGAAGAGCACAAAGCTGGACTCTGCTTCACTGGACAGAGAAGCTGGAGACTGCACAAGAGAAGTATCACAAGGTGATATGTAAAAGGCTTCCTGCAGATGTAACCAGCCTTACCCAGTACTCCAGCTCCAGACCTCCAGGGATTCAAACCCCTATGATTTAAGCACCCCTGTCCTCAGATGATTATCACACCCACAAGTTACAGCACTTATCACACGGAAGCCTTTTTCAGTCATAGCTCCACACCCTAAACCTGAATCTCCACGTATTCCATTTTGTGTTGATGAAACTGGCTGTGGCCTGCAGCAACTGCAGGCAATAAAATCTGCAGCCACTGCACTGAATCCCAACGAGACTCATAAATAAGAATCCTCACTTCCTTGACAGCACAAAAGAAATGTACCTTTCAGAACTGGAGAACTAAGATGCAGCCGTTAACAGCCCGACATAACACGGCAACTCCACATTATATCAGAATAGAAAGCAAATCTGACTCTCAGGCCTGTACTAAAAATATTTAGGTTGGAATTCCTCAGCCTGAATCTGCAGTTTGCTATGAGCTCCACTGGCCACTAAGTCTTTTGTCAGAATCCTCTCCTTTTGGAAGCAAATTGGTGTTCAACAGGCAGTCATAGCTAACCCTGTAAAAGATCACAAGGAACAACTATCTGCACAAATTTAGAGTCTCCATTTCTCTCCCGTGTGTCAGCTGTGAAATTGGAAACAGCTTTGAGCTCCAAGGAGGGCTCAGTACAGCCTCCGACAGTCTTCTCCTGGAGTGGCTCTTCTTATGCAAGATCTATTTCTGATCTCTGCCTGCAAACACATCCTCAGGCATTTCCAGGAAGTCCCAGACAAAGGCAGCAGCAAATGGCCAATCCTGACCCAACTGTCTCTGGGAGGGAGGTGAGTTGGCTCAGGCTAAAGCAAGGGACATGGCTCTGTACAAACAGGAATGAAATGGCATCCTGGCCAGTTTGGTGGGAGGAACAGACTGGAGTGAGTGTAAACATTTTACACAAACAACTAAACAGTTAACACCTCAGTACTGACCTGGGCTGGATTTTAGCCAACATTCTTTATGGGAAAAAAATTAATAAACCCAAAACCACTAGTAACCAATACACTTTTTTAGTCCTTTATTTATCTTTATGCATGCAAAATATTAAGTTAACCCTTCTCGTCCACATTATAAGTATTTTAATTTGCTGCTGGCTTCCCTCTGAAAGTTTCTAGAAGTACAACAAGATCTGCTCTCCTCTGCCAAAACAAAAACAAACAAACAAAAAATCATGAACACCAAACAAGCAGCCACTGAACTGACCCCTCAGGGAAAATTTCCAGGGACAAGGCCTCTGGACAAAATACCAACTCCCTCGTATTCCTACAGGAAGAGGGCCTCAGCCAAGCCAGTATCTGAGGAACCAGACCCTTCCTGCTACACCAGTGTGCAGCTACTCCACAGCGCTGCCATTGTACAAACAACTGACATATCTAGTACAAAGGAGAGGTCCACTAGACAAAGAGCCCAAGGATGGGAATAGAACCAGCAGGAAACAAGACACTGTGAATTTTAAACCACAGCTTGAGTGAAGGGTATAAACAGAAGCTCAAGGCTTGAGTGCAGAGGTGTGCAGTACCCCACCTACAACAAGCAACCCTCTACGTGCCCGCTGAAAAGAGGGTAGACAAGGGCATTTTTTAAGCCCTGCGTTGGTATTTGGTTGGGATTTGTGTAACTGACTGATGTCATAAACATGCTGATCCAGGATTGGGTCACTCTTCTGAGCAGCTTCTAAGCAGTAGCTTAGTGTGAAATCAACAGTGGCAAATCACAACATTGTGAACATACAGCAGTGGTCTCCAAATCTCTGGGCAACAGCAATCCTGGTGTGCTTGTGCTCCAGAGCCCTCAGGTGGAAATGACAAGTGCATGGGTTTGACCTCTCAAGGGAATCCCTCACAGCAGCTGTAGAGCACTTGTCAACTTGGAGATCATAATTTGGTAACTGCTGATTCTAACTCATCTAGGGAAGGAAAACAGGCTACATCAGGGTTTACAGTGCAACAGAGCACAGGAGTTCCACTGGACAATGAGTGCGCTGGAGTGAAGGATACAGTTTCATAAGATGCAGAAAGGCGAATTAACAGCTCACCACTGCCTAAAATGGAGAGGTTTTACTCCCTCTTCCAGACATGTGCTGCTGCCACTTACTTGTGCAGGCTCTGGCTCTCACAAGAACCCTCTGTGAACCAATCCAACAGAACATACACCCAGTCAAAAAAAGCTGTCTTCTTTTGGGTCAGGAAAGAAATGAGCACAGCAGTCAGCAAGAAGGGCTATGTCCAAAGAGAGCACAAAAGGAGAAAGGATAAGTAAAGCCATCTCCCTCTTCAGCAGCAACAAGCCCTTGTATTGACTCAACCACCAGCAGGACCACCACCTCAGACACCCCAGCAGCACCCAGGTAACCACAGTCAATAACAACACTGCTAGACATCCCTGTGATCCTCTCCATCTGCATATGTAAAAAGAGGTTTGGACGCAGTCACAGAAAAAATACTGTCAGAGCCTGCACACCCCAAGTTAATTATCTACCTTTTCAAAAGTAACAGAAACAAGAAAGCATGTGGACCCTATAACCAATAAAGGGAAGAGTAGGATTTGAATGGTTATGCAATAATAGACATGGAACTTGAGGGGAAAAAATAGCATCTTTTAAGCTGTGGAAATCCTATCCAAGCAGCATAAACAGATCTGAAGATAGATCCATCCAGGCAAAGTGCCAGTTACAAAATTTGAGACACACAAAGATGATGAAATAAAGGACTGAAATACTAGTGTAAATTCTGAATTCATTAAAATAATTTTGAATTCATTAAAAGCATTAGAAGCACAAATTCTGCCAATGAGATTTAAAGTGCCCTGGCTACCAGCAAAAGGAGCATTCCAGTAATAAAGAATGGGGACAACTAAACAGATTCTGTAATCATATCCATATTTAGTACAGTCTTATTGAGGCATCCCTATCCTGAACGCTCTTAAATGGGATATCAGAATGCAGACTTGACAGATTTTGGTCCTTGAAAAGTCTAGTTTTCATTAGCTTCAGCAACTTCCCATTCAGTAAGAAAAAAGCATATCTCTGGAGAGCATAAATGCAAAGAACATTCAACAAATGCAAATCTACCCTTAAAAAACCAAGGTATCTCAAATTGCCCAAGCCTGTGTCAATAAGGAGATACAAAGTCCCAGCTAACCTCACCCAGATAAAAAGTTAGTATATTGAGATATAAAAAAAGACTTGCTGCCTTGACCTGCCGACCACTCTGAAGGGGGTTGTTTTCCTTTTTTTAAAATGGGAACTTGTGTCAAATGTCATATGTGGTTCAACCGGCTTGTTAAAAAATCTAATTAATAAGGAAGTACTTTTTAAATGGTGGATGTTTCTTTTAAGAAGTGTTCATTTCTGCAAGGGTTCTCTTCAACAGGGTGGGAGTAGACTTGGAAGCAACACTGAACTCTTTGTAAGCTAAAAAGCATAAGTCATCACCAACAACTGACAAAGCGCTGCCAAAAGCACAACATAAACTCACAGAACAGGGCAAGGGGAAATGACAACAAAATATTTCACATTTTTCAGTCGTGTGGATCTTGGTACTACTTATAACTATAATAGGTAGAAAGTTTTAAAATGAAGCTTTCAATCTGATGAGCACTGCACTGTAACTTAAAATAACCCAAGGGCAAGCAACAGCTTTGAAAGACAACAGAGTACAAGGGGCCAAGAAGCACATGGTTAAAAATCTAGTTAAAGCAGCTTCTTTTCACGCTAAAAGCGGCTTCTGGGAATGAAAGGAGGACAGTGTTTCAGAAATTAATGTGGGAACTGGTCCCCCGGTCCACTTTGGGAGATGTGGGTGGCAATTCGATGGAGACTGCTGATGGCTCTACAGCTGCAGAGCTCCGATTTAAGTGGGGTTTTTTTAGTATTGGCACAAGAATGTGGCTCAAGAATTTCACAATGTCATGGTACTGGCCCACTGAAAGAAAGAAAATTGATAAATCTAGATAGAAAACTAACATTTTTAGAACTGGAGTATATTGGAGTCAGTAGATAGAGAAAACCTGGAGAATGTTTAAGGTTTTCTTATCTCTTCCTACATGAGAAGGTAGATGACCCATTGTTCTACCTGTCATCTGACATCATGACACAAGTACCAGTCACAAGTCTCTTGCTTGTTTCAGCAGCAGCAAGAGAAATAGTGAGGTTTTTTTACGAAGAGCAGTATTAATAAAGCAATTAAACACATGACAGCTTCTTCATCTCAATGCCCTGAACACAAGTTGTTGTTATGTCATAAAGAAAAATTTTATTCTATCAACCAAAGGCTGTTACTCACAAGAGAACTCTTGACCACAGAAAAGAGCAACTGGAAAAAAAAATTACAAAGACCAAAGAGAAAGGAGATTTTTAAGAGGTAAAGATGAGTAAGAGAGACTGATCTCTAGCACTGACCAAAAATGGAAATGGCAGCAATACTGAAATAGAAGCAGCTTGAGAATAAACTTCCCTTTCAGAGGTACATGAAATAAATCCTTCTTCAAATTACTTTCTAAAAAAGGCGTTTCAGTACAATCTCTGATCGTTCCTCCACCAATCCTATGATAAAAGTCAACAATCATCAGAGATAACTGGAGAGACTGTTTTTCACTGCTCTAAAGAAGTCAAGATTCCCATTGCCTACATTTCTGCTTTGCTGAAAATTAAGTTGACTTCTTTGTCTCAAGTCATCACGTTCTTCCCTGCTATGTCCTGAACTAGGGCATAGAGGAAAAGAGATTACTTTTCCTATCAAGTACCTAGATGCACATATATTCTATATGGACATGTACTTATTCACACCACTTTCAGCCCGTTACTGTTGGGTACTTTAAAATTAACCTGCTCCACCTCAAACCACACCGACATCCACAGCCCTCAGAGAAACACAGGGACCAGGCTCTGCCACTTACACATCTAATGTACAAAGACAACTTCCCACACATGCACAGCAGTGCAACTGCCCCCTCACCAAGAACAATATTCCACTTCTATCTTTGTGACAAATCCAAGCCTAAGTGTTTAAAGCAGCTGGAAAATAGAGCAACTCCAACTCCTTTCCCCCCTCCAAGACAGAGAACAAGGAAAAAAAATAGCTGTTTCTGCCAAGCAAGTACTGAATACACTGCATTCCATTTCATTAAAACAATTATTCAAAAGCCAGCCAAGAATTATATAAAGCTTCCTCCCTGCACCACCCCCAGCCCCTTCCTTCAACTCCTCCTCCCCAGCAAACAGCCTTCCAACCCTGCAAGGACAGGACCACACCAGAGAAACACCACTCAGAACGCCTCGCATCTCACTGGCTCTCCCATCCCACATACAGCATTTTCCAGACCCAAGCAATACAATCAAGGGGCTCCAGCAGACCCAGACAACCCAGAAGGTTTCAGAGTTTCACATCACCACAGCCATACCATGGTGATCTCTTTCAAGTACATTTCTGCCTCACATTTGATGGGAAAGTAGCATCCAACAAACAAAGCCCTTAACCAACCCTTACAGAAAAATGAATGACAACCTAACAGATTTGCTCTCTAACTCACACCAAGGGTTTTAAGCCTGATCCCAAGACAGAAGGTGCTGGAGGCACTGGATTTAAGCAGTTAAGAAGTATAGGAGCAGCATGCCAGAGCAGCTGTGAGGCACTGCCCAAGCAAACTGCTCAGGACAGCCAAGCAGCAAATTTCAGATTAAGCACAAGCAGGATAGATTGAAAACTACAAGCTTAGGGTTATAAGAACCTGACTGATAAATTCCTCCCAAACTCTACACAGCCACTCCACAGCTCTCAGCCTGACTGACAGTGCCGAGTCCCTCATCTTTCACAGAAATAAAAGGCAGCTTCTTCTGGCCAATGCAGCTCACCCACTCACAACACTGAGTTGGCCACTGATAAGAGATTTCATGACGCAGATGAAATGGCATTTCGTTCCCTCCCCCAGTGCTCCAGCTCTCTGCAGGGATCTTGTCTAACTTATGGAGGCATAATAGTTCCAGCTGTGTGTCACACTGCCTGACCAGGCCTACATAGCCCAAAAAAGTCTCCCCCATAAAACCGTAATGAACAGGAGCTTCTAACCAGAAGTACTACTCCAGGCACCTTACTCTTAGGGATTATTTCTGCACAAAAGGGGTCATTAGCTAGCAGAAAA
>VXAC01007287.1:376933-387246 GCA_013399225.1 Rhipidura dahli | reverse complement strand
CACACCAAAAAACCACCAAACCTAGTCCCAAGGCAGCAGCTGGTGCTGAGAAATGGGGAGCAGCAGATGAAACTTAGAGTGAAACAAGATGAGCAGCAGAGACCAGCCAAGCCATCATCTTATTCTAGCTCATAGGGCACCAGTAACCTCAAGTGACATGCAGGTAGGGTTAGGTTTTTTTGTCTGACCCAGCTGAAATTAGTGGTTTCAACCCAAAAGAAACCTTTTCTCAGAGAAGCCCTGAACTTGTTTAGAACCGTGAAAGAGGATTAAACAAGGGAATATTAAGCCCCTTATCAACAGCAATTTTTACAGCCCTCCTGCCCGTGACCTTTTTCCACCTTTGGCTTCTTTTATCACCTCCTACTCTTATTAAAACTCAGCCTAACCACAGTCCCTGAACCACCACAAACTTCCTCAAAACACAAAGTGAAAAAATTCTCTGTTCACCTTCCTCTGCAGCAGTGGAAATAAAGCAAGATCCTGTGAGGCATCTAGACAGACACAGGATTAATTCTGTCTGCCAGCTCAGTTCTGTGACAAAAACATGGGACTGGTTTATTCCTGGAACCCCCATAGTCTGATTTATAGCTGAGCCATTTAAAGCACAATTCCCCATGCAGAATGTCATTCAGAAGGTTTATTCCCTGGAGCACCATTTACTTTTTTTGATGTTCTTCAACTGATTTGCAAAATGTTAAAGGTTTAAACACATGCAATAAACAGTAAAAAAACCACAAGAAATCAAGCTACACTCCACTGCATGCTGCAAGCCAGACACTCAGTACCTCACCCAGCAGAGCCATCTATGCAAATGTGCACATGGTAATAAGAACACTGTGAGAAGTGGCATGACAAGCTGCATTGGACAACTTCAGACTATCTCATCACTATTTAAATAACTTGAACTGTACTTGTTCACAGTGTAGAGACAGTACAGCTCAGAAAAAAAGGAACTAAGTACTAACAATGCAAGCTGCCTCCCCCTGTGGCCTGCCATAAGTTCTCTTGGCTCCTCAGTTTACAGTTGTCTCAAACTGCTTGGATAAATTTCCCATGTAAATTCAGAATAGTTACTGTCTGCTACAAGAAAAAGCTACATTTGTGTGAGCAAAAAAAGAGTTTACCAGACTCCTAAACAGCACAAACAAAACCTCAGGGACTCAGTTCCTGTAACCAAAACACCACCACCAAATTTGTTCCACAGCACTCCATTTGCCATTTCTACTTTGTTTGCTTCATCGGGATTTAAAAACACACATGCACAGAACAGAGCATGGGCTTTAACACCCATCAGCCAAGGGAGACTGCTCCTAGCCAGCTGGTAGCTGCTGCTCTGGGGCCATTTGCAAAGAGAGTGAGCATGAATGGGAAAACCAGCTAAAACTGACTTTTCTCATGAAAGTCATCATCCACCTCCTATTTTTATGGTATATCTTTAGCACACAACATTCTTTGAATGACTTCACAACACTCTGTGGTAAAGGGAAAGACCAGGGTAGAACTACTGTGGGGAAGCTGGAAGGGAAAGGAAATCTTTTCTCCCTACTCACAGCCTGTCTAACAGGGAATGAAGAAAGGATAAGCAATCAGAAAGGCAGTGAGGGAACGTTCAACAGGACTGAGAAAGGAATAAAAACTTGTAAATCTCATTCAAAATTGCCACTGTAAACTTTTCCAGCAGTGGTGACCAGAAAAGCTTCAAAGAAACTTTTCAGCTGAAAGCTATTTCAGAAACACAAAGATCTCAACCAACATTAACCAAACTTTGCAGGTAAGGAGTAATTACTGCTGTTTCACAGAGAAACAACATGCCTTAAGTTAGGGTACATTTTTGAGGCTGTGGATAAATGGTTACCTTATGCTATATTAAATGTAACCCACAGCTGAAAAAGGTGGCCTCACTTCCCAGTCCACTGTCTATGTAAAAAAATGACTTAGAGGAGAATCAGCTCACTGACCTAGTAAACAGTTATTGTGGACACAAGGAAGGGAGACGGCCACAAGGAACAGCTCAGCAGCCAGCAATTAAATCAGGTGAAACTAATTTGAGATCACAACTTCACAGCTTATTCTCTAACCCATGCAACTTCAACCAAAGTGGAAAGTAATGGTGCCACTTCTTGCTTCTACTCTGCACTACGGAATGTAGTAATCTTACAACAGATGAGACAGTTCCCTACTTATCATTTTAAAATGCAATATCCAAACGGTCATGATAACCTCTGCTTCCAGGGCTTGTTACTAAACCTCAGTTAGTTAGGACAGGCCTAAAGTGAGCAAGGAACTCATTCCCTAAACCCCATCATCTTATCACAACATGGGAAAGCTTCCCGCAGACAATGTCTCACTTTCAGGCAGCTGGAATAGAAGAGCATCTTCATTAACAGCTTCCGCGTTAGACAAAAAGGGACACGCAGGATCAGTACACAAAGAGGGAAGTGTAGGCTGAGACCAGAGCAGGAAACTGGGACCAGAGATCCTATTCATTTGAACTGATTTTCCACTAGCACACACAACTGCATACGGAATCTGCTCTGGTTGTCTCCAAAGCTGCAGCAAATTCTGGATATCACAACTAACACATTTGTTTGATTCAAACAGATTTGTTCTGTGACCAGGCTTTTTCCACCCTCTAGTTACAGAGTTTTAATTTAAGGGATTTATCTATCTTAGCAGCAGATAAGAAAACCAACTCTGATCTAAATACAAGTGCATAAATATAATAAATACAAGTTCTTGTTCTGCTGCCAGACTTCAGAATTTTAGCTGTCATTTCTACCATTTCACAACTTGTTTCATATAATAAATAGACTCCAAATGGCAAGAGGTGAGGAAAAGGGGTCCAGAGAAACTGAAGTATCATGATTCCCTAGGAAAGAAAAAAAAATGAGAGAGAGAGAGTTGAAGATGTATGAGAAACTTCCCATTTGTTTCTCTAGTGGCAGAGATGGTGTCAGAGGATCAGTTTTAACCAGAAGGGCAGCTGAACACTTGTGAGAAGTTGACCTCTCCCATGAGGGACAAAGGAGCTAAAGACAGCAGAGAGTCCAGCCTTTCCGTGGAAAGAGAGCAACAAGAAAAGAAGCCTCTCTCTGCAGGACACACTGCTTGAGGCAGAGGACTCCCTGTCTGAGTTGCTCAGGACAATGAAGTCCCTGTTTTACAAGGGGTCACAACAGCTAAGGAGCTGAAACAACTCAGAACCCCCCTGTGCAGAGCATTAGTTCTGTTTACAGCCTTCTCATCCAGCGGCAGGAAGGAGTCAGAAATCTGAGCCAGTAGAAAGCCAAGACACCAAATTACTTTAACATTGCTTTCCCCCAATACCATTTCCTTGGGCGTAGCTGACCATGAGCAATTTCACAGTAAACTTTTAGTCAAGTGGGCCCAAACCCACAGCATATGACCTCCGAACTACAGGAACTGAGTCAGAAACAGGCAAGCATCCCCCTCTGGAGAGGGACAGATAGAGAACTGGTTAGAACTGCAATCTTCCAAATGTTAGGACAGATGACAGATGGAAACACATGTACCTCCCTCCACACTCCCTTGAAAAATCAATGGCAAGACTGCTCCCTTTAAAGTCAATCTCGAGGGGATTAAGCACGGAAGAGAGGGTGGATTAGAGTTCCTAAAACAGAGGGAAACAACTTTTAAAGCAAAATCTCTTGTGCCACTGAACTTTTGCACCCAGAATTTTGAAGCCAAATTGCTAGACAAATCTTATGTAAAAGAAAAATCCTGCAAGAAGTGAGCAAGCACACCTAAAAAAAGCAGCTCACAGTCTGGTTTACATGCACAGCCAAAACACTGCCACAAGTATGTCCCTATTAAACAGATATAACTTCTTTGTAAAACACCTTTTACGAGCTCCAGTGAATTCTGTTTTGTTTTTGATTGCAAAATCCAGTTTAAAAATATCTGAAGCCTTTGAAAACAAAAATTTTTAAGGAAATAGCAGTAGAGAAGTGAGAATTTCAAAGACATCAAATGAAAGCTTCTAAAAGCCACAGCATTTCTATTTGGAGTCACCAAAAGGTTTCCCAGTAGTATTTGCAAACAACCCCTTTCAGAAAAAGGCTGTAAAAAACTTGGAGTCAAAATCAAACAGTATCTGACTAAAGCAAATGTAAAGTTTCTCTTCTCCTACTCCTCTCACCACAAATACACAACACATGACACAAATTAGGTTTCTTCCTCTGCAACAAGCAGATCCTAATGGATCTGTTCCCTCATACTACTTAGACAAAGTAGCACCACAGAATCAGTAACTCAAAATCTCATTCAGTGTCTCAGGTTGTCTGAAGCAAGTATGTGTGGATGGTCACTTGTGTGCTGGAAGCTGAGCTTTGGCAATCCCCTGAAAGGAGCAAGAGCCCCAAGTCAGGATTCTCACTCTTTAGGACAAAGCTGTACCCTCTGTGCCAATTTACAGCACTGCAGAAAACTCATTCAACAAACTTCCTGTCAAACTCCAAGCACATCCGCAAAATGGATTTCCTTAGAGAGACTGGAGGGAGACAATCTGGACAAGCCTGGCCAGCTGCTCTCCTCCCCCTTCCCACCATGGGCTGTTCTAGTTTACATCCAGCCCCAGCACTGTGTGTCCTGTGCCACAGAGGCCCCCCCAGAACAACAGGGTGCAGAAGTGCAGCCTGCAGAAAGTTTCCTGTGTGAGCTTCTTCAGCACTGGGAGAGGGGGCAAAAAAGAAAACAAAGACTTTTTTCAACTCCAAATGAATCCCCAAAACGAGAAAAATCCATTCTCATGTTTCATAACCTCTCCAGTCCAAGCACAAAACTGAGATACTTCTGGACCTCCATTTTACAGTGCACAAGTACACACTGATCAAATCCTCCAGCTCTAGGAAGAGGGAAGAGATTTTTGATAAAAGCAGGAAGTTAAGAACAGACACACCAATGGTCTCTGTGAGGGTCTCCCTCATGCCCAGCAAGGCCCTTCACTCACTGCTCATTTCTGCACCACACAGATTCCGAAGCGAGGTGCGGAAGTATCTGAGCTGATTTTACTTAACATCAACCCTGAACCTGCAAGTCCCGGCTCAATACCAAACCCCTTTTGGGCCAAAACTGTCCCTGGAAGCAGAGCAGCTTTGTCCACGTGGCACTGTGCCTGAACCAACAAGTCCTGCCTAACCAGCTTGACTCTGGACAGAGCCAGTGCAGACGACTGTATCCATGGCACAGTTAATCCACAACTCAGATAATCCACCCGTAGACAATGAGGAAAGACAAACAAACAACTCTCACTTGCGTTGAAAAGTCTGACTTATTTCAGGGGAGTTGTATCAGCACGGCACTGTGCATCCCAAGGTGAATGGCTTTAAAGAAGTGAGACATTTTGGAGCTAACAATGATTCACAGAGGGAAAACAGCTGGTGTGCTTTACTGTGGAGAGTTCTGTACACCACAGAAAAGCTTAGAGAGAGAAAGGGTCACACTTTTTTGTTCAGCTGCTTACTGTTAATTAGATCTTGTCGAGTCTGAAAGGCTGCACAAAAACTGAGACAGATGCAGTGTAATTAAGACTTCATGAAATCAAGTTGCTGAGACTAAAAGTTCTATTTTCAAAGTCAGATCACAACTTTAACTTTTGGTTGTCCCAATACACTTTGGAGCTCAGAAGAACAAACCAGGCACAAATTCAGATCTTTTTCACAATTTCTTTGCAGTTCACCTCTAATTATCCTACAGAGGAAAGAAAAAATGTTAAGAAACTACAGCAGCCTATTCTGACAACCGTGAAGTCACACTAGTGCTGTTCGGGAATGCATCTGTTGCAGTGGGCACAGTCCAGCTCCCAAGGTTTACTCAAGAGCATGTTGGTGAGACACTAAACTGGCCTACACAGACCTGTATGCTCACCCTGAAGGGCCACTCAACAAGTCAATACATAGACTGGGTGAATCCTGTTCTGACTAGCAATGCCTTCCTGAACATGCTTGGATCTTGCACCAATTCTCCAGCAGATAACCAGAATGAGTGATATGAGAAAAGGTAAACAGAGCTGTCTCCACTTAAAGGAGCAACAACCATGAGAAGAAGCTGCAGCAGAAATTAATTCTGTTTCCACCAACATCTAGTTCACCCAAGCAGAGGGTATGGTTTCACTTGCCAAGGATGAATCCTTCGTAGGGACACCCTTCACCCGGAAGCCACCTAACAGATGGACTCCTTGCCTCATAAATTTTATCATTAGCCCAATTCAAAGTCTGTTCTCTGAAGGTGTGACTACCAGCTTTATGCCAGCACCAAAATGTGAGCTTTCAGGTACAGGAATAAACCTGCAATTTTCTTGGACTATATGTTAAGAGAACGTCTGATTTCTATTAAAGGTAGGATGGAAGTAACGGATCACAGCCCCTCCCCAGTGTCTGATTTAATCAGTTTCATAAGCGGAACTCGGTCTCCCTAATGCTTCCCAGAGCACAAGGGATTTTGGCATATCCACACCCTTTCCGGCTTGGTACCAAAGGAACTCAAATTTTCTAGAACTTTCCCTTGAGACCAGTTGTCTCACATTTCTCCATTACACGGTTTCGGGAAACCGTATAATGCAGCACACCTGGGAGAAGCAGAGGGAGGACGACGATGAGCTCCGAGCCCGGCTGGGCTCCGCTTACCCCCGAGGGCTCCCTACTCCATACCCGCGCAAAGTTCAGATCTCGCCCAAGAACAGGCTGGAGAGGCTGCAGCGGGGCAGGGGAGGAGGTGTTTGCTGAAACCCTAGCACGCTCCACGCTGCTCCGGGCACAGGAGTGCAGGGCGCCCTTCCCGGCCAGAAAAGCCACCGCCTACCCTGGCCGCGGGCGGGGGGTGGCGGCCCCGGGACGGCCCAGCCGAGGGTGCCCAGGTGCGGGCAGCGGCGCGGGGAGCCGGGATGGCCGGCGCAGAGCGCGGGGAGTGACACGTCCCCGGACGCCGGCAGGCGCGGCCCGAGCCCCACGGCACATAGGGGTGNCGCCGCCCCCTGCCGGCCGCCGAGGGAGCCGCCAGCCTGGCCGCGGGGAGGGCAGCGGGGGATCGGCTGCCCGGCCCCGTTCCCGGTTCCGGGGCGCAGCTCCGGGCTGGGAACGCCCCGTGGGAAACGTCGGGCGAGGCAGCAGCGCCCAGAGTTGCCGCCCACCCGCCTGCCGGGCTCTGACCCCGGCTCGAAACCTGTCCTGCCGCAAAGGGACCGTCCCGCTCGCCTGCGGCCCCACGCGCATCCGAGACTGGGCAGGAACGCGACACGAACCCTGCACTGTTCACTGGAGGAACAGGACCCTTTCCCAGAGGAACGTCCTCCCGGGGCAGTGATGCAGCCGCGCCGGGCTTGGAGGTTGCTGTGGTAGGGTTGTGCCCCAAAACCTTCAAACAAACATTTGAGCCCCAGCTAATTTACCCCACCCTAGGGAAGCTGGGCGGCCGAAACCTTTCCTGAACAATTTTCCACAAGCTGTGGCCACCATAAAGGAAAGTCATCAGCCACTTCTTTGCTGTGTTCAAAGATTGTAACAGCCCACCTGGATTTTTCATGTGATTAACCATCATTTCCCAAAGGTTTTTCCTTTGAAACTTCTCTCAAGCAACACCCCAAGGCAGCAAGGTCCTTGGTTTGTCAAAGCCACAGCCCAGCTCCTACCTCATCAGAGCTACTGTTTCCCATCGTGCTTCAGCCAAGTTGACATGGCAGTAAATGCAGTAGCTCTGCCCAAATGTTCAGCTCCTAATCTGATGAGACATACATCAAAAAAATCAGTGTGGCAATTGCTGAGGATCCAGGAAATATAACTCTTGTAGCTCTTCTTCTTACAAAATTATTACCAAGTCAGAGAATGTTCCCAGAGCTGAACAGCACGTCCTGCTGTTGAGCTGAGATTATGGGATTGTATTTCCATAAAACAGAGACCATGAGGTCAGCTGTGAGCAATCTCTAATGCTGTATTTTTCACTCTCTAGGCACAAATATGCCCAGTTTCCTCTGCTGCTAGCATAAGTCAGTCGTAATTATTTCCTGTGTGAAGTCATGCTTTAATGGGAATTATCACTAGGGGGTCAGTGAAATATCTCCTCCCTCATCCCAGCTTACAAATAGTCAACAACCTCCAAGAAATTCATTCCAGCTTTTACTCCAAATCCAGGACTTGTGAAAAAATGACATCCTTACCGACATCTAAGTACAACACAAATATAAGCTAAGACTTTCATTGCAGACTTCACCATCCGTGCCAAAGATCTCACCTGACATCCCCCTTGCTGGTCTCCCTCAGCAAAATGTAAAACATTATTTGGAGGGACTGTTAAATTTTCTCAAATTCATCACTGGCTGTGCAGAGACAGCTTCAGGATGTGTGTCCCCAGGTGGAGCAACATAAACCACTAGCACTGACCGGTCAGAGCAGACCTAAGGTCATCAGAAACATGTCCTTTCCTGGGGTCTGTATGTTTCCTCCAGCAACATGTGACAGCCATGTGCCTCAGCTTGGGTTGTATTTTTACCTCTGCATAAAGTGCCTACTGTGCTCTGTTCATACTGTAGCCTGGTATGCAGTTTTTATTTTCAGCTTCCTACAGTGTCCTCTGGGAGTCTGGAAGTGAGTGCCAATAAAGAAAGCAGTTTCTATTGTGTCTCAGGGCTGAAATTAAGCCGTCATAGTACCAGTTAGGGTTGCACCCACAAGAAATGGGTTGTGTCCAAGCTGCTCAGTGTTAAAAACAAAAACATAAAACATAAAAACAAAAACATAAGGTCATTGCTTTTAAAGCTTTGCCTGTGCCTTCAGCACTGCTTTGAAAGGGTTGGTGAGGTGGGAAGGCAGGGCTGTCCCATGAATGATACTATCCTCTACTCATACTGCTTTTAAAATCAACCTGCTCATAGCCAGGTGCTGTTCATAATTGAATTCTTCACAAACTGACATTTTTTACTTGAAATTGCCATTCCCTAACCCTCCCATGAGAGCTGAAGGAGTAAGCCCCAGCTGCCAAGACAACTGCTCAGTGGGCTCAAGCCAAACTCACCCAAGCAATGCTCACCCTGTCCTTCCCAATGCCTTGAAATTCTGTTTCCTCATCATCTACCTGCTCTGCCTCAGACTCTCACTGACTCATGAACACCTCCTTGCTGATAGAAACACACAGGTCTTCCTCTTACGCTGTGCCCTGTGGCTATGGGTTATGGTTTACCCTTGTCTTTCACAGAAGGTGTAACAAGAAGTTACCACTCCCATTTGCAGATGGGAAAGAGGGCTGGGAACTGAAGTCAGACAGTGAGTCAACATCATCAAAATCTTAGACTTTAGGGCTTCCGGTCTCCACACAAACCGTGTTCAGAGTATTCCTGACTCCACACAACCTGTGTCCAGAGTACTAGCTCAAGGCATCTTTCCCTCTTGTCAAAGCATTGTTTACCAGTCACAGACCAGCTCCCTCAAAGGGCAGTTTAACCCACTGACTACACATAAGAGCCTCAGAGTGGATGGATTAACTGTCCACCTGTCCACTGTAACTTCAGACTGGCTGCCAAACAAAGGAGTGATCCAAGTTCATTTCATACTACCACCAAAGAAAAGCATCATCATTTGCAATCTATGTCAGAGAAGAGATATAAAGCTACACTGGCTCAGAAGGCATGTTTAGAACTTTACTGTGCACTTTCCAGGGAGTGACTTGAAACTGCAGAGCAGTGATAATAGCTTCATTGCAGTGTGTGCCCTTTGTGCTGTGCCATATGAACATCATGCAAGGGGATTTAGCTCTTTCTTCAGGTGAAAGCAGGAAAAAATTTCAGTCAGAGCTCTAGGCTTCAGGAAACAGCAGTAAATCACAACATGCAACTCCCCCATTTGAGGTCCAACTTCACACCTGTTGAAAGGATCTATTACAGCAAAATGAACAAACTTGGTTTCTGACATAAGATGTAGGACATGACTTTGCAATACAGATTGAAAGCAGCACATCAGGGCATAATCACAGACAATTCTGGCAGCACAGATGAGAAACAATCAAGTGAATCGAGGGCTGGCTGGCCCTAAGAACCAATATACTTTATATACTTTGCAAACTACCTTATAAAAACCCTGGAAAATTAGAAAAGTTTGGCTCATATGCCTCTTCCTGGTAACCTTGGATTCATGTGTTTTTTTCTGCGCTTCCATCTTGCACAGCAACAACATCCCTATGCTTCAGGTTTTGATTTCAATTGATATTGCTGGCAGTAGGAACAAATGGAGGGACAAAGGCAATTTATGAGGTTTCACTGTCACTCTTGGTCACTGTTGTGTATAATACCCCAGCATGGCTGAATG
>VXAC01007287.1:328417-376877 GCA_013399225.1 Rhipidura dahli | reverse complement strand
AAACCAACAACAAAAAAAGAAGAAATTATTAAGAGGAAACACTAATGTTCACTAGTAAGTTTTTTTACTCTACCAAAGTTTCAAGCAGCTGCCCAGATCAGGGTCTTACTGGCAGGGTGGGAGCATCCAGATGGCACATGTGGATCTGATTCTCTCCCCATATGGAAAATGTCAGAGGCAACCTGTCAGCAGCATAAGGTACATCTCATTCATACAGCTGCAGTGGAGCCTCAGAAGAGCTAGTGTGCAGTGGTCATTAGTCTCCCTCTGTAGAGTCTGCTTAGCTGTTAAATAAGACAACTGCTGCAAATTAGGAAGGGATGGGGTTTACTTAACTGGTAGGATTTGACACCAGCAGCTGCTTTTTCTAGAGTAAAGGTATAGATATACATAAAGAAGTGCACACAAAATGGAGTTTACGGTACTTTACGCAGAGTGTTCCCTAATAGGTTTTCAAGGACTTCTGTGGCTAGGTAAGCACGATTCACTTTCACTCCCCCACCACCCCGCCCCCGACTCCTCACTGCCTGTTGAGAGGCTGAAGCTCTTCTAAGGATCCTGCTCAACAAGAGTTACTCAAGAAACCTTTCTCCAGCACCTAAGCCCCACCACTTCCATTTTCACTGACCGACTCCTTTTTCAGCAGCTTTATGAGACAAAGAAATAAGCTTTTTCTGTAAAAGCTCCCTCATTGTATTACACCGAATCTTTGGTGACAGCAAACGCTGGCTTCGCTGAACTACAAAAAGCCATGTCGTGCCTTACAAAGAACCACCACACAAAGCTCCGTAGCCGATATACACGTATCATACCTCAGTAGTGTATTCACATTTATTCTATTTTTTCACAAAGTTATTCAGTCTCCGTAGAGACTGTCAAAAATTGCCAATGCCGACTATATTTCAAGTCGTCATGGCGGGGTATTGGGAAAAGTTTTCAATTAGCAATAATCGCGCCTCGGATTAACCTCATTGGCTACGATACTGCCACTGCGCAAAGCTACCCTACGTAACCCGCCACCGCCACCACTCGCTCCGGGGCTGCCACCTAGGTCGGGGCGAGTTCCAACGCATATTCGTTTCTACCTGAGCTCCCCCAGCAGTGCCCCTCGCCCGTCCCGCGCCCCCCGTGCCCCACGGGGACCAGGGCATTCCGTTCTGCCCTCCGTTCTGGGGCCCCGTTAGACCCGCGAAGGCTGCTGGGAGGGAATATGCAAAGTAAGCGCAACGTCACCGCGGCCAGCCCCCCGCGGAACGAAGGGGGCCCGCCGCCGCCGCGCACCCTCAGCGCATCCCCGCCTGGGAGCCGTGAACTCCAGCCAGCCCCGAGCGGCCACAGCCGGCGGTGAGCCCCATCCCAGTACGAGTCCTTCCCGAGCATCCCCACCACCTGCTCCAGCGAAAAACAGGGTGTGATAACTTGAGCGCGCTTTTTAAATAAAGATTTCCATTCCTGTCTTTTTCGTTCCGAGGTGCTGAAGGGGGAATGGATGAGTGCAATTGGAAGTGGTGAAACCGAACAGCTAGAGAACCGCCACGTGCGAACACGACCTCGTACTGAGGACGCCTCCAATTCCATTCTTCACACGTCTATTATTTCACTGCACAAAATAGGCCTCGGAGGAGGCTCACAAAAATTGCCGATGCCAACTATATTTCAAGTTGTCATGGCGGAGCATTGGGAAAAGTTTTCAATCAGCAATAATCGCGCCTCGGATATACCTCATTGGCTACGATACTGCCACTGCGCAAAGCTGGAATCTCACCACGCCCGTCCGGCCCCACGGCCGCCGCGCCCCCGCTGTGCTCACTGCGTGTAAGCCCGGTCCCGCTGCCGCCCGCCCGAGCCCCACCCGCCCGCAGCCCGCGCACTGGTGGGGCGGCCAGGGATAGACCGAGAGGCGACGGAGGGATGGACCGAGAGCCTGTGGCACCACCGGGCCCCGCGGAGGTTGCCGGGAGAGCACTATGGTAATGAGCGTCAGGGAAGGCACTGCTCGAGCCGGGGACATTGGCCCAAAATCCCGGGAGGGAGCGCACGGAACGGGGCGGGTGGGGGGCAAGGGAGGTGGTGATGGGGAGGGGCACTCTTGGGGAGCACCAGGGAGAAACGAAGTCTGGGGGTGAAACCAAAGCAAAGTCATCACCCAACAGTTTAAAGCACATTTAAACTCCTAAAGTATAAATCACTGAAAGTCATTTAGACTCACAAAGCTGCCAAAGAGGGTTGCAGTCCACAGCTGTGCCCAGGGGCAGAAGAACAGGCAGAGTGGCACTGCACACCGAGCGAGTAGGATATGCTTCTTCCTTGTGATCACAAAACTACACACTGCTACACAGAGGCTCCGGCTCACCTGGGCTTTGAAATAACTGTAAGAGACAAGAAAAATGGATTAAAATTTCCTGCAGTGTTTTGAACTGTTTAGCAAGAGCTCTTTGGTGAATGCATTTGAAAAGCAGTCCAAATCTTTAGAAAGAGCCCATCGTCTGTAAGACAGCTGAGCATCTAGTGCATCAGGCTGCTACCATGCAGCAGTCTGGCCTTTCTCAAATTACTTGTTCCTCAAAAAAATAAGTCTCATTTGAAGAAAAAAACCCAAAAACCAAAAAACCCAAGCCCAAACGCAAACTCCTTATTGCCAGGCAGACTGTACAAATTATCAGGTGATTATTGAGACTAAAACCCGCACCAAGCAGAGAGGTATGATGGGTTCAGGCCAGGGTGCAGAGTCGACAGCAGACAGGTTGGCACTGCCCCAATTCCCCAGCTAGAAGAGATGTCTTTAACAGCCCTCAGTGGATTTTTCTTCCATTATTTTAGCCACATTTTAAGCCTAAAACATGTTAGTATCAGTTAAAAGAAAATGCATCGTTTATACGGACAAACTTCTACAATGCATTTTATGAAAGCTATGACATGCATTTGTATCAAATGAAATCGGATTTTAATCTTATACGTTTCCGTGAGGGCTGGTATGAAGTTCTCAACGTTTTCAAGTCGACTCAGGTGTTAGGATGTTGGGAGCACCTTTCGTTCCCCCTCTTCCCCTCCCCCCCCCCGCTTTGACGCATGGGAGTTGTAGTCTTTGTGCTTAGGGCTTGGTGGGTTTCCCCCCCTTGAACTACATTTCCCAGAGGGCTCTCCTTCCGGCAGGCCAGGGTTGTCCTTCCGCGGCCGGCCAGGGCAGCACCATGAAAGGTGAGTTTTCAGCGTTATTCACCGTATCTCTCATATTTCATTAGACGGGTTTGGCTCGGCTGTCAGACCGCCCTGCCATGATCACAGCACAAGAGACACGTGGGAGTGCAGATGACGTGGGAGTCCCTCTGGATTTCTGGCCTGTAGTCGCTTGTAGGTTCCTGTTTATCTTCTACCTTAACCTTGCCTGATCTTTTTCTGTGGAGCATCTTGGGTGTGTGCTAAAAACAAAGTCTAGCATCAGATCTCCGTAGGTACGTTTAAAGAGTTTCACTTATTATTCACTATTTTTTTTTTAAATATGAGCACTTTCAATTTCAAAACAGCTTTGTATTTAACAAGAAATATTCTGTCCTTTAACTTTTTCTCTTTCGTAGGCCCTACTTGGTTCACAGCAGCTTTCAAATGTATCTGTAATTTTTGCTTTTTCTCTCTTGTGGGCCAACCCCCATTACATTTCTACTTCATTTCCCCTCTGAATGTTTCCTTCTGAGTGATCTTTTGATGATAAGAGACAGGAATGAAGAGTTTTCATCAGTTAAAGCAATTTAATTACCATCAAACTGGCTTAAGAGCCTGTGGGGAGCATCATGACACAAGTTGCTCTCAAAGCAAATTAGTTTATTGGGAGACTTTGTCCCTTCTAATTAATTCATATGGGAAATTAAACCTCTTCAGAGGGAATGCCCAACACAACTCCTGCTAAACAGCAAAACAAAGTGAAAATCATTGCAAACAGAATCACTGCTTAGATACAAAAAGTAATTCAGACTATGGAGTCTGTTCAGTCTTCTCTGCATTTCAACTGATGATGACAAAAAGCCTTGAGCACTGAAGACTGAGCCAAATCTAGTCTTTGCCACTAGCATGAATTTAGTATCACAATACTTAGAGCTGAACACATAAACTTCAGATGTATCTAAGCCCCCAATTGCCCCCAAGTACTAGGTCTTACAGTAAATGGAGCAATATTTAAATACATGTGAAGTTTAGGTCCTCAGGAGAGCATCCCCTTTTATCAGTAAATAAAATTCTTGCTCCATCTTCCACATCTTGTACAAGCCCCCTTAGGGAGATTAAAGGAGGCAGAAATACCAGTCAATTCTCAGGACCATTGCTTTCAAAGCTTTTTGTACATTGTTTGCAGAACCATAGAGAGGCCCAGAAAAAATAGTTTTAAAATAGTGAAATAGAGAAAGAACTGCAGACTGCTAGAAAGCCTAAACAAAGTCCAAACCCATCCACTTGTGTCTCAACAGGTCCTGCACACAATTCCAGGCTACTTAATCAGCAAAGCCATCCTCCCCACCCCCAGCAGGGCGTGTCATTCCTCCCTTAAAGCAGGGTATCCCTCACATTCCTACATGCCAGGCAGTTTCTTCTGCCTCACACAATTTGGATGATCCGTTCCCTCTCAGAAAGGCCCTGTGTCTACTGGAGAAGCAAAGCAGTACTTCTCCATCTCCCCACTGATTCTGGGGAGGTGGCACCCATAAAAGAGGAGATGCCAGAGGCATTTAGTCTATACAGTGCCCCTCATCATCTTCAGTCCCATTTGAAGGCCTGTTCTGCACCAGGCCTTAAAAAAAAAAAAAAAAATCAAAAACAAAAACTAACCAAAACACACCAATCAGGAGTAACTCCAGTCAAGGCCTTTGTCAGGGAAAAAAACACCATTTCAAGGTTGTTTTTCTGTCCATTCCTACAACATATGTAAAGGATGGGGTAAATAAAAAAGACTGATTTGGAGCAGGCAGAATGTTAAAAATGCAGAGTAAGGATCTCTTCTTAGGAGAAATCAGCCAGTGCCTTTGGGGTGAGGTGCTTGGCCTTCCTGCCATTTCCTCTCTGGCCTGCTGCACATACCTGGGAAAGGCTTTGCATGCACAGGCCTTTCTGGGCTCTTTACAAGTCCTCTTAGGCAGCCAGCCATCCTTCACACCAGGATAGAACAGCAGGAACCCTGCAAGTCAGGGCTGTTTGCTTTGTCCTCAGTGCTCAGTGTTCCCCTCTGCCAAAGAAACATGCTATCCTTGGATGGTGGGCTTTAGTTAATGTTTCCAAAATAATTTGTTTCTTTACTAAAAAGAGAGCAAAGAATATTTATCAGCATCATTTTCCAGAGAATCCCAAGAAAATGGCATTAAGGACATGCTTTCTACTTTATTTTACCTGACGTGTTCTGTTCTTGCCTTTCAGCTGAACATGTTCTCTGCCAGGAAGTGTTCTGGAGTTTTCAGAGCCATCAGACTGCATCATTTCAGATCCCTTTCTATATCCAGAGCCTCTCCAAACTTGACTTTTGTGCCAGCCTGTCATCCCCCAGATCCCATGGAAGTGGAGGAGTTGCAGCGCTTTGTTTCTAACTCCAAGAGGCTGTTTGTAATGACTGGAGCTGGAATCTCGACCGAATCAGGGATCCCAGATTACCGCTCTGAGGGCGTTGGGCTCTATGCCAGGACAGACAGACGGCCCATCCAGCATGTCGAGTTCATCCGCAGCGCCAGTGCCCGGCAGCGCTACTGGGCAAGGAACTTTGTGGGCTGGCCCCAGTTCTCCTCCCACCAGCCAAACAAGGCACACCTGGTACTAAGAGACTGGGAGAAGCTGGGCAAGCTGCACTGGCTGGTGACCCAGAACGTGGATGCCCTTCACACCAAAGCTGGGAGCCAGCGCATGACGGAGCTGCATGGCTGCATACACAGGTACAGCTGCTGGCACAGAGGGGTTGGTCACTGGGTGACTGACAGGCAGCTGCTGAGTGTCAGTTGCTGAGAAAGGAGGTAAAATATCCATGCTGCATTTCTGGAGATGACATGCACAAAGGTAGTGTTGGGCTGGGGTGGAGACAAAGATCACAACCCAGTGCTGTTCAGAGCATGGTATTTAAGAAACGTGACCTCCACTCCATTTTTTTTAAGCATTAATTGGATCACTTTTCTTGAAGCCTGCATCCATTTCCTCTTTCCTTGGTATAGTGAATGTCCTCTTAGTAAAGAGAACAAGGGGATCATGAGGATGCAAGGATTGTCCACCTTAAGAAGAGTGGATAGTGCCAGAATTGCATGGGATGCATGGACTGGAGAAGGGCCATCACAGCCTGGCTGGGATCACCCAAAATTTCCAGATGTAGAAGCACATGCTGAGAGTGAATGTACAGCAGGGTTCAAAGCACTTCCTCTAGAGCATTCCTACAAAGCAACAACCAGAGGCAGAAAGACATCTCCTTGACCTGTACTATTTGGTAAATAAATTTGGAAAATGATGACAGGCCTCCTAAGGAATGAGTTAGAGTCTCCAGATCCTCAGCTGACACAAAACTGTCCATTAAGACTTTGCTCTGAATTTCAGGGTTTTCTGCTTGGCCTGTGGAGACCAAATCTTGCGTTCTGAGCTCCAGGAGCACTTTGAAGCTCTGAATCCTACTTGGAAGGCTGAAGCGTTTGGTGTGGCTCCGGATGGGGATGTCTTCCTGACGGATGAGCAGGTGCGCAACTTCCAAGTCCCAGCCTGCCGTAAATGTGGTGGAATCCTGAAGCCTGATGTGACCTTCTTTGGAGACACAGTGAGCCAGGAAAAAGTCAGTTTTGTACACCAGCGCCTGGCAGAATCAGACTCCATGCTGGTAGCAGGATCCTCTATGCAGGTAAGTAGGTCTGCCTCCCAAACTGCATTCCTACTTCTCTGCTAGTCTGCCTGCAATGATCCTTGGTCCCACAGTTTAGGACTATAAATAGCTTGTGGATCAGATCAGCCTTTGCAGATCAGATCAGCCTTTTACTGTGGTTGGATTCTGGCTTTATGGGTGACCTGTTTGGGCTTCCCTGTCATTCTGTTGCCAATCTGCTTCGTGCTGCTGTAAGTAACTACATTCAGACTTCTCTCTGCTGCCTCCTCCATCAGATCACAATTGTCCATGAAGGCAAAATACCTGACACAATTCATTCCTCACTTTTTTTTTTGCCTGAAATTTTTAGCCTTTGGTAGTTTTTTAGGCCTCGTGGCACACTGTGTAGAATACCAGATTTTAGGACCTGTCATTCCTTATTAAATTCTCAATAAGAGAGCTGAAATATCTCTGCTGCTTGGGATTGTCCTTTGTATCAGGATGTGTTTTCTCCACTAGCCTCTTATCTATAAGGTAAGGTAGCTAAACGACAGGGGTTTCTAAACCCATAGAAGCTTTTGTAATAGTGTTTGTATAAGATAGAACTTGTTCCTGGAAAAATTTATTACATTAACTAACACCTCTCAGGAGATAAAACCAAGGCTGCCTGATTGTGATTCTCTTGGCTTCAGCATACTGGATACAAATTCCTTGAGCTTGCACTTCTTAAGTTTATAATCCTCTGTACAGGAATGATTGAAATGCCTTAGGCTCGTTCTTGTACTACCTAAGCTGGGCCATGCAAGAACCATCAAAGTGCAGCATTTAAGTACCTATGATAACTAATAAAAACTGCTGCAGATTTACTAAAAGACAAGGACATTTCCCTTCAGTGTGCTCCGAAGTTTCAGTTTCTATGAAATTACAAATCCTTCACTGACAGAGGTTAAAAGCTGTTCTTTTCTGTGCACTTGTGAATGAAGACATTTCCTACCTGAGCTCAGTGCAGCTGCCTAACACAGCATGTATATACAGCCCTTTTCCCATTCCCAACAGCAACTATTTTATTCCTTTCTCTAACTCTTCTTTTGCCAAAGCTGCCAGTAATTTTGTCTTCTGGTACTCCTGCAGGTATACTCTGGTTACAGGTTTGCTCTTGCTGCCCGAGAGAAGCAGCTGCCAATTGCAGTCCTTAACATTGGACCCACCAGGTTAGATCACTTTGCATCCTTAAAGCTGAATTCCCGCTGTGGAGAGCTGCTGCCTTTAATTGCTTGCACGTGACCCAACCAGCTGAGCTTCAGTAGCTATCAGGATTAAAGTTATTTTTACAAGGTGAGTCAGTCCCTTGGTCAGTCACCTTACAGGGTAAGAATATGGGTTCCTGGCAAATGCTGAGACTGAGATATGCTGACTGACAAAATTTTCCCAAACTGTGCACCAAAAGGTGGCTGTAAATTTTAATCTAACTGGTCTGTTCTGATGGGCCATGATACTGTTTCCCATGATGTTAAACAAAAAACACACTAAGTGCTAGCACTCCCAGAGAATTGGGTAGGAGTAGCCAGAAAACTCAGTAGTGTAGAATTTGAATCCATTTGTTACTATCAGGAAACTACAGGATCACCTGTAGTTCCAGAGAACCTGATCACAACTGTTGCCTTTGCAACTGTCAATTCAAAAGCTGTACCTGATTGAATTGGTCCAGCTAATCCTAATCAAGCACTGCTGTTAAAAGTAATCAGTTCAATCGATAAAGCAGCTTCTTTCTTCCTCTCCTGCAGGACTCACCTCAGAAAGGGGAAAACCCCAATCCAAGAGGCAGCTGTGACATCCAGTGGGTAGCTGCTGAGGACACCGGGAGAGGGCAGCAAGCCTCACACATGTCAGCCTCACCAGTTTTCTCCATTGAAACCATCTCCACTTATCAGGAAACAGAATGATGATGAAAAAAAGTACTTTTCTGCCTTACCTTGCCATTGTGAACAGTGCCTTTTCATTCACTGGGACAGGGATAACTGGACTACAGTATCTGAGGACAAAATACCTTTCTTACAATTGCCCCCAAAGAAGGGGGGACAGGGATTCTGAGGCTGTAGCACAGGAGGGCGATATGGGAAACCAGGACACTGCTGGGGGATCCATTGTCACCAGTGGGATACTGTAGAGTGTACAAAGTGGAAAAGGAGGCAAGAGAACTGCAGTTGTCACTTAAAAGAAAAAAGGTTCAAAATAGAAGCTGGACAAGAACAGTACTCTCAGATTACTTGGATGCACAGGCTATAAGGCTGACGTCTTCCAGCAAGGAGGGGAAGTCAGCATTTCTCCTAACTGTCAGTTGACAAGCTAAACTGTTTCCTATCCCACCCCTTTAAAAATTAAATGTTGTTGAGATGCCAGAGCAGTTATGTTAAGCTAATCTGACCAGCGCTACTTTCAGTGAGGCAGCTACATTTTCCAGAATGCATTTTTGGAAGAAGTTATTTAATTTATGAATAGCTAAGGAATCAATTAAAATTGTTCACAAGATTGAGACTACTTGCATTGTAATTTTCTCTCTTTCCTATGATTTATTTAAGTACATTCTCAGTAGCCAGTTTAGATTCAATTTTTCCATTGCAAAAATGTAGGATGTAATTACTAGCAGCTGATGAATTAAGAGAGAAATACAATTAAATCTGTACAATAGGTCTCCCTCAGGAGGTAATCTCTATTAATAGGTGCAACTTCCACACTCATAACAGGAGATCCATCACTACTGGGTAGTGATTTTTTGTTGATCCTTAGGGTGGTATTCTAAGCCATATCAAACCATTTACAGAGTAAAAATACAGAACCTGGCACAAACTAGAACACTACATTTTTGATCTGACCTTCTGCATGAATCTACCCCTCCCCTTCTAGTTTTGAGGGATTTAATGGTCAGGGTTGTCCAAGTGCCCCCTCCTACTCTCCAAGTAACATGTCCTGTACTAATATTTTGACAAGAACTGTAACAAGCAGTTAGAAACAAGGATGCCAGAGTCATCTGCTAAAAGGTCAAGTAGCAAAGCAAGGACAACTGACCAGAGGATGCAAAGTTCATTTTTGCTTTGTTGTTGATTCAAATCCATGCCAGGAAGGAACAAATAAAGCACAGAATCAAAGGTATGCATAAGGCATTCAATTTCTGCAGAAGGTGGAGGGCATTAAGATGCTTACCACGTTTCAAGATTTGGCTGTATTGGGTTAGAGGAGAGACAGCTTCACTTAGAAGCCAAGCAAGAACAGTTTGGGACTCCCACCTGCCTTCTGCTCTCACTGAATGGTGACTCCATATTCCAGTGACTCAGGTGTCTGCTGTTTGACAGTGAACAAAGCTCACAGACGTCACTCCATCTTTAGCTGCCCTGTCCATAGTACAGCTGTCCCACAAACCAAAGCTATTGCAGAGATCATGCCTAAAGCACAGCAGAATCTCCATATACACCACATTTTCATATAGGATTTTCCCCATAAGAAGAGACACTGATGCCTCAGCAGAGGAACTGGGGCTGAGCTTCTCACTATCCACATCTTCTCCCCGTTTGAAACTTGCATGACATTGGTGTGTCAAAACCAGAGGCTGCAAGTTTAGTGCCAGTAGAGCATTTTGAGAAGGTGTGGGAACATTGCCAAGCAGTCTTAAAACAAGTCTTGGAATGAGTTCTGTGACAGGTAACTAAACCTGCCACATCTACCCCTGCCTATTCTCTAGTTCTGCCAGCCTATGGGAGAAGAGTCAGGTGTCTCTTCAGCATTGCTATCAGATCAGTCATTACCCCAACTCTCCACTGATCATACTTTTAAGCCACCAGGACAATGGCTTACAATAAATGAACATTACAGTAAATTTCCTGTGCATGGTTTATTACTATATGTTAATGAGCATATCTACAACTATATGAGGCTGAGATGATGAAGTTCCTTTTTTTTGTGTTAAGTTGATCGAGCACTACTAAAATTGACTTTTTTAGAGCAGGATCAGAGCACTTCACTTCTTAACATGTTCCCCAAGATACCATTAAGAAGATACCCATTGCTCACATGAGAAATGCCTGAGAGAGCCTGAAAGTCCTACACCAAAAGCCGTGACATGAAATCAGCTGAATCAACAGCTTTTGCTCTTCCCTTTTTCTTACAGCTGCTTCTCCTGAAGCTTGGATAGAGGAGCTGAGAGTATCTTATGGATTTTTCTTTTGCTCCTCTGACAGTGGGCTTGGAGTTACCCAAAGGAAATAAAAATTACTTCCTGTTTGGCAAATCTTGTCTTTGTTTTTCGGCACATTCCCAGAGCAAACTATAATTGAGTCCAGCAGCCTGAGGAAGGTATTTCATTCACATACTGAGCTCCAGTGAGGGCAGCATGAGATGCAGATAGCCCAGAGGTTTTGGTGCCTGTGGTATAAGTGCAGCCTCCCACATCTTACAGTCAGATTGCTCCTACTGACACACCTGCTTGTTCATTACTTCTGGAAAATGACCCAAAATCCAGGGCATGGAAAACTTGGGAGGTTCAGTGGAGTGAAGGTGACTAAATCTACCATCTCATCTAGAGCATGCTTCTTCCCCTGTGACTGCCAGGGATGTTGCCCTTTCCCAGCCTTTGCAGTAGAGTCAAGCCAGATGGGCTTTAAAACCACTGCTCCAGACTCTTCCTGCAATTCTGTATGTGGCTCCCTGTCATCTCCCTTCCCACTAAGGAAAGATACCCCAGTACCACTTTACGTTCTTCTTCCCTTCTGCACTACTAACTAGACAATGGCAGAGAAAAAGAGAAGCTGAGCCTGAAGAGGACAAGCAACAGTGCGTCTCAAATTGATTTCCAGGCCCAAACAGAAAGTGACACAGGATCATTACCATGAGCAGAGTTGTTTGCTCTCTGCATGTCTCCCCTCAGCTGCAGCACTCTTTTTCATCTGTACAATGCCCATAAAGGTAAGAGTAATTCAGCTCTCCCTGCAGAGAGTGAAAAACCTTGGCATAGAAAACAACAATAGAGAACAGATAAGAGACTGAGACTTCACTTCTGCGCTGTGAGCCCATGAAGCTGCTGTCCCTCCAGCTTCTCATGCACCAGCTGTGGTGTTGGGCAGGGCCTCAGAGCTCCCCCTTGCTGAGCACAGGGATACCTTACATTCCAGGGAATTCTTTTCTGGTTTGGAACAGAAGTACAGGCCAGCATGGCAGAAGGTCTTCATGCACTCCTTGTACTCCCCTACACTGGCAGTTCAAGCAGTCACTAGCCCTGCTCTTACAGTCTTCCCACAACATTCCTCAAAGCCCTAATGAGCAGCTTTGCTCAATTCCTTCAGCTTCTCCACCTGTGCCATTCATTAGGGCCTAACACTGCATTATGTAGGAAGGCTTCCTATGGATGGGAGATGTTTGGATTTCACACCATCAAAGTGGCATGGAAATAAGAAGCATGATCAAGGAACCAAACATAAGTACAGGCTTATAAAATCTGTATGGAGTAAGACAGATATGGAATGAATTTGAGCCTTCATCTATCTATGGGGTTTATCTATGGAATGTTTGCATGCCCCAAATGCTGAATGCCAGGAGTAGATATACCGCTCACCTCAAATCTAGAGTTCCTGTTACAGGCAAAATTCATACTAACAGTTTCTGAAATGCTTCCAGTGCACCCCAGAAATCTTCCCTACTTGTGATAATACAGCTCAAAAGTGCAGTGTTCCTTCTAGATAGTGGTGATATTTTAGTTTTTTTCTCTACAATGAGGTTTATCACAAAGGGATTTTAGTAACATTTACTATGGGGCTTTACTCTTCTACAAATAATTTCAGAGAATCTAAGCTAGCAAGTGAGTACAGGAGACCTCATCTTGCTCTTCCAGACCTAAGAATGACTCATTTTGGCCATATGATGGGATCGCATCCAGGATTCTCAAGATTTCTTGTCGACTCCAAGTACTCCATGTTTCCAGAAAATTCATGTACACAAACACCTGAGGACAAATAAGCAACAAATACTGGTACAAAACTAGGACTCATTTTGCCATAAAATTGAATGTTTGGCTGTGACACACAATACTTTCCCCTTTTTAAAGAAAAAAAGAACAAAATGTAATTCACTATCCTTTCTCATTATCATTCTAATGCCCTCAAGGATACATTTACTTTCAGTAGCAAGGCATTGCAAATACCTTCAAATAACATATCAAGCCGGCCTTCTTCCTTCTCCATTTGTTTCTCATTTTCCAGACTGCTCTCAGATCCTTGGGTTTTGCTCCATGTTTGGGTACAGTTCATTCTGATGATGAGCTGGGGTCCTCCTCATGCCCTGCCAGCAAGCAGGGGTGTGTGTAGACCCTGCCCACAACTCCAAGAGCCTCTGCCAGCAAAACTGGTACCAAGAGTGGGGGTTAGCTTTAGCACAGGACCTTGGCAGAGCTGGAAAAGTGGGGCAGATACTGTCCCTCAGAGGGGCTCCCTGCCTTCCAGGCCAACATTACCTCCTTCTCTGCAGCTCCTAACTACGAACAGCACTGGGCAGGGGAAGGGCTCCCCGGGGTAAGCACACAGGAGACCCTCACGAGAAAGGAGCACCAAACGGCTCAAGACCCTCACGCAGCGATGCCTCGGGGAAGAGGGACAGCTGGGCTCTGGCTAAGGCGTGGGCAGCCCGAGGCGAGGGCGGCAGAGGGAAGGCGTGAAGGGCGCCCTCAGGAGCCCCGGGAGGGAGGAATGGCCTGGAGAGTCTTGGGAGGATGAAGGCGGCCGGTAAGAGCGCCCTGAGGAGGCCTGGGCGGGCGGGAGGGGAGCGCTGAGGATCCTCAGGAGGGTAAGGTAGAGAGTGTCGCCCTGAGGAGCCTCAGGAGGGTGAGGGCAGGCAGGGACGGCTGCCCTCAGGAGCCGCGGCAGGGGGACGGCAGGCAGGGACGACTGCCCTGATGAGCCGCGGCAGGGGGACGGCAGGAAGCCCCAGCCCCACCCTCAGCACCCCCAGCTCGCAGACACCTGAGGGGCGCCCCGCCCCGCCCCCGCCGCCTCCAAGGGCCAATCAGCGAGCGCGGGGACGCCGCAGGCGCTTCCCTTCCTCCCTCCCTCCCTCACGCCGTCCTTTCCCTTCAGCGCGGCATTCGGAGGCGGCCAGGATTGCCCGTTTAGGTTATTTATTTGTTTTTTTTTTTGGTCCTGCACGTGAGGGCGATTATTTGCAGTATTTCTCGGTGTCCAGCTTCTTGTACTCGGGGTTGTAGGACGCCTTGGCGAAGCACATGGCGGCGGCGCGGTCGCAGTTGCAGATGAACATGGCGCACTCCTTGTTCTTGCCTGGAGGAGAGAAAGGAGCGGTCAGAGCCCGCGGCTCTTTCGCTAGGCGCTGCAGTGACTCGGGCTGGCATTTCTGCTGTCGGAGTGTACTCGTTTCATTGTTGCCATCGTTTTGGGGATACATACTAACCCACTGCCCCCAAAGCTGTGTGTTCCAGCCAAGCCATCTCTCTCTTTGCCCCTTCCTCCCCTTCCTGCAGCCCTATTTGCCAGCGTCTCTGCTCTTAACCTCCGTCCCAGAGCCCTGTAAAGCCTCTACTATTCATCAGAGGTGTCCGGCGGAAGCCGTAGAACGATACCCAGTTAACATACTGATCTCTTGGATACTGCCATTAGAGGGCCTCCCAGAAAAGTACTCAAAGCCCTGAAGAGTAGACAGGCTTCCCTATATCCTGCCGTACCCTATATTCTTCATAAACTTTAAATTGTGGGCTGTATAGAGAATACTTGTTCCACTGCCTGTGTGAAGTGCCCTCTTTTTAACAACCAGTTTCCCTGGCAAGAACTTGGCACTGTTCCTTCCTGCTGCGGAGGTGTGAGTGTAACACAGCCCTGTGCCTTCCTAAGAGAGACTGGAGAACATCTGGAGGGATGTGGAAATGGACATACTGCTACATGTGATGTGCCCATCAGAGCAGCTGAATTGGTATAGCTTAGTGTAGGGGTTGTCCAGGAGGAATCTGCAGGATTCCATTTTCTTTGCCTGGGTGTAGCAGTTATCATGTACTTGGCAGCACCTGGGAAATACGGAGAAAAAGATTAGAAAATACCAGAATTGCAAGCTCAACTAACCTGTTAGACACACAAATATGCTAGATTTGCTTTGACAAGGCACCGAACAATAAAAAAAAGATACCCAGTGATAAGAGGGCAGACACAATGGGATAGAGTTGTGCCAGCTCATGGTCCAAGAGGTGCTGGTACATATGTACTTACAGAAGCATCTTCACACTTGTCTATTGGGCACATGGAAAGCAAAAGCCAGTGTTTAGCCTACACACCCCTTCAGTGCCGGGTAGCTGACAAGCTCTCAGCCAACGCAGTCCAAGACTTGGCTGCCAGATTTATGTGTCTCTAAATTGCCCATGCCATTTTGCAGTGCAACCTGGCCCCGCACATGTTGATGGTCAAGCACTGGGCAGAGTGGGCAGAGCTGCATCCAGGCTGCTGGCCCAGCACTGCTGCAAAAAAAAGGCTGGAGTGAGCACACTGTGCTGCCATAGAAGAGTTGCTGTAATTATATTTTATCTTAGTAATAAGGCATCAAGGTGTGATAGTGCACATCCTTTACCCCCGAATCCATCTGTGAGAGAAAGCTTCATTCACAGCAGCCAGAGAGTTTTGTAAATGTTCACAGGCAGGGCTAGCTGAGATGAAGCTGAACCAGGAAAGTACATGCAAGGAAAGAGATTTGTAAAAGCAGAGTCTTACGAACCTGTCGAGCTCGTCCACTGGAGTGCCACTGCCCCCCAAGCCACAGTAGCAGCCATAATCAGCGAAGTCCAGCATTGGGTGGCTGCCTGGCAGGGTGCACTTGATCATTTTGCGGAACAGCCACACAGCCCGGGGTGAGACCTCAGTGCTAGCTGCACCCACTGGGGAGAGACACAGAGGGTGGTTAGAATCAGGTTCAGGGTTACCAGTGCAAGGGCAAGGGCACTTACACACCCGACAGCAGGAAGAGCAGGGCCAGGAACTTCATTCTCACAGCACTTGACACAGAGACTGGTGCTAAGGGAAATGAGTCTTTATACAACAGGTTCACCTTGACATGGGTGTGAGATAAACCAGCCAGTATTTATGTTACTAAATGCAGACTTCTTCCATCGGAGGCTGTGGGCAGCAGGTTGTGGCGTGACCAGTTGAAGGCCAATTGAGTTAAATCCATGAAAGCCAGAAAGGCAAATATTTGCTCTCTAGATTTTTGCAATTAAATTCTTGTAGTGCTACTATTAGAAGTCAGCCTGAAGGATCTGGATATTTTTAAGGGCCCTCTACTAAAAAATAATGGCAGTGTGGAAGTTTCTGGCACACTAATAAGCACCTGCCACTAATGCTTGCATCCTCTTTTTACGGTATCCCACTTATCATTATCCTGTATCTCTCCATGGGTTCTCCTGGTGTAATGCAGAGAATAAGGTACAGGTTGTCCACTCACATCAAATGACCATTTGGCATGTGCTGAACTGAAAAAAAATCAAGCTGTTCTTTACTTTAACATCACAGAGAAGAAGGAGGTAATACTAGGCAAGAAACAGGAGCCAAGTGACCTGGAAAACCTCTCTGTTTGGCTTAAACAAAGAGTAGTATCTGGTTTTATGTGGCCTTAAGCAATTTACACCAGAAATGAACTGGGCTTAGAAGTTGCAACATACACAGCAGACTTCAGTAACTTAGAGCAGTTTCTCTTTCTCCAATACCAATGCAGAACCCAGTTAAGAACCTTTGGTTCTCTAGGCCAAGGGATGAGGTGAGTTGGGAACCTTGAAAGAAGTTTAAAAAAATGGCTAAGAAAAAGCTTCCTGGAATCAGCCTGGGGTAAGTAAAAACACTGCACTCATATTTAGATCCCAGAGGCTCTGGCATTTTCAGGGCTACAGGTTTGGCATCTTTACACACTCAAGATACTGTTCCTAGACAGTCAAGTCTGTGTTGATTTCCAAAGCACCAAACAAGCCCTCAGCTTTTAAGAGCAGAGGAGGAGGCAAAGGCCACTTTCCTGCAACAGCCCAATATAATGCTTATGCAAGAAACTTTGGGCTCACCACTCACCAGTAGGTTCCAAAAGGGGTGATGAGGACACCTTCCTCCTCACAGGGTCTGAAACTACACCAGGGTACCCACAGTACCCACTGGCTGTTGACATATCCATAGGGCATCTAGGTAAAGCTAGACATGGTGCTGAATAACCAGATCCATTCCAACCTTTTTTGATCACTTCAAGTGCTTCCATTCTGGGGCTCCCCACTCATGGATTACCTACAGCCAAACGGATGTTGAGTTGCAGATTTAAGATTCTCAGTGTTCTAACAGAGTATTGAACAAACATTAAAGGCTGATGTAAAGGACAGTCTGTACCCACAGTTAGTTCAGAAAAAGATAATCTTTTGCCCACAGATCAATCTGCCGACTTTCCCTTCAATATCCACTTAAGTGTTCTCTGTCTTCTCTGATTTTACCATTAAAAAAAATTGTTTTCTTACCTGTGAAACTTAGGAATCTGTGGTTCCCTTTCCCTCTGTTCTCAGTATCTGATGTATTGTTGATGTTTGCTATAAAATTTCCAGTCGACTGGCCTTTTTAAATCATAAATCAACAATTTCCTACATTTTTAGTTCAACAAAAGGATTACCAACTGTGGGAAAGCAAGCACGTGAGCATTACAAGAGTGCCTCATGAGAAAAATCCCAGCAGGGTAAAGATTTTTCCACCAATGCTATTTTTGGTTTTCCCCACCCTGTGCTGTATACAAAGCCACTGGTCCTTGGTACACTTGTGAGCACATTTCAACCTCTAACTGGTTCCAACTTAGAGACTTAAGCCTTAAATTATTTTGAAGACTTTTTTATAAGCCCCATTGCAAAGTTCCCTACTATTCCACACTGTTAAAATTCTCCTTTCTCTTTTTTGTCTGTTGAGGACTTTACTTCCCATCTCCACATTTTACTTTCCTACATCTAGCTTCCTTGGTCCACCACAGGAAATGAATCCAGGGTATGAGCCAAACTTGTAAGCACCACATTATCTCCTTTTTTGAACCTATAAATACCTACACAAAACCTCTATAATGTAGAGAAGTGACAATCTCTACTAAAACCAGATCTGCCTTACATTATAAACTGGGCCACTGCTGAAGTGGGGGAGCAGAACAGCAAGTAAGAGACCTGCCTGGGGTCTCTCTTTATCCTTGAGGCAGGATGCAACTCTTGCCAAGTCTAAGTTCACCTGAAATCTCCCCCACTGGAAAACCTTGCACCCTCAAATAATGACAGAGAAGGACAGTTTTCAAATAATTTATTAGGAATTTAAAACTGAAATCTGGCAAAAGGGTTACAGGTGTGGAAAGAACAAACATTGGAGTGTAATAACTTACTGGCTTAAAAACACAGCTTTATTTCTTTTAAAAAAATGCCCACCCTGAAACCAGAGCCCCAGCCTCCAGGCAGTGGCCAGAGAGTGACTCACAGCCCAGCAGCAGCACAGCTGGCCCGGGATGTCTGGAGGGGGCACAGAAGCAGCTCAGCGCATACACCAAGAGGGAGGAAAGCGCTGTCCGCAGACCCAAATTTGAAGTATATAGAATAAAAATAAACCCAATAAAATGCAGCTCTTCTTTAATTAGGAAATATTTAAAAAAACAGACATACAGACTCTTGTCTCAGTAACAAAAATTATTGCTTTGTGTTTTCAGTACTGATCTGTTAAGTACCTTCTTAACTAAACAGAACTCTCCAAATGCATCGCTCAGGTCAGGACAAGTTCCACCAGACGGGGGGAGAGATGGAAGAGGAAAAGGGGCCCATGGGCACTGTGGCCCTCCTAGTCCTTTTCTAAATGCCCATCTCCTTTACAGGGGCTCAGTTTGGGGGAAGAGAGGGAATGATTTTTAAACTTAAGATGAAGCTGTTATTTCCCTGGGAAAAGAGTTTGGCTGCATCTTAATAAAAGGCTTAATCACCCCCCTTAACGAGGTCTTTGGTTCACTGAAATCCAGACCCAAACCTGCCCCGTGTATTCCTGCTGGAGGCCTCCCCTGGCAGAGTGCTGGTTAGCAGGGGCCTGGATCATACCAGGGGAAGCCCCAGCAGGTTCTGGAGAAGGGACTGGATCACCCCGCACAGGACAACGGACAAATTCCCACAGTCTTCAGAACTCAGAGTAAAGCAAACGGGAAGCTGAAATTCTATAATTCATATAATCCCTGAGAAGCCCTTAACCCGCCCCCAAATCACCACCCTAATGCTTTTCTCCCCTGTTAATGAATCCCCATTCCAGAGCCCTGGCCTTCAGAGAATGACTACCCAAATCTCCCCCTGGCTGACAACCCTTCCAATAACCCTCGTCTCCGGAGGAGGATCCCCTTTCCCGGGAAACCTTGACTCAAGCGATAATGTTTGGAGAGTGAATTCCTTTCGAAGTAACCAAGACAAGCAATGGCAGCAAAGCCCTTTCTTTAAGCCAGCCCAGAGCCGGCGCTATGGAGGCCAGGGACGAAGTCTGTACATCAAGAAATTCAAAGCAGCTTTAACCCGCTCAGCAAAACAGCCGGTGGCTGGTACGTTTCACTCCCGCCCGCCCCCCCGCCCCCCTTTCATCTCATCAGAGGTCTTAAAATCTTACAGTAAAAGGTGTACAAAAAAAGAACGAAGTCCTGTCAGGATTCTGCTGGAAAGTATTGCTCACACTGCGGCACCAAGTCCAGGACCTGGAGCTGCTCCTTGGAGCCAGGCTGCAGGCAGCAGCCAGGTTCAGCTCACGATATTTACATATTATACAGGAGGAAAAAGAAAACCCCACGTAAAACTAAACCTAGGAAAAAAAAATCTTTCAGCTGTAAGGATAGTGTTTTTCACTTAGCAAAATATACATTTGTTTTGTTCCATAGCGATGTCCAACATTTTCGGATCCTTGGAGTTTCACACTTTTCAAAGCCTCACATTTACAAAACAGAAACAATAAAAAACAGTTTCTTTAAAAAAAATAGAAATACAGCAGTTCCTCTCAGCCTTTGCTCTCTCTCTTTCTTCCCTTCAGAACTGCATTCTTGTTACATACCGTGCTTTAAAAACACTGACGACAACAACAACAGTTGAAAATATTCAAAACAGTTTCAAAGCCAAATAAAAATACTCCTCAATGAAAACTACCTAACACAATCACAAAGCCAATTCATAAAATATGTCTACTAGCTCGGGAAAGAGCAAACAACAAAAAGAAGGGGCAGCCCCCAAAAACGATAAAAAAATAAAATAAAAAAATAAAACTAACAGCTAATAAAATAAATAAAAGAAGAATCAGTGGGCTGGGGGCAGGGAGGGGGAAGCGTAAACCGTCGGTGGTTAGTAAGAAAGCGAGATGATCTCCTCAGGTTCAGTCCAGTGTGGTCTGGTCAAAGGGAGAAATCAGGCAGGGCAGCAGGAGCCTGGCAGCCAGCCGGCAGTGTGCAGTTTGATTCAAGAGAAAGGTAACCTTGGCTCATCCCCCGAGGCTCACCAGATCCTCCAGCCACTCGCTGTCCTCGGTTAGGTCACTGGGGAATCTACAGGACACAGCAGGGGAGGGAAGGGACAGGATCTAGAACAACCACAGCTTTCCTCCAGGGGTTTTCTTCCTGTGTGATCTGACAGAAGCAATCAATACCCAAACTTTGCCCCAACACAGTCTTGCTCTGCACATCGCTGGGACGGGGCATGGGAGAGACATTTCTAGCTTTAATGGCAACATGCAGGCCTGGGAATCAAGGTCCCATACACAACATGGGAGGGCTGGGACATAGCAGGGTTCAGCCATTTCCCCAGCACTCAGCTCAGTGCAGCCCTGCCAGACTGCCATGGGCTCCTGTCCGTGGACACTGTTCCCTCCACTTTTTGCCCTCCTTTTTGAAAAGATGGTTGTTAATTTTTTTTTTTTATTTTAAATTTTAAGCTAGCTAACTTCAGTCACATTTGTAAAGCAAACAAAGACTATCCATCAGTTCCCTCTCAGCCCTTCCAAGGACCAAAACTAGAACTGATCAGACTTCCCTTCTCCCAAGCAGGAGATGAAAAATCTCCCTTCCCAGAGACTGGTCTCAGCAGCAATGAGAAGAACCAGCTGCATGGTGGAGGCTTCCCCAGCCACACAAAAGAGCCAGGCTTGTCTCTCAGGATGACCACTGGGTTGTGACTCTGGCCAACCCTGCAGATGTTTTCTTTTTTTGTCAGTGCTTCATTTTCTTCCTCTTTGTGCCAGATACTAAGACTCTCCACTCCCAGCCTGGGGAGTGTTCAGTAGGAACCCAACCTGCCAAGCCTCTGATGCAGGAGAGAGCCCCAGGCTGGCCACAGAACTCCTCCCGCAGACTGGGCCAGGCCATGGAGCCCCACAGCAACACCCACAGCTTCAGCTGAGAGCCCAAGCACAGGAGCCAGCTCAGATGCTCCCTCCTCTCCACCTGCTCCTGTTCAAAGCTCTCTTACCTCCTGCCTCCTTGGTCCCCAGCTTCAGTGATACCCATTGGTAAAAGCTGTTGCAATCAAGGGACCCTGTGAAGAAAAGAGTTAAAACCCTACTGTTAAACAAAAGAAAAGTGAAGAAGAATTACTAACACAACAAATTCAGTCATGGCCCAGATGACAGAGTAACTGTTTTCATTTGGAGGTGCCAGGTCTAAAGAGCACATCACCCTGCAGGATGTTGTGTCAGGGCCAAGACAGGCTCTTAGAAAGCCTGAGCTAGATGCAGGAAAGGTCTGGAGATCAGGACCTTGAATGGTGATCAGGCAGAGCCAGCAGAAACCAAGGATGTGGACTCCAAGTGAGCTGTTGCACTCTACACAGTCTGTCTTTGGTCTGGGGTTCAGCAGTGGCACAGCCAATGCTGCAGTGGGTGGTATTTCATAACCAGAAATCAGGCTGTGGGCTGAGGTGGCTGCCCACTGCTGCTCACCTCCCTCACCACGTGGAGACACAGCCCAGTCCCCATCTCCCTCCCCCCACAGAGGGCACAGGGAGCACTCACCCCTAGGCTGTGTCCGAAGCCGGTGCTCGGGGCTGGACTGGCAGCGCTGATGTAACTGCTAACCCCTGAGTCCTGGTTGGCAGCTCCATAAAGCTCTGCCATTGGCCCGGGACTGGTGGTGCCCAGAAACCCACCGGTGCGACTGGGGGTGGAACCTACAGCAGGCAGCAGAACTACGTAGTGAAGATCCCAAAAATGCAACCCCATCCCACCCCCCTCCCACAGCCCCTTGGCAAACCTCTGTGACAGGACCCCGCTCTGGGGAGAAAAGTGGAGTTACCTGTCCCTCGCACCACAGCCGCTGCAGCCGCTGCTGCTGCCATTGGTCCATATGCAGTGAGGGGGATTGCTAGAAAAGAAGGAACAGGCCTACATGGGAAACTCCTCAAAGGCAGCCTTCATTTTCCACTGCAAATACTGGGCCCACATATATATATTGGTTAAGTGCACCAAAGACATCCAAGGATGACAACAGGGAAGTGCATAGCCTTAAATTCATCAGTGTTCAGTATCACTGCACAGCCAGTGTCCACTGGTATGCACGAGCCATGCTCTGTCAAGCCCACACCCAGAACAGCCAAAGGCATGGTGTAGAAGAGCTGAACCAGAAGCAGGCAATTTCAGATGTATCCTGTCACTAAGCTTGCAAGATGCAGTTAATCTGAAGCTACAGATCCAGATTTTGGCAGTAAATGTGGAGAATCAGAACAGATCAGGGACAGCAGCTGAAGCTCAGCCCCTCCTCTGTCTCTTGGTAATATTCTTGAATAACAGTTTAATAGCCTCTTTCTCCCTATTTCTTTGCTTAAGATGTACCATCCTCCTCACACTGAGTTTTGCTCCTGAATTGCTCAAAACCTCATTGCTCATTGTAGAAAAGCAGGAAACATATACCTAGGGAGCAGGAACTAGAAATGGCTTAATTAAAACAGCAAGTCTTAATTTATATATAGCAGTTCTAATTCCCAACTCTACTGCCACAAGCATTCAGCCCTGGGGGCAGGAGGCATCTAGCCAGTATGTTTCTCTTTGCCCTTAAAATGACTGGGTCAGCATTTCATGCTTGAATGTGAAATTCACTGTGATTCTGTTTAGAGCACCATAAAAAGAGGTCAGAACAAATCAATCATGTTAAGGCTGAAACCCAGACTAGCTTAGGAGGGAATATTTAGTAGCAGGCACTAGCCTGTTTCAAGCAAACGTCATACAAGGCTTCTATCTGGGTTAGCCACTTATTACAGGCCCTGGGCCAATGAAGGCATGTTGCTGCTTCACATCACCCCCAAAGACGCTGTTCTGGGAAAGAAAGGCTGCTGGCAGCCACCCTCCCGCCCCATGCCTGCTGCAAGTCCCTAACACGAGTGAATGTGAATACTGAGAAAGAAGGCAAGGTCATCTCAAAAGCTCCAGTTCTTTTTCCAAGAAAAACCCTTCTTGCCTTTCCAGTCTTGTGTACTGAGACACCGGGTTTGTGTTGCGATGACAAAGCACCTGTGCGTGCATCCCTGGCTGTGCTGTCCCCTCCTCTTGGTTCCCCTTGCCAAGCCACGAAGCGCAGCCCGTGCGTGCTGCAGCCACTTGAAGGCACAAGGGCCCTCAAGCACAAAGCTTGCTGGGCCTTCATGGGAGCGGGGGCCCTGCCCTCCGTGGGGCCAGCTCCAGCCTATACATGGGAATTGCAGCTGTGGCCCAGCCAAGTGGCTGTGCAGGGCCTGCTAAACAGGAGATAAGTGTATCGGGGAGGGAAGAATGCCACGATCCCCAGCTGGTACTTCAGAGAGACACTCAGGACTGTAAGCTAATGTGGCAGCTAGCCAGGACAGCAGCATTAGTAACTTCTTTTTGTGCAGAGCCCTGGCTACTGGTGACAGCCAGGCCCTGGGCAAGTCACGTCTGCTAGGGAAAGGCACAGGACAGCCAGGAGTGGACATGAAGGGAAAAACACTTCTGCAAAGTCACCAACATTCCTCTACAAATGTGATGGGTTTTGCAGAAAAACACACATGTAAATAAACAACTGGACCCCCATCTGCTTTGCTTGCCAACCAAAAGGCTCAAAGGTGCTTGTGCATCTGCATACATGGTATTAGGGAAGGGTCTTTTTAAGAGGAAGACAGTGTAGGTTTTCAGGGGGTCCTGTTTCATCCTGGATGGTCAGGACAGACACAAGAGTTCTCTGGAATCAGTTCTTAGAGCATGAAGTTTATTATTAAAGCGTGTGGGTGTAAGAGACCTGCCAGGGGCTGCCAGACACAGCCCAAAGCAGGTCAGAGAAGAAATAGAAAGAGGGTCCAAGCCCCAGGGAAAGGGCGAGTGCTGAAAGCGCCAAGGATGCAGAGAATAAAGAATGCAGAGGGTAAAGAGAGTCAAGAGGACTGGTTGCCATTTACAATACAATAAATCATCTTCTGTGTTGAATATTCTGATTTTCCTTAACTAATCTAGAACAAACTACACATTTACATACAGCCTATAAGAATCATTGCATTACCATACGGAGTTATATTTTAAACCCTAAAAACTGCTTTTTCGGACCCTCTGCTGAATAGGCAGGGTCTGCTCTGACCCTTGGACCTTTCTGCAAGCAGAGGGTATTGTTTTATCAAGAAGGGATTATCTGCAGTCGGCCACGCCATTGTTTTCTAGTTGTTCAGTAACTGGGGCTTAATATCTCAAAGCTTGTCTTCATTTCAGTCTCGCTCATAGTTTCTATGTTCTTGGCATCTTTTGCCAAGTGATCATATTTATAAGGCTTTCCTATTTCATCTTCCCCAACAAGACAGGATTTAGTCTTCCCCTACCTCCCTCAGGGAAATGTGTTCATTGGTGGCTGCCAATCTCAGCATCCTCACAGAAAGTCCCTGAGGATTAATATAGTTTTGTGCCACAGAAACTCCCTTTCAAGCCTGTTTGTACTGCTAATTCCAGAAAAGCTTCCCAGGAAGGTTTTCCATACCCCTTTGCAGAGAAATTCAAACCCTGAAACAGGTGGGGGCAAGGAAGCACTGGGAAGGAGGACCACTGAAATGAGATGGCACACAGGGAGCAGGGTGCTACACAAAGCTGCTTTTCTATGACAAAAACCATAGACAGGACAGAGCTGGGGGAAAACATGGCCATGGAAGGGAGAGTAAACAGAGGGAACATCACGAAGGGAGAACACACTGCACACAGCCCAGGGGCTGAGGATCCAGAGGGCATTTGCACTTTGAGGACACTGACAATGATCCTCTGCTCCCATTTTGTTCCACAGCTCCCTACAAGCACTACAGAACTTTGCCAAGTCCCACCACACTCAGTCCTACCTGGGAAGCCTGTGTGGGAGTAGCAGGGGAGCTGTACCACCCAGAGAAGGGAAAGCATTCCCTGCAGCCCCTCCTGCCCAGGGAAATGGGATTAGAGTAACCAGGGGGGCATCTACACCCTCTCCCTCCTCCCAGCACTCCAAATTTCATCCTTGCAACAGCTCAGGTTAAAGCCATTGTAGATCTGTGGAAGTCACCCTGCTCTCTGTGGTTTCCCTATGTGGTTTACATACAGCCTGGGGCAAGGAGCAAAAAATGAGGCAAGCAGCAGGAAAGGACCTACATGGCCCTTTTCAGAGGCAATGTACATGGCTCTGACTGCCTCTCCATCTTTTCATCCCCAGCTTTGAATGGAGCTTATCCAGATGAAAGAGGAAATAAGGCACATTTCCAGTCTAACTGCACGAGGCTGTGGAGCAGCAACACCACTGAAACAGCCCAAAGCCCCCTTCTCCCCTTCCAGCTTGTGAGTTTAGGAAATGAGTGGGACTGACCTGTGAGCTCAGGGAGGACGGGGGCACTCGGGAGAGGGGTCCGCTCTACACGGAACTCTAAAAACGAAATGCAAGACAGCTTAGGAACTCATCAAATGCCCCAAGGGAGACCCCGCAGAGACACAGCAGCTGGGGTCTGCTGGGGGAGCAGTCTGCAACCAGACTGTGACCAGGCCAGTGTCTTCTTTAAACTGATTTATAACTGGTGCTGAAAGGTGCTAGACTCCTGCCCTGAAGACTGAAAAGACCCATTTATCCTTGGAATAAATGGGGCCAGGGCAGGGCAAGTTCAAGCTTCAAAGTGCAGCCTCAGGTCTGCCCTGAAGCACTGCTCTGTGACCCAGCCAATCCGACCTGTCAGCACCAAGGCCAGTGGGTGCTCAGTATGTGCCACACTCAGCCTGGCACAGGTTTACAGTGAGGGACTTGAAGCCACTACAGCTGGATTCACGGAGAGCTTCCAGACAGCCAGGAGGCAACAGCAACTTTCAGCCAGTCAGCCTGGGCTCATCTCAGGTGAAGGGGAAACTTCTCATTCCCAGCCCCTAATATCAAAACTTCATATATCAACCATCACACTGAGGGATGGAGTAAGGAAGGGATGCTCAGAGTTGCCACATCTCTAGAAAACAGCAATAGCACGGTGCATCCCTTAAGTGTGCTCTGCCTCATTTCCTGGCCTGGCAGAAAGCAGGAGGGAGGAGAGGCCCCACAAAGTTCTGAGCAGCTGCAGCACAGCAGGTTCCAGCCATTGATTGCAGAATCCATGTTCTGAGCACATGGCAGGGGTGGGAGCTTGAAACCACCCAGTTTGCAGGGGATTTGCAGCCCCCTGGCTGAGCAGATGCTTTGTGAAGCCTGTGAGTGGTCCAGGCACTGTTCACAACACAACTGCAGTGCTGCAGGCACCTGCCTTTTGCATGCCCAGGAGTTCCTTGGCACACGGGGTTTAACATTCTGTGCCACTTTCAGAGTGGTGGCAACTCTGGTAAAGAGAGACAGACACACACAAAGGCAGTGAGACAGGCAGAGCTGTGGGGCCCTTCTGTGTCACAACAGCAGCCCTACAGAGGCCAGCACAAAGGGTGTTGGAGCAGCCTTGGGCTTTTCCTGCCACTGCAATGTGAGGATAATTCTAATGAAGGACAAGATGTTCCCACCTATTCCAGGGCTTCTCCCATCCACCCTTCCACATCCATCTCCAATTTAAAGAAAGACCAAACAGGGAAAAGGGTGAAAGGGGCAGAGCTTGGGTTAGAGATCATGCCAGGGGCTCCCATCACCTGAAGGCAGACCAAAAAACAGAGCAGGGAGCTCCACTCACCAGGAAACTGGTAAGTGTAACCAGGTGCAATGCCAGTGTAACTTCGACTCGCATAGGTGGCAGCTTGGAAGCCTGGATAACCTGGGGAAGAGAAAATGACTCCATTACTGCAAGATGGCAAAGTCTGTGCCCGCAGTACCTGGCTGCTCACGAGCAGCATGAGCATCCTTTGGCATTAGACAAAAGCAGAAAGAGGGGTAACAGCAGAAGCCCCAGGAAAGCACTAGGTAGAGCGCACAATGTGTGCAAGCCTGCAGAAGAGTTTTAGCAGGCCCATTTGAATTTTCCTTGCTCCAAACATGTGAGGATGTGGAGATTTCCTTCTCAAGCTCTGCAGACTAAGGCTTTCTGATGCATCAGCTGGATTTACAAACCGGAGATCAGGGAGGAGGGGGCATTTGAATGGCTGAACAGCTCTGAGTCACTTTTGCACTAGAAGGGCTGGTGAATGCAGGTACAAGGAATATTTCTTCCTGGCACAGGCGGAGCACAACTCCTGCTGTTCTCCAGGACGCTGACCACCTATAGGAACAAGCCTGTGAGAATGCAGGGCATTGACTCACAGATGAATATTTGATTTGAGATTTCCCAAGACATGAGTCTGTGGATTTCCCAGTGATTCAGTTGCAGTCTTGCTGCTTTAAAATTCAGATGGCTTAGAAAAGGCAAAAACCAAAACCACAGACTGGAGATTTATTTTCCTTCAGTAAGTCAAGCAAAAACAATGGCGGAAAAGTGCCCTTTTGGGGGTTTTGTTCAGTGACTAACTGCTACTCAGCAGGCTTAGCACTGAGAGCCAGGCTGAGTACACCCTGCACAGCAACACCAGCAATGATCCTGAGCAAACAGTACTCTTGGGTCAGCTCAGTCTGAGCTCCACTGAAAGTGGGAACAGAGAGAAGCCAGGTCCAACACTCACACTGGAAGGATCATGCTGACTCTCAGATCTAGGCATGAGGTTTTGTAGACCTGGAAGATGAAGCTACAAATGACTCTTTTTTTTCATTTTTTAATTTTTATCTGAATGGTTCTGCCTTGGGAACATTGGTAGACATGAAACCCAGCCTGCTTGTCACCAATTTCTCCTTACAAGACAGTCCCATGATAAATGTATAGCTTTCCCTGCAATACCAGATACTTACTGTACCTGAGAGAAAGAGAACAGAGTGAAACAATACTGAACTGGAACTTTAAGGGCATTTTAACAGTCTTTAAATGGCAGTGGGGACATTTACACAGACCACTGTTTCAAGTGGAAGCTCAGTTCTTTAATCAATTAATTCATCAGCAAGCCTGTTGAAGTGTGGGAGGAAGATGACTGGGTACAGATTACTCCACACTCAGCTGTGCAGTTACATCCTATTCCATATGAAGGAATTGCTGTCCATGTGCCACGGCACTTCGGGACCGTGGAGGAGCTGCCGAGAGGCAGAACCGCCCCGTAGGGGCTGTGCCCAGCTTGCCCGGCTATCGCAGGACCAGTCTGGTTGTCGCAGGGGAACGGTAGCACGTTTGCAGTTTTTCCAAGTGCCACCAGAGGGCAAGTTGCGATCGCGAACAGGTCCCGGCGCCCCCGCAGCGCCGCCGGCCACGCACGGGGAGCGCTGCCCTTGGCCGCTCCGCCGCTCCCGGAATAAACCTCTAAGCTGCTGCCCGGCACGGCCAGCAGCGAGGGAGCGCGAGAGAACTGTCCGGGGGCTTACCCAGCATGCCGATCCCCAGCATGAAGGCATCCATCCCGTAAGGCATGACTCGGGACCGTCCTCGTGCAGAGCCCGTTGGGGACATCACCTCCTTCGGCTGAGCTTTTTTACACTCCACCTGCCACAAGAAAGTAAGGATCAGGCTCTCCTGTCACAGGCTGGATCACAGGCTGTCACAGGACACGGCCACAAGTAGGCCAAGCAGGGCTGCCTGTATGAGAGCACGTCCCAGCTCCAGCCACCTCTGTCAGCCTGCTCCGCTGCCCTTCCCTGGCATCCCTATCCCCAGCCTGCATGGTGCCAGCCTTCCCTCTTGCTCTGCAGCCACCACAGGCAATGGGGAGCTCAATCATTGCTTTTCTCCGCCTGGTGTTGCCCCTGATGTTCTTTCTACCTGATCCTGCACCAGGCCCTCAAAGCCTTATTTTCCGCAAAGCCTAATTTTCCTCATTTCTGAATAAAGGTAAAACCTGTCCCCTTCTAGACCATCACAAGGTTTTGTGTAACTTCAAAACCTCCAAGCACAGCACAGTTCCTTGTTTAATTAGCTCTCCTCCTTAGGAACTCAGTATTATGCTTGTTCACCTCAATATGGTGAGTTTCTTCCTCAGACTGACTGCTGTGATTTTTGGGAAAATACTCAGTCTGATTCCCCAAAGCAGAGAAAATGCATCAGGACTCAAGTGCCTCACACCCTGCTCCTGTGCCTGTCCCGCTCTCTCCCATGCCTCTGTCCCTGCTCCCCGAGGTTCTGCCCCAGACACTCACCATTTTGTTGTTGATCTCATGGAAATGGATTTCACACACTTTTTCCACAATGTCTTCGCTTTCAAAGGTGACAAACCCAAATCCTGAAGAAAAAGCAAAATTCCCTGATCAGGTCAGAGCTCTCACAGTTTGAACCCTCTATTCATAGCCTTTTATTGGCAGGAGAAGAGGACAGTACAATCAGCCCTTTCGAAAACAGCTGTCACTCATCTTCCCTCTCCAGCAAACTCTTTTATGCACAAGAACAGGACTGTCCTCTTATAGAGTCTCCTCTCCTACTTATCATGTACTTCCCACCCACTCTGAACCCAATTGGTCTCAAAAACAGGTTTGTGTTTTTTGAAACTTCGCTATTTGCAAGGCAAACCACATGGCTGGTAACACTGGGCAGATGCTCACACAAAGAGTTGGTGGGGAAACCAACAGCTGCTTGCCAGGACATCACCACCCTCACTAAACACCCCCCCACCAGCATTAACACCCTGCAGTTCCCTCGCAGGCACTGGCCATAAAGCCTCGTGTGAGCAGGCACAGATCAGCAGTGCAGCTGCACACAGTGAGGCAGATACAGGCACAGTGATTTGCAAATTTTCACCGAAGTAAGGTCTGTATCTGGGGTAAGACAGGACAGCGTGTTCCTGGCCCCTGGCCCACACTCACACCTCCTTTCTCTCACCAACCCCTTTGCTGACAGTTTTGGCAAAGCCCATCTCGGGTGGGCAGACTGAACTCCTCTCAGCTGACTGCAGCCATTTCCGGAGAACTGAGGCAGGTGGGAGGATGTCTTAAAGCCTGCCGTGCAAGCAAACTGGGATTAAGCAGAGCTTTCCGCTTTCCAGAACTGGCCAATTCCATGGTGCTGTAAAATAACATTTAAAAGCAGATGGGAATCCACTGCCCAGAACCCCACCTTTTCTCCACACTGCCAGAAACATCTCCCAATAAATTCCTCCATCTGTCTGTGCCCAGGTAGTTTCACACCCTTCACCTCAACACCCACAAGCAGAGGAGCTCAGGAATTCAACAGCAAAACCCTGATGTCAAAAGCAGTCCTGAGCCCCATCAGACCCCCACCAGGCCTGCTGTGCCCCGGACTGAGCCCCTCACTGTTGACACAGTGGATGGCAGCTCTCCCTGCTGCTTCCCAAACACCCAACAGCTCTAATTGGACCAGTGGACTGGAAGGCACCCATGGAGGAACAGGGGTTAAAACTTCTTCCCTTTCAAGACGAAGCTGGAACAACATCCTAGGACCGCCAAGGCCTAGTGGTCAGAGTAGATTTAATGGCTTTAAAAAAAAGCAAAAGTCTGAAGGGCACAGAGTGTAGCAAAAGCAGAAGGGAGAGTTCCCTCACTGCTCTGGGGGCAGGGGTGCTTGGAAATGCTTCAAACAACACACAGGAGAGCAGCCAGCACAGGGCTGTTACTGACCCTGACTGGGAAGAGGCTGAAGCTAAGTTTGCAGGTCAAGTTGTTGCCAATAAATCTCAGAGTTGGATGCAAGTGTCGAGCCCTGCCACATCACTAGGTAGTCAGTCTGGGGACTCACCAGGAAGGCAGGGATGCCCGTGGATGGGCTGGGTCCAGATAGTGCAAATAGTACAGCCTTGCTCCCATCCTGTAACCAGATTCCACCAGCAGGACTCAGGTAAGACAAGGTGACCTGGGAGCATAAGTGGGCTCCAGGCCGAGGAAGAGGTGAGAAGCAGGCACTCTTCAGGCTCTCGCATCAGCTTTCCCAGAGCTCAGATTACTCGGGACAAGGTAAGAAACACACTGCGGGCTGGAGCCACGGAGGTGAGCATGCAGAGGAGGGGGCTGTCTCCTCTCACATAGCTGCAACTCGATGAGTTTACAGCACAGGAAACACACTGGACAAAAGCTCTCTGTGCTGCAAGGGCCACTGGTAAAGGATGCAGATGCAAAAGAACGGGGCGACTGGAGGCAAGATAAAGAGCAGCTGTGACCCGCATCCCCTGCTGCGGGACACTGACCCCTCCCTAAGCAAGGCAGGATGCAAACCCTCTGCAGTAACCTCTCCTAGGGCCAGAAGACAGCTCTCACCTCGGTGTCGGTTGGTTGTCTTGTCAAACATCAGCATAGCATCATCCACCTGCAAAGAGAATGGCTGCAGTCAGATTATCACTGCTGCAACGAGCATCCTCCAACCCAATTGTTCAGAGCTTCCTGGGCCTCCCCAAACCTGAGTGGATCAATATGAGAAATTCTGTCCCTAAGAAGGAAACGGTGTGCACACATATGCACTGCATATAAGCTACCACACCAGGCACTTCCCCAAGTCACAGCCAGCACGGTTCCAATCCTCCCACCAGTCTGGGGCAGGTGCTGCCGAGTTGAGCCCCCTCGCCCAGCCCCTGGCATCAAGTGACCCCAATTGTTTGCCTGCAGCTCCAGCCGGGGGCCAAGGAGCAGGAAGGGCATTGTTCCCAAATCCCGGCCTCAAAGAGAGAAGAATCAAAGCGGGGCAGAGCAGCAAAGCTGGAGAGGGGAGAGGAATAAGGGGCCTCCCAGCGGCAGGGGAAGCAGAGGCCTCAGACAACAGAGCCTGCCCCCACCCCCACCCCAGAGAAGCCTTTCCTCTAAGTGAGGTTTCCCACTGCTGGAGGCTGTAATTAGAGCAAATTTACTGCAAGGCCTGAGCGGGGCTGCCTTCCCGGGGGGAGGGGCGGTCGGATCCCATCCCCCAGCCGGCTTGGGGCTGCTTTCCTCCCCAGCACATCACCTCCTGGTGCCACTTTTTCCCCATCTTCCTGCGGGTGTTGCCTTGCTAAGCCGCATCCGCTCCGCAGGTCAGCCCGAGCAGGGTTAAAAAATACACTTCAATCCCCTCCGTGTAAGCCCCAGTGTAAACCTGTCCCACTGACCCATCCCTCCTCTAATACCACTGCCTTAATCCGATTATGAAACTGGACGTGCAAGTGCTCAGGGGAGGTGGCAGCAGTCTCCGGCCAGCAGCTGCCCTGGCCCTCCTCCTTCTCCATCTGAGACAGCCGTTCCCCGGGCAGCAAGCCCTGCACGTTCAACTCCACAGGATTACTCTCTTGCCTCGCCCCAGGAAGAATCTGCATTGCTGCCTCCTCCTGAACAGTCACTGGAGAGGGCAGAGCACTGCTCATACCCTGGCACAGGCAACCACGGGCTCTGCTGATGGAAATCCCACAGCCCCAGTCAGGAAAGGGAGAGGCTCCTACCCTCAGTCCCCCAGGACAACACAGGACACCCAGCTCCACCTTACAGCCAGGCGGATGAAAGGAGCCCTTGCTGCCATTTCCAGTACCATCATAAGCAGACAGAGATCATATTTGATGCCCTTGGCCTTGTCTAACACATCCACTCGAGGTGACAACAGACAACCTGGCTCCTGCTCATCTCACACACTTACCATCCCAGCTCAGCTTCCCTCATCCAAGTAAACAAACACCTGAGAAACATGCCAAGCATCCAGGCTGGAGCCACAGGGGACATAAGCCTTGACACAGACCTGAAGCAACTCCTCAGCAACTTTCCAGGACACACAGTTAGGGAAATGGGCACTGAGGGCAGCTCTTCACATTGTCATTCCCCATCACCACTTGCTCCTGCATGTGAATCATTTCCCTTCATGGTACAGCACAACTGTGATGTGCTGGAGGGAAACCCAATGTGGCTGAAAAATAGTTCAAGAGGTTTTATTATCTAGTTTTGTTAATTTTAAAATCTAGATCCATTCCCCCATCCAGTTCAAAAGAAGGCTGGAGAAATATCTGTTCTCCTCCCCACTGGGACAAAGCTGGGTCAAAGGCACTCTGAGGCAGTGCCACTCCCAACTCAGGTAGCTGGAGACCACAGACTCATCACAAGGAGAGACAGGCACGAGAAAAAAAATATTCTAGTGTCAATGAGCACAGGCCCACTGCTGACATAACTCTGCCTGAGGAGCCTTCCTCTCTGCAGAGCCTGGGAAGCAGGAACAACTGCAAGTGGCAGAGCCCAGTGCATATCCGCACAAACCCATGGCACAGAAATATCCCAGGCAATGGCCGGGCACTGCCACAGCACTCAAGCACTCAGAGACAGGATATGTGCAACCACTTCATCCAAAACCACACCGTATGCTGAGAGGAGAGCTTTAGCCTTCCTCCTTCTGAGCTTTTTCCTACGGCTCTGCTTTGAGATCAGGTGTCTACCCACACCCCAAAATGTACTTGCCTTGCAAAAACATATTTATGGTAATACATATACTCTATTTGACAGCTGTTTCCTGCTAACAGCTATATCTTATACAGATATATAAGTGTGTGTATATATATCGCTGTATATACAGACAACTCTGGGGCTTCAACTCTGTGTATGGCTATAACTGATGTATTTTATTGCCATTAAAACCTACACATGACCATCTTTATGTCTTCTTTCAAGGCAACCTGTGAGCTGAGTTGGGTGGTCTCAGCACACACCTGTGAGGTAAAGCAGGGCCCAGATCCCCCCTAACCCTTGCTACAGGGGATACTTTTCATACCACATACAACCTGGGCAGATCCTCCAACCGAGGCACCGCATCCAGCACCCCAAAGCTGTGCCTGTACCGACTCTACAGCCACCAGCAGCCACAACTGGGCAGCTATTGTGNGCCGCCCCGCAGCGCGCCCTGCCCGCGGCCGGCCATGGGCTGCGGGAGGGCACCCAAGGCGGGCCTCCAGCACCCCGGCACAGGACAATCGGCATTCCCGAGGGATTCATCGCTCGCTCCAGTCCCGCTGCTGCGTGCAGGGACGTCTTCCACCGAGTTGCTGCAAGCCCCATCCCACCTGGCCTTGAACACTGGGATGGGGCAGCCACAAGTCCTCTGGGCATCCTGATGCACGGCCTCACCAACTTCACAGAGTATAACTTTATCCTGAGATCCAATCTAAATCTACTCTGTTTCAGTTTCAAGCCATTCCCCCTTGTCCTGTCACTAAGTGCCCTTGCAAATGATCACCCCAGGAACCTGGTACCTTGAGCTAGAGGAATCGAGACAGGATGACTTGGTGCTCCCTGCTCTCTCCTCTCTAGATCCTAAGTGTTTCTGTGCCTCCCCTAGATAAGAAGGGAAAAAAGAGGAGTGATTTTATCTGCATGCTTTCTGTCTGAGCTAAAATGTATTTTTCAAAAGCATCTATCCTAATTTAAAGGCCTTAGGTGGAGGCAAATCTAAGACACACTCAGGCTTGTGGCCTGAGGGTTACTACAAACCTTCATGCAAAAGCCATCCAGGACTCCCCTGTCCTCAGAAGCAAAGCATGATCTCCCCCTGAAGCCAAGATCCAAACTGAGCTTGCCATTGGATTCTCAACCATTGACTACCACTGATCACCCCGGGACCTCGCCACCTTGAGCTTAAGGAATCTGCTCTCTGGGTCCTAAGTGTTCCCATGCCTTTCCTGGACAGGCAGGAGGAAAGAGGAGCAATTTTTCTCCTGACAGGCGCTAAAAAGCTGTGGGGCCACTTGGAAGAAGAGTGAACAGAGTTACAAAGCCCTTTCCTCAGACGGCAAGTCCCCTGAAGAAATGCTTTAAAAGGGCATCCTTTACAGTTCCTTTTCACACAGTCCCAATGCAATTCCAGAAGCAGCACTGAGCCCAAATGACCTGGAAAGTCTGTCTGAAAAAACATTTTCTGAGATGAGGATACCTCCACAACTGAAGCTTCAGCACCTCTCACTTAAAATGTGCCTTAATTGTAAATGATCCAACTAGCCTTGACCAAAATACCTGGGGTTTTTCAGTGATTTAATCCCACTGTAATATTTTTCAATTTTCCTGTTTCATTCCTCGTTATCTGCTATGGGGGAGCCAATGACATACTCATGCAGATTTAAAAATTAATAACTTTAAATACCAGTTTGATAAGGAATATTGGATGCACTCTCACAAGGGTAGATTTTGAAAATTGTAAATATTCAAAGGGTTTGTGGAAATGGACATCTTCCATCTAAACTGCAAATAAAAATGGCTGAGCTGATCCTAAAAGGAATCATGGCAACATATTTGTAGTAAAGTCAGGCAGAAAAATAGTAACTGTTGAGACAGCTTCCATATGGAAGATATAAACCAAATTATCTAGAAACCACTCGGCCATCCTATCAAGAGACTGACAGCATTTACACCCGCGTGGTTTTCCCAGCTGCACCAACAGGACAGGCCAGTTCCAGGGAGGAGGATGCATGGACAGAGAGCCTGGCTCCAGGGGGCAGGTGTGCTGTGCCATTAAGACCCTTCTTACCCCACTCTGCAGGCCCCTCTCAGAACTCTGGGACTTGGCCAAGGGGACAGAGCCTGCTCCATGCCACAGGTGAGCAGAACAGCCTGTCCAGGTGTTCCTGCCTGCTCTCACACAGGCACCTGGCAAATATCAGATGAACCCCAGAATGACCATTACTGCTACAGTATTTTTGGCTATGTGCCTACCAGATGCGGAGCACAGAGAACCCTTTGTTCCAGAGGCATTGTTACCACAGGCCAAACTGCCTACTGCCACAAGAGAGGTGATCAGATTCCCCTTCTCCTCCCCTCCCCATCTGTTCATGGCAACCATGTTACGTGTGAGAATTTACATAAATTGTCCTCTGATCTGTGGAAGAAAATCCAAAATCCAGTTTGGAAATCCACAGCAGGTTGACAAGTAGCTTTGATCCCTGAAATTTCCAGAGAGCAGCAGATTAAGGATTAATTAATTAACATTCTCCCAGTCCAAAGTGAGGAAAATCATGCCCACTGTAAGCACAGAAACAAGTCTTCCTTTAAAGACATTTGCCATCAGTATCTGAAGGTTCTCCCATTAGTCAGCAGGGAAAACACATTTCATATACCCAAGTCAACCACCCCATTTTTCTGGCAGGAATACATGAATACACATTTGTAACAGACCTACGAACCCTCATCAGATCCAACACCTCAGATACTGTGATTTTCCCTCATCGCAACAGTAACAGCCATCACCCCAATGAGATCTCAGAACCTCTCAGGCAAAGGGTCCAGAATTTGGATGAAGTATTAGATGGCAGCCCAAAGGTCAGAACCTTCCTCAGACCTCAGATCTTTTTTCTTGTTTGCTTCCAGGGTATTTTTAGAGGAGATTTCTCTCTGGGCAAGAGCTGCCTCAGAGAGGCCAAGCTTTCATGACCGACTCATCCACACACAATTACCTCAGGCCTGTCAAGAGACGTAGTAGACTGGTTTTAAGCACTTTCCAAGCACCCTTGGTGCCACAACCAATTAGTGAATCATGCAAAGACGTCATTGTGAATGTATTTCCTGCACTGCTGTTTCACCAAATGCAAAAGCACACAACAAAACCATGAGTTCAAACACCTGATCCGGGCGCAGGCCCTCGTTTCTCCCAGGAACTCTGCATTTCCAGTTTCTGTAAAGATCAGCTTCTCTCCTGATGACAAACAAAAGATTGTCTGCACCAAGTTAGAGCAGAGCTCTGCCTTGGCCCAAAACCTCCCAGATATCAACCAACAACAGACAATTTTGGAAGAACATAAAGATAAGGCAAGGATATTACCATAGAGCCCAGAACACTACATCCCCTTCCAACCTATTTGTGATTTGGAGATTTTCTGAATTCAAAGGGGTGTCTGTGTATGTTAAAAGACCTTCCATGAATTTGCCCAATCATTTTGAAGCTTATGTAAATTTTAGCAACAATATCCTGCAGCAAAGATTTCACAGTTTAGACATGCTTCATGATAAAAAGACTTTATTTGTTCTAAGCCTCCTCCTACCTTGCAATTTATATGATTTTCTCTACCACAAAACTTCATCAGACCAACTCCTGCATTAGGAAGATGATTGGAGTTTTTATGAGTTTTAATTTGACACAAATAACCTTTCCTACAAGATCAGAAACCAAACAGTCCAAAGAAATTACTCTGATGGACAACCCCTTTTCCTCCCCAAAAGTAATACAGAACAACATGTTCTCATAGGTCGAAGTAGAAAAGGAGAAAGCTGTGACTTGAGCTCCTCTGGCATTCTCATATGTGTTGAACTAGACAGAGAACTAGCTGTGCCTGAGGTGGTAGGTGCAAGACACCTTCCTCCTCTCTTTGTGTTGCATGTTTCAGTGAGGGTGTTAGCCTGAATGAGGAGAAGCTGTTGAAATAATTCCTTATGCTGTCTAACGATCTTCAACACCATCCAACTTAAGCCAAACTACTTGGCTACACATACTGTGAATGAAAGTCTTTCCAGGACTTCTGTCCTACAGTTAAAAAAATAATCTTTAGAAAGCATGTGCATGGCCTGAGCTTACATTTTAGAGAGACTCAAGTTTTGGAACCAGAGAAGTACTTCCTAGAGATCCCACTATGTTCAAAGCCCTTGCAACTGCACCTGACAAATTACAGCCAGCTTGAGACCACTTCTCAGTCTCTCTCCCTGTACTAAAAAAAACCCTTTGTATTTTCTTTCTCAGGAAAAGAGCAGCCCATACATTTTAGTCAGAGTTTTGGAAGGGAAAAAAAACCCTAAGTGATTCCTCTTTGAAGCAGAGACTCTCACACGGTATTTGGGATCCTCTTTGAAGCTTCACCTTTTGTGCCTGTTAAAAACAAGTATTTTGATATGAAGAACTGGAGTACCAGCCTCTCCCTTTCTTGCTTTATCACTATGCAATACTCATGGATTTCCTTTTCACATATTTTCACCTTTCTTTTGCCACTTCCATTTTACAAAGTTGAGAGAAAGTTTTGGACACAGCAAGGGAAGAAAACAAAACAAAACAAAACTAGGAGAAAAAGCAGAAATGCCAAAATGGAAAAAATCAGATTTGGGAATTTTGTCTAATGAAATAGAAAATCATTTCCTTTACAGCCCAACTAAACTTCCGTTTTTTCCTGCTAATGGATTTAGGAGGTGTGCTACTTCTGACTTGACACAAAACACCTTGGTAGACTTGTGAGCTGCAGTTCATTGATTTGAACTGGAGAGAACATTATGATAATCTAATTTGACCTCATCTGTTCTGCAGGCCATAGCATTTCCTCTTGTAATTCCTTCAGCATGTACACGCTTTCTGTCTGAGCTAAAATGTATTTTTCAAAAGCATCTATCCTAATTTAAAGGCCTTAGGTGGAGGCAAATCTAAGACACACTCAGGCTTGTGGCCTGAGGGTTACTACAAACCTTCATGCAAAAGCCATCCAGGACTCCCCTGTCCTCAGAAGCAAAGCATGATCTCCCCCTGAAGCCAAGATCCAAACTGAGCTTGCCATTGGATTCTCAACCATTGACTACCACTGATCACCCCGGGACCTCGCCACCTTGAGCTTAAGGAATCTGCTCTCTGGGTCCTAAGTGTTCCCATGCCTTTCCTGGACAGGCAGGAGGAAAGAGGAGCAATTTTTCTCCTGACAGGCGCTAAAAAGCTGTGGGGCCACTTGGAAGAAGAGTGAACAGAGTTACAAAGCCCTTTCCTCAGACGGCAAGTCCCCTGAAGAAATGCTTTAAAAGGGCATCCTTTACAGTTCCTTTTCACACAGTCCCAATGCAATTCCAGAAGCAGCACTGAGCCCAAATGACCTGGAAAGTCTGTCTGAAAAAACATTTTCTGAGATGAGGATACCACGACTGGAATTTCAGGACCTCTTACTTAAAGATGCCATAAATCAAAGAGATGAAGACCACTCATGATGTCTGGGACACCCATAAAGACAGGATTCTAGGAGACCTCTGAAACATGGGAGGCCCCAGCACATCATAAAGAGCCACCAAAAGAGACTGTGTATCAAAATCACATTTTCCTTGAGTCACAACTGAAATTCAAGGCAACAGGCTTTTCTGAGCCCTATAAACCATACATTGGCACATTCAGAGCTCAGAACCCCAGAGCTGAAGGCTACAGAGACTTTCCTCTGAAACGCACTTCCCCGCTGATCTTGCCTATCAGCCATACTGAGCTGTCTACTGGAGAGAATCTCTCAGGAAACAGTTCTCCTGGCCATGGGTGAATTATCTGAGGCTTAGTCGGGAAGATGGTTACAGGCCAGAACCGATGCTTTACACAAGAGCTCTGAGGAGTCTCTCATCTCAAGTGAACAGATGAGTCAGAAAACTGCCCCCAAACCAGCAAGTCAATCTGACCAGACCTAACCTCTCCCCATGGAAACTCCCCAGAGCCAAGGGGACAGCTGCTCTGGCCTCATGCAAGTTTGGAGCACTGGATGTTGTCTGGGACACTGGTTCTTCGGAAATGAATGGCACCGAGCTATGCAAAATTCTCCCTTCTGCCCACTCCAGAGAACAGTCTCACACAACCAGTCCTTGCCAGTCTCTGGATGTCAGGACACCTCTCAGCATAAAATCATTAAACAAAAGAAACATAACAGCACAACACCCCAAAAGAGCTGGAAAGGGCTCCTCAGACTAGAGCAACTGTAACTGCCTGTAAACTGAATGCTCCAAGACATGCTTCTTTGAATTAGCAGGGATACGGTCAAGATTAAAAGGTGATCATGCCCAAGACAATTTGTTTTCCTATCAAACACATCCATCAGCAGCGCAGGAGAACCTGCAAGTCAAACAACCTTCAGGCTGCACAGACACATGGACACCACCATCTTCAGTGGTGGCACCCTCGAAGATACCTTGTAAAAGCTCTTGGGGACACGAGAATTTGCCTATTTCTTATAGAAAATGAAACCACACAGAGCTAACAACTGGCAAACATGGGGATATCTGACCCCTTTCTCTTAGGAGTGAACTCTGAACATGAGAACATGCAAATTTGGCTTCAGAAACTGAACAAATTCTGAGCAGATACCTGTCCCAAACTTTCTGCCTAAAAGTTTCATAATATGGCAAAATCCGTTTACAAAACTCCCTTTCCTTTCACTAATTAGTGTGCCTTAACATAACATCATCCTTTTGCAAAAAATTTCAAAATAAAATAAATACCAAGCCTTCACCCCCACACTGCAGTTCCTATGGTACTTCCCTCCATGTCCATGATGATATCAGCAACATTCTGGCCAGGTTACCACCCACCAAACCATGTTCTTCCCTCCTAACTGGGCAGGAAGGTCCCAACTAAAAAATTAAAAGGTTGTGGGGAGATTAGGGCAGGCAGAGAGGTTGGTCTGTTCCCCAAACTGTCCCTTCAGAATCCAACACTTCCTGCCCCAAAGAGCAAACTTATGCACACCACCACTGAATAACAGTGAAACAGTTACAATGTCCTGCCACAGAGGTGACCCCACGCAGCACTTGGGTACAATGATCCCCTTCAGTTCCTAATCCCATTAAAAATCTTGGGATCCTTCAGTCTAATACTGCTGATATTGCTCCTGGGGATGCTGACAACCTCCTCAGCTGAAAGGTCACAACTGAGCCCCTTTCAATACTCAGACTCGGTCCAGTCTCACAGTTCACACACTTGGCTGTCATGGACCATGGCACAAGCAACTTCCAGACACAGTAGCCCACCCTTCCCTGAGCCACCTGCCACAGAAGAGCCAGACCAACACAAGGGACAGCCTTAGTGCCAAACTTTCTTCAGCTGTACAAAATTTACAGCACCACTTGCCCAAGACTCAGCAGGAGAAGTTTCAGGACCAAAAGACTTATTTTTAATAAAGGATTATTGAAACATCAGTCACAAGGTTTTGAGTTAAAAACAGGACAAAATCAGAGGTTTGATAAAGCAGCCACTCTGTTAGGATTGTCTACAAATCTTCCTCCAGCATTTGAACAAACTGCAAATCTGTGAACCACAAGATACTTCTGGATAGGGAAAAACTGAAAAACCATTTCCCATAGCCAAGGTCCTACCAACTCTGGGAACAAGGATAAACTCTGTTTCAAATCACCACAGGGCAAGAGTCACTGGCTGTAGCCCCTACAAGGGCATTACAGCCAGCCAGCGTCTGTAACTGGTCTTCAATCTACTTAACCCTTGCAAAAGACTCAAGCTTCTAATCCCGCCTCCACAAAAGTTCAGAAAACTCATTTTGCCTCAGAAGCAACAGCTTTGATCCAACACCACTCAAGAGACTTACCTTCCCAAACTGCTCAAAATACTGTTTCACATCCTCCACAGTAGTGTTCACAGACAGACCACCCACAAATATCTTCTTCGTTCGGGTCACCATCTGGAAAAGGGAAGGACAGGAATTCACCAAATAAACCCAGAGCGAGCAGAGAACGAGACTCAAAAGGCCACTAACTCCTCTCTGCTGCTGGGAAGCATTTTTCCCTTCGCTGCAGCTGAGCTTCCACCTTCTCAAAGCCCTCTGGCCAAACACGGCTGGTAGATCTATCCCACACCAGATTGATGCTCTTGCCCTCACAGACCACATCACACATCCCAGCACCCAGCCACCACCTCCTTGTCAGACAAATACCAGCCTCTCCCCTCACCAACCTGCCACCGCTCCCTTGGCACTGTGACACCACTCCAATTGCATTGGGCACAGTTGTCCCCTCCCCAGCCCTGCCACTTAGCACAGCCAGCCTCCTCCGGGCAACCCCAGAGGTACCTGCTCTGCTCCCAGGGTGGCAGGAGGCCTGCCAGCATAGGCAGGTTCCCTGGGTTCTGCCCTCCCACCCCACAAATTGCACAGCATTTCAGTCTGAAATGGAATAAGCCTCATTTCACTACCATTACTCAGTCACTTAAATGGAGCCCAGTCAACACCCAGTTAAATCACTTTTGCCTCTGCAAGAAGGCAAAGACAAGATCCCTCTGCCACTTGTTACTAATACAGCTGGGATAAGGAAGTAAGCTAACTACCCTACGAGGGGCCATGGCTGCTAGGCTGAGGCACACCAACGTCCTTTGAACCAGCTCTCCAGCTGCATCCTCCCCTTAGCTGCTTGGCTACACCCCTGCTCTTAGAGGAACACATGGTCCTAATTACCCCAAGGAGCATAGGGCTAATCCGCAGCAATTCCCTGGCTTGGAGAGCAGCCCGTTCTAACACTAAAGCACCTTCTGTCACCAAACTGCTTAATGGAATTAACCCAATTCCTACCATGTGCTTTCTGGCTCCAGTTACTTGGGATACCTGTTCACCAATTGTTCTCAGTGCCTGAACCCCTTACTTCCCTCCCAGCACCAGTCTCTTCTTCCCTTTTTGCTTCTCAACATAACTTTTTCCCAGCTCTTTCACCCATAACAGCACTTTATGAATACAGACTCTAAAACTCACATCCAAGAGCCAAGTTAAAGGAAGATCCAAAGCCTAAAGGCAGTCTCCACCCTGCTGCTGGCTCCTCAGCTAAAAGTTTCTAGCTGCACAACTGGAAAAAGTTCCTGCCACTGCACACTTTAATGCCAGAGCCTCTTGCAGGTAAGATCCTAAACACTAAACTCCTTTTGCTTTTTCAAGTGAGGAAGCACACAAGGGCATTTCAAAAGCAAAACCCTTGTCCCCTTCCCTGCTATACAGCTATTTATCACACACAGCTGCACACACACGAGACACTCTTCCACCTGTGTCACATCATAGCATGGAGCTGGTTCCATATCTCCTAATGCCTAGAACTTCCAACCATTGTCTGCAACCTCAGAAGGACTAAGTTCACCCTGGGCAGCATTTAATCCACCAGCTCTGTCTAGTGCATCCTGAAGTACAACCAAGGGGCCTCCTGTTTCCTTCAGTGCCATGCAAACTCCCAGCACCGTGCTCCAGGTGAGTCCTGAGCAAACCTCAGTGAGCAACTCTGCTGCAGGCACTGGCCACCTTGCTCAGAAGGACAAGGTTCACTATCACAAATTTTGCCCTTTGGGGCACAAGGGCTGCCCACAGTGCTTACCTTGGGCTGTGCTCGGCGAGGGAATGCTACCTTCGGGTCAATCTGAAAGAGATGTAGGGAAGAACAGGTGAATACACTTTTCCTGCCTATTTACAGACACAGGGTTTCCTCCATGTGTGCAACTGTCTCTGCCCATGTGGCACCTTGCTAAAAACCCAAAGAATCTACCTGAGGTGCATAAAATGAAGCCAGTTGCAGACATCTTTCCCTCTTGGTAAAGTGTAATCCAAGGAGACTACAAGTCCCAGCATGCAGTGGTCCATCTCCAGCTGAGCACTGGGCAGATGCACTGAGAGCCCATCACATGCTGGGATTAATAGGCTGGGCTGCACTCTCCTGCTCAGCCTACCCCTAGATGCCTTGCATCACCAGCCTCATATTAAAAGTGGTTTCTTTTGCCTTTTTGCTTTCAGCCTTCACTCTGACTACAAGTACAGAGTTCACCTGGGTAGTAACAAGACAGAAAAGAAGCAGCGCACAAACCCCCAAATGTTTCATCCCTTCAAACACAGACTGAAGCAATAAAAGAGCAGACAGGATGGCACAAATTAACCCGAGGAGCCCAGGCCCCCCATCTGCAGAGGCTGCGGCTGCAGGGATCGTGCTGCCCCTCTCCCCAGGCCACGCTGCACACAAAGCCATGATGCCTCCCTCCCTCCCTCTGCGGGCTGAGCCTCCATTGTGCCTGTTCAGCTTCCCTATAAACCTGCTGCCGGCTGGAGCAGCCGGGCCCCAAGCCGCAATTGAGGTGCTGCACTTTCTGCTGGGCTCAGCACGGATGAGCATGTGCCTATTGGCCTCACACCACCACCAGCACCACCACAAAAGCTGGGACAACACTAATGCAGCTGCAAGCCAAACACCCACAAAGCCTTCTCTCGTCCTCAGCCACCACCTCTTTCTTTATAGCCTATTTTTACAGCAACTCCTGTAAAGTTACATCACATCGGGGATGATCCAGACCTACAAATCAGCTTACAAAGACCTGTGGTAAAGGCAGGTTTGGCTCATCCCTGCACTTGGACAGGCTGCAGCTGGGAGCCGTTGTCCCATCAGTCCAGCAGCTCCAACAGCCCAAAAGGAAGCTGTGTTTCTCTAGCTCCTCTCACTGCTTTGTTCAGCTTTCCAGTCTGGCTGCCCTCCTGTCCCCCATCCTTTTACTTGTCTCACAGCCGCGGAGCTTGGCCCCCCTGTGCCCTTCCATGAGCTTCTCTCCCTGCCTTCTGCACCTCCATCCTGACTCACAGCTTACAACATAAATAAACTCAGCATGTAGGTAAACAGAGGCAAAAGTGAAGAGCACAAATAAACTCAAAAAATAAACCTTCCTCCCCAAGCTCCAAGCGCCAGCAGATTAGCATACCCTCCAGTGCCTCCCTGGGGCATCAGAACCATCCAGGCCCTCCCCTCCCCACACACACACACACACACACCACCCCCCCATCCTCCGCTTCCTGGCTAGTGCAGACACCCACAGCGAATTCTGAGGACAGGGGACGGCAGGAGACCAGGAGGTTGATGGCAGATAATAAGCAAAAACAATAATCTACTGTCTTTTACTTCTCAGCCAGTGTCATTCAGCTCCTGCCAATAAGATGCTTTCATACTCAGCAATGCTAAACTCAGCTTCATTTTCTCATTACCCTGAGTGTGATCAACTGGGCAGAGATAACATGTCCTCCTGGCTGGAGAGAGCAGGCAGTCATTTCACAAATTCTTCTGCACAACCAGCTATTGTTACAGGTAGAGGGAGGCTGGGGTGACCGACTGCAGGCACAGCCCTGGGAACATGCAGAGGGGAGTGAGTTTGATGCCGGACTCAAGTTACTCAAACTGGACTGCTCCTTGGTGGCTGGAGTCCTTCCTAACTAAAGCAAAAGCACTGCTACCTTATTCCCTCATTTCTGGTGTTAAAACAAATAGCCCCGGAGGAGTTGTGTTTCAGTGTCACCCACTGACGTAATTGATCCTTTTCACAAACCTAGATAGAAATCTGCTAAGAGCATTCAGAACTGCTCAGATTGTATCCAAAAAACAAAACCCCAGATCACACTGCTGTGAATGGAAGTCAACTGAGCTCGAACTGCTTCCAGTTCACCCCACAAGGCTTTGGGGATGAGGAATCCCACTGATGTCGCAGGTGTACCAACAGGCCAGCCAGGTCCTCAGTAAAGCTCTTCAGGCAACCTACAGCTCCATTTCATAGCTCAGGTCATGTAACTTCTGTGTTAGTCCAGCTGGTATCAGTGTTCCAAAGCACAGGAAGGGCTGGGAAGGACCTGTGAGATACCAGGTCCGAGTTTGTTTGTTCGTTGTACTTCTGCCACTACCTCTGCACTGCTGGTCTGCACTGCTGGGGAGCTGCAGATCACTCCGTCCACCACAATAGACAAACCCAGCAAAAACTCAACTGCAACAAAGAAACGATGGGGCGAACCAGTATTGCCAAGTGCTCTTCCCAGACAGCGTAAAGAAGCAGCTCGAGACAGCAGTTAGCTGCAGCTTTACAAAGTCACGCAAATCTTTTACCTTGAGAATGCTGTAAAGCCAATTCTCATATCAAGTATTTTCAAAAATAACCCTGCAGTCTGCTGCTATCTAGCTTACAAAAAAGAGGAGTCTGAAAAGGACAAGGCTGTTCTGAAGAATCGGGCCAACTGCCTTCATTAGGGTAGGAAGAATCAGAAAACAATGAAGCAACAAGCTGAGCAGACACTGTCTATCAAATGCTGTTTGCCAGGAGACAGACACCAAGCCTCAAGAGAAGGCTGTCTTTACAGGACACCAGGCCTTTTTTTTGCAAAGTTTCATAAAACTCTAAATTAAGATTTAGATGAGTTTGTGTCATTTAACCCATGACTCATGGCAGAGCCTTTCAGCTCAGCAGGGAAAAAGCATATGGAGGTCCCACATGCTAACACAAGACCAATCTCTCATGAGGCAAAACACCCCAAAACATCTGACCCAGCTGAAAACTGCACTAAATAAAAAATGAGAATGAAGGGGGAAGACGATCAAAGTTCCTAACAAAGGAGGGCCCTGGCGACACTGTCCCCATTCTCTGTGCCATGCTGGCGGGGCAAATGGACCAGATGCAGCAGGGAATTTCAATGGCTGGCTGGTCCCCACGTGCCCTGCGCCACGAGGCCCTTCTGTTCTCCTGCAGTGCCCACCATCCCTCCCTGCCCTTGTGGGCTGCACCGTGGGTTGCAGAGTGCCTTCGCACAGCCGGCAGCGGTGGCTCGGAGAGAAGAATGGATACGCTGGGTTTCAGCTCACTCCTAGCCCTGAAACACTTCCAGGATTAGTGCTACAGCAGACAGCCATCACTTGCCTTTCCAAGAAGGGTCTGTGCCAGCCTACAGACTCATAACAGGACTAACTGATCAGACGCTGTGTTTACACAGTCTAGTAAAAAAAATAAAGAGAAAGAAGAAAACCCTGGGCCCTCCTCAAAAGACTTCACTGTAAATCCCCCTCAGAGCAAAACTCACTTTACATCACTCCTGGAAGGAAGAGGGCTAGGAGTCCTGGGGACTCAGACTCAGTCAGGAAGGCTGGAGTAGGTTTAACCAGGAGCTCCCGTGGGGAGGAAGGACCTGTGCACATCAAAGGGAGTGATCCAGGCAGTTAAACAGGAACAGACATAAATCTTGCTGCAACTCATGCCATAAACCCTAAAAAAGAGGGTCTTGCTCTCCCGCCCTCTTCTGCCAAGATAAAGACTAGGATGCCTGGGCCACGCGCTGCAAGAAATAAAGCTGTGCATTTGGACTCCTCAGCAGCCCTTGCCTGGAGCCAGAACATGTGCCCTCACCATGCCATCCCCTTCCAGCCCCCACCACTCCCCCACCCCAACCCTCACCTTCACCCCAGGGCAGCAATAAGGAAAAGGAATTCAGGGGAAGAAGGCAAATCACTAAAATANCACCCCTCGAAACAGCCTGCACATCTCCCAAGCACCACAGATTCACAAGGCAGGACCCCCCACATTATGCCACTAGTCCAGTGAGCCACCAAATCCTTCTACTGGCTCCTCATCGCCCCAACTTGCAGAATGAGGGCTGGAGCCTCAGCTGCTCGGAGAAGCTGGTGGTGGCCCACATGGGCCGGCACTGGCCACACTCGGAGACAATAAAGTCCTGAACCTCCATGATGGTTGCAAAAACTTTGCCTGAGGAAACCACAAGAGAGTCTCTGGGGTGCACGGCATGAGGGCTCTCTGCCGGGAAGTGGGGGCACAGGCCACCATGGCCAGGGAAGCACGGCCTGGGTGCCAGGGAATAGCACCCCTGAGGAGGGATCAGTGCTCGCCAGCACCCAGGATGAAAGGGCAGCTTCCCTCTGTCCAAATGCGGCCACGTCTTATTTCCAGGCACAAATCTTCATCCCAGACGTGCTCAGGTGACCCAGCATCGAGAGGGCTACAGTCACCGCCCGGATGGGCCTTACAACCAACGGGCGAGAGGAAAACCATCACCAGGATCCACAGACCCACACCAGAAACCGGCACACGGTGAGCCCGGTGCTTGGGCGGCAGCTAGGCTACCCGCCGGCAAGCGGCACAGAGAAGGGAACGATCGATCCGTATCAGGAATCAATAGTTTACAACCTCTAACTGGAAATCAAACACTACAATCGACGGCTGCTCCGAGAACAACCGCTCTGCCGGCAAATGCACCCCTGAGATGAGAGAAGTCATCTCACCGTCTTGGAGTCCAGTTCATGTCTGGATTGGGCCAGGACCTTGTCGACGCCAGCCTGGTCCATGAAAGTGACGAACCCGAAGCCCCTGAGCCCCCGCAGCCCGGGCAGAAGAGGGGATGCGGAGAGAAGAGAGAAAGTTGGTTAAAGTGGCGGCCGGGCCGCGGCAGGGGCAAAGGGAGGCGCGGGCCCGGCCTCTCACCTGGATCTCTTTGTCAGCGGGTCCCGCATAACCAGGCACTCCTTCACCTCGCCGAACTGGCTGAAGTACTCCCGCAAGCCCTCTGCAAGCACAGCACCCACCGTTGATGTCCCGTCCCGGTCTGGCCCCGCCACCCCCACCGGCTCAGCCCCAGCTCCGCCACCCCCGGCCCCGGCGGCAGGTGCGGGGCCCCGCGGCGCTTACCTTGCGTGGTCTGCCAGCTCAGTCCCCCGATGAACATTTTGCTGCGGGAGGAAGGGGAGAGGCGTGAGCGGGGCCGGGCCGGGGGGCCGCGGCGCCCCGCGGGGGTGGCGGCG
>VXAC01007287.1:283908-328246 GCA_013399225.1 Rhipidura dahli | reverse complement strand
GCGGCGGGAGCAGCCCGGGAGCCCGCAGCCGCTTTGTCCCTGGACGCGCCGCCCGCACCTGCCCCGGGGCGGCGGACAAAGGGCGGTGGAGCCAGGCCCGGCCCGGTGCGCTCTGGCTCGCTGCGGCGGACCCCGGAGACACCGGCCCTGGTCCTCCCGGTGTTTTGTCGCCGCCGAGGGCGCTTCCAGGTCGGGACCAGGACTGCCCTGCTCATCCCCGGGACCCCGACTAGGCAGCGGGGAGTGGAGGCACCTTCCCGGAGCCCTGGTACCTCCGTACCCACTGGCAGCCCACGGGGACCCTGCAGGGCTCAGGGGCTTCTCGGCCTCACCGCTTGCTGCCCCGCACGGCAGTGCCCTGGCTGCAGGACCCGGGGCAGAGCTGCTGCTGGGTACCGCGAAGCCCCGTAGAGCCCCGCAGCACCAGGTATGCACAGCCCAGCTGCTCTCCTCTGCCCGCGGCTCAGCGGGAAGAGGGTAGGCTGGTCCCTAAGGCACCGCGCAGTTTCTTGCTCATTCAGGCTGACAGACTCGTGCCGAGCCCCAGCCGAGTTCTACTGCCACACAAGTTCATTCACATGCTGCTTCTCGAGCGGGTCTGTGCACTCTGCCTCTGCTCTTGAGCAATCTAGCCCGGGTGGCTGGAGGAGCTCAGCGAGGAACAAATTAGATACCTGTAAAGTTGGAGTCAAGATGAGAGCTGAAACCTCGCCTGACTGCACCAGGCATCACTCTGAGAGAAGGCACTTGTTTTTGTCTGTGGCATATCAGAACAGAGCAGTGCTCAAAACCTCTGGTGACACTGCTGTGAGCCCTTCTCATGGCAGGAGTGGATCACTGGATCCCAGGCATGTGCTACTGTGCTGCGAAATACTCCCCACAGGCATCCCTGGCTCTGCTCCTTCCAGCACGGGGTCCCCCCTGTACCCTCTCTCACTGCCTACAGCAAGGTATTGACAGCTCAGGTCAGTGCCATCCTCACTTGACCTTTCTTCTCATTCTCTCATGACTGTTTTTCCACGTCCCAATACACATCATCTCCTTCCTGGAGAGGAACTACACCTTTGTTTTAACTATATTTTGCAATTGTATCTTTTGTTACATGGACTGTAACATTGAGTTAAATTAATCCTCTGCCCATTAGCTCTGCCAAACCACTATTCACCCATTCCATTCCATTTCCTGACCTGGGTCAGTAACCCCTATCCTCTCTCCTGGCCCTGTGCTTGGGCACAACAACACACTCAACACCAGAGACTCGGTAGCTGCCCCTGGGAACAGAGCTGTGCAGCATCCCAGCTCCTGCTGCCACTGGTCCAGGCTGAGCTGTTTCTCCAGAATAACCCACTCTTCATTCCACCAGGCTGGAGTCATCACTTTGGGTGGAGGTACCCTGAGAGGCAGCAGGGCTGGTGCAGCAGGGAAATATGAATGATGACATGCAGAGGTAGTACTGCAGCTGGCAGTGACAGGCAGGACTGCAGAGCCAGTTGAAGCAGCGGTGCTGGAGCAGCATCCCAGCCTTCTCCCCTTGCATGTCCTGAGAGACCTAGACAAAGCTGGGCTACCAGAGCCACCACTGCTGCCTGCCACACTGCCCAAACTCGCTGCTGCTCTGCTCCTTCCTGACACCTGCTCTCTCCCATTTGGAGGGCAAATACTTCAAAGGGGGAACTAACTAACTCTTTCAAGTCGCCTGGAATAGGTTTTATGTTCCATAATTGCCCAACCTAGGGACACTACTAATGCTAATTAAAAACAAGAAAGAGGAAAAATAATAAGAGCTCAGTGATGAACTCACTAAAGGATAACATCTCTTGGTTTGCTACCAGTGCATTACTATGATTTTTAAATGTGTTCGTTTTAAGACAGTATAAGTTGGGCACTCTGGGGGACACTTGTTAAGATGCTTCTTTTTTTTTTTCATTATGTTTATTATTTTATTCACTTTTTCTCCACTGAAATAATACTGTAGAGAGGAGAACAGGATCAATGTTATCTGATTAACATCTGTGAAGATCAGGAAAAAAAATTGAGCCTTCAGGAAGATCTAGATGGAGGATGCAGTTGGACTTGCATCACTGGCAATGACACAGTAACCTACCATGTAACTTATTCTGAGGTTGTTTCCAAAACACACACATGATATTTGTATTTCCACCTTAGGACCCCGAAGTGCTTTGTAAGTATCAATTCATTTATCTCTGTAATGCACACGACAGTGGGTCTTGAAAAATCTGCTGATTAGTGACAGTAGGAAGCTTTCCTCACAGACAAGTAAATATATAAAACATTCCAGACCTTATGATTAGAAAGATGATCTGCCAAATATAAAATAATGCAGCATTGTATTCTGGAGCTGCAGACAGACAGCTGTAGTGCCTCTGTGGCTGCTGCTGAGAGGTTGCCAAACACCAGTGAGATTAACAAAACTGCTCAGTTTTCTTGCTGTTATTCAGTGTCTCATGTGTGGTAGAATGGCACTATCAAAATCATGTCCACTTCCTGCTGAGGAGGATGATTGGCAAAGCTCTGCCCAGCACCAGTGGCAGACACTGGAGTTATTCATGGTGAGAGGGAGGTTCCAAAAAGTGGAGGTTAGGGGAGGGGCAGGGACAGCAGCGGCCTCTTTTCTTCCCTCACCATATAAAGCTGAAGGAGAGACTGTCTTGGACTTGTCTCTACCTGGGAGGTTTTGGCAGTCAGGAATTATGAAAAGTTTCACTTTTCATTTAGCTTGGACAATTAATAAACAAATCTGAACTGGAATTAAAATAATTTTTGTAACACTTGCATTACGATGCTGAAGATGCAAACTTGGAAGGTATTAACTGTGGCTCCATAGGCAGACTGTGGTGCTCACACCTGCTTTGGGAGGAACGCTGATCCTCTGGAAAGGCTGATGTCAAAACCCTGCTAGCCCATGCATGAGGCAGCCAGGGGTGTCTACCTTGAGGGGAACCCACTGCTCCAGCCACCTCCTGCCTGGCAGGAGCTGTCTTGGGGCAAGAGTCAGGCACACAGGCAGAGAGGAGCTATTTAGGGAAATTAAATTATTTAGATTCCACTCAGGTGGGGGGAGGGACAGAGTCAGCAATAGGAAGAGACAAATGACTGCAAATGCACCAAGGATTTCTTTACTTCATATAAGAAACCTCAGGGAGCAAGATTCATGGAGGAGGGAAGACTGTTCACATGGTGCAGAGCACCAAAGAACAGGATGGGTGGGAGTACAGAAGAAGAACAGGGTGGCATGCAAGAGAAACATAGGTGTTAATAAAGATCAGGAGAAAGGGGAGTAGGAAGAGTAAATAGAGACAACTGGGATAAATGGAAAAAGAGTGAGGGAGGAGAGAAGAGGAGACCACCCCAATTACTACAAAACAGCAAGAGGGATTGGAGCCTCAGGGGGAAAAAAAGGGAAGGAAGTCTGCAGGGAAAATGGAAGCATCAAGATGGAAAATAAAGCATCAAGAGAACTTGCAGCGTAGTAAATTCAGTGTAGGGATTCAGCATAAAATAGTAGGAGACAGTAGGAGATTGCAGGCTTCTACCCGCTCTCCTGGAAATGATGGCTAAGGGAAAAATCAGAGAGCCCTGCCTGATATTCTTCCTCTCTACAAACTCTAAAAACTACTACGTGGCGTCTAGTCTCCATGATCCTATCTAAATCAGTCCAGCAAATGAGGGAGGAAGCCCTGGCTGCTCAGCTCTAGCACAGGAGCTGTTCCATGCACAGATTGTGCCCAGCACCACACCAGCCCAGTCCAGGTGCCACCTCTCTGTGACAGCCTGCAAAGGATCCCCCCTCCCCAAAGAGGAGCTGGAAACATTTTCATTTCCCTATATATGTATAATTAAACCTTTAAATCAAAAAATTACATATAAAGCGACAGAAAGCAACAACGGATTTGAAAAATGAGACCTCCTCAAAAGTGCCCTGAGCTCGACCTTCCCTGTAACCTCTTAGTCACCATTTTGTCCCAGTCACTGCTTTCTGGTCCTTTCTCCTACATAACCCCTTCCCAGTCTTCACTTCCTATGGGAAAGGGACCTTTCTTAGAGCATCCATGGTTAAGAGGCTCTTCACCAGCTGAGATGCAGAGCATTGCCTCCTGCTCTTCCCCTCCTTGCCTGGAAGGTCAGAGCTTCCCATGGTGGGATACAGAGGGACTTATTTCCCCACCATTAGAAAAGAGAGATAAGGATGGGTGCAACCAAAATCCACCAAATGTGCTGGACTGTTTTAAAGAAGATTGATTAAATTGTTTCTTGTGCTCACTGAAAGTAAGGCAATAGGTTCAGTTGACACAGAAAGAGATAAATGTTAGGTATCAGGAGAAACTACCAACTATAAGGATGGCTGAATATGGGAGATGTCAGCCAGGAAGACCAGGGAATCCCCATTCATGAACATTTTTAAGAATAAATTAAGCAAACGTCAGTTGGGTGATCACATTCTGTTTTGTTCTTGCACACTACATGCATAGATGGAGCCTAGAGGAAAGGAATAACAGAGAAATTTAAAGGGTTTGGTCCATGGGCTCATATATCAGGGCAAGTAACAGTGCAGCATGGGGCCTGGCTGACCAAATACCACCAGGGCTGAGAAGAGGTGTGGGAATGAGTTGGGTGAAGAGGAGTGACAGAAAAAGTTCTGGGTCAGGTTTGAGAGCTGCCAGACACCTTATGCAAAAGGGGTTTCTGAACTTACATTTTAAAAAAGTATTAAAGTTCTGAATTTAAAATAAAATCCTGTGTCCCAGGGGAGGAGGGGCAGGATGAGCCACAAGAACACCGCCACAGTCAACACAGCTTTTCCAATGTCTCCTTGCAGTGACACTGCTGGTGCCTGGCTGCCCAATCTGCTGGGTCTCCAGCACCAGCTCCTCAGGCAGTGATGCTGCACTATCTGTGCACCTGCACACCCTCTGCAGGTCTGACGCATGTGTGAATTATTAATCTGGGGATGAAGTCAGCACTGTCAAGGACCTCTAAAATCTGCCTTAAAGAAGGTAGAGTCCAAGTGGAGGAACAAGGTGACAACAGGGCTCAGGGGGAAGGACTGGATTCCCTGCTGAGATGCTTGCAGGAGGCAGAAACTCTAGGTCCTGGCACTATCCTATCCCAGAGCAGCACCAGAAGGAAGCACTCACAGGAGCAAACAGAATTTTTGGTTCAACACATGAACAGAAGCTGAGCATGCAGAAGCTGTTTCTTCATCCCTCCTCTTTCAGGACATAATCAATTTCCTACCTCTGTTATAGCACTTGCACTAGCTTTTAACTCTACCATTTCTTCAAGACTTACTTTCTAATCTAAACTGATGGGACCTCTGCTCCACAAATCCCAACGGCACTGCTCAGAGGGCAACATTATAGCATTCAGATAGTATGACGGTGTTAAGTAACTGGGGCTAAGCAACTGTTAAACTTAACAGCACAACATTGAGAAGGTTTGCAGATTATTTGGAGGAAAGAACAGAAAAGAGCATCTTTAAAATCCAGGGTGCATGCTGAAGCTCCTGAGATGAGAAAGATTCAGACCAAGGCAAGTGTACAGGACAGAAATACACACTGTAAATCTTCCTAAGCAGCTCAGCCTGTCCTGGTTCCTCGAGGTTTTGCCAAGGTATTTTGTTTGTACTTGTCACATGACTTACATCAAGCATCACATCCTAATCAAGACGGACACCAGTGTCTTCCCAGGCAAAGCTCCCATCCTCAGATTGCAGGAGAGGCTTAGCTGTTCTGTACACGTCACTGCTGCCTGAGCCTCTTCCCTGCTGAAGGGGAAAGGAGGCAAGAGGCTGCTAGGGTCCAGGTGGGTCATCTCTGGTCATTCTCCTGTTTGCTGTAGAACAGGCAGGCTACTGCATGGCACAAACTCACCCAATGTGTGTTATACTCAGAACTATTATTCTACACCAGAGCACCCAGCACGGATGCTCTGAGGCAGGAGTGGTGTCCACCAGAGAGGGAGGGCTTCTCCCACTCTGGGGCACAACATCTTCACTCAGGCTTACAGGCTCCTAATTCTTCCAGGCTAGGGAATGTGAAATGAGATGGCTGTTACTAAATACTCTAGTTTCAGCAACCTTCAGCAGTTTTAAAATATGTTTGAAACTAGGAAAGGCTCAAAATCTGTTCTTTGATCCCAAGACACAGCAATTCCCCCCGCCCACACACCCTGTGAGCTGACCTCTAACTGAAAAGAAGCTCTCATTCTGCACAAAGTCTAGTGGGAAATACTTTGCTCATGCTACTACTTGTCCATTCTTGCCCATCTTTTTCTCACTTTTCATAGCCTTTAAGCATTTATCTTTTCACGCCTTTGCCTGCTATGGATTTCCCTCAAGGCTGATTTTGCTACCTTAGGGTCCTTATGACGCTTTCTCTGATTTTTTTTTGTTTTGTTTTTTTGTTTTTTGTTTTTTGGGTTTGTGGCTTTTTTGGTTTTTTTTGGTGGTTTTTTTTTTTTTTTTTGTTGTTGTTGTTGTTGTTATTGTTGTTGGTTTGGTTTTGGTTTTTGTGGGGGTTTTTTTGGTTTTGTTTTTGTTTTTTTGTTTTTTTGGGGTTTTTTTTGGGGGGGTATTATTATTATTGGTTTTGGTTTTGGTTCCAGGTGTAAATTTCCCCACCTACCTCATGCCCATGCAGTTGCATGAGCTGAAGTAAACTGAGTCAGTGACCCTTTTCCCACCAAGAGCAAGTAGTGATTCACAAACTGTATTCCTCAGAGGTCCCAGCTAGCTGGTGGCCAAGGCACTGCAACACTACCAGCTCCCTCAAGAACAGAGCTGTCCAAGGCATTATTTAGCACAAGGCTAAGACAGACAACATGAAGGTAGTCCTCCAAAAGCATGGACACAGAGGAGCAGCAGGAAACCTCTCTCAGAGTGGAGGTGTGAAATGTGTGTTGAAACCATCCCTTCAGTAAAAGTACGAATGAAACAGTAACCTCTACAATTCAAAGTTTCTGTTGGATACATGAATCAAAATGGGGAATAGTAACATTAAAAAACGCTTAAGGCTTAGACAAAAATGTGTCTAAAACTTTACTTCCATCTCCTTGCCCAATTTCCAATTATTCAATGAGCAATTCTCCACTCCTGTTTGCAGTGCCTTTTTAGAGACAACAGAAGAAAGGACTCTCATGAGTTACACGTGAAATAGAGGGATCATACTCTGGCTTAAGACATCTTGACTCCCTGGATTGGTAATCTGATTTTACGGGTGTTTTTGAAAGCCCTGTGCAGTATGTCCTGCTCTGCTCCAGCCTTTCCCTTCTGGAGGTAACCAGGTTTACTGCTTCACAGACACCCCTGGGGTTTGGAAACTGCCCATTTGTGATGGATGGAAATAGTGAGGCATCTTCCAGAACTTCCCACTGATTTTAAATGTTTGAGTCAAGAAGCTGGAAGTGAGTAAACATTCCTTTTCCAAAGAAGGCCTGGGGAAGTTCTCATCAGACAGCATTTTCTGCAAAACAAGCTCATGGTGTCCTGTGCAACACACACAAGGTCTGGGTTTGTTAGTGGCACTCATGACCAGGTCGAAAGCATAAGGCTCAGTAATTTGTACCTTCTCTATGGTTTTAGCTGCAATGCATCCTAGCCTCTGTTTACTGGCACTCTGCTGGACACCCACGAAACCAGTAGGAGTGTTTTCCTCTCTCAAATGTTGCAATGTTCCTGTAACAGAAAGCATGTTTAAATCACATTTTGAAGGGTGAATCTAAAAAGGCCTCTCTGGTGTTTGAAGAAACCTGGGAACAGAACAGACAGTTCCTAGTAGAGCAGCTCTGGAGTAAAACAAGTTTTTAAAGTAGGAAAGCTGCTCTTACACACTCCTGCTGTCAGGCAAAGCGTGCCTAAGTGTGTTGGTCGTTCTGGAGCCTTGAAAGCAATGCAGTGTCTGGTAAGTTCATTCCCAGATGCTGGGAGAACAAGGGTTTGTGGGAGACAGTGTAAGATTGGGAGGGATTTACAGAGAAAAAGCAAATCAGTGAAAGTTTGTTTAGCCTTGCTTCCCTTTTCATTCATTTTTAGTGAGACTGCAGTAGGAAAACTTTTAAGATTTTATGCTTGTGTTGCTTTAAGGACAGGAATGCTGGTATTTGATACCTTTGCTGCTAATTACAGTGTCCTGACAATGCCCTTGTCCCTGACCTGGAGGGGCCTCACTGTCTCAGGGTCAGCTGTAATTTAGTTTCAGGTCAGACCGGGACTCTCTTGCCAAACTAACTGCACTTTGTTTTGAAGTAGAGACCATTTACTATCAAGTCTGAGACCATCAAACTCATTTCACTAACAAGAAACAGGAACAATGTGCAGAGCCCCCAAGACGTAGGTCAGTGTTCGACACAAGAAGAGTTCAGCTGCATCATGAAGGAAAAGGCTGTTCTGTCCACTAAACCACGGGAGCTCAGATCTTTTGCTCTCTTCAATTAAGCCAGTTTATTACAGACAAGTCCAGGGACCAACTGAGCCCTGCCAGGCCCAGAGCAGGCAAACAGCACTATCAGCCCCCACCTTAGAGCGCTGCTACACAGTTGCTCCATTTCACAGGAGGCTCCAGAGGAGTGTGCTCTTCAGTAAAGTCTTAAGTTGTTTGTGCTGTTCCTACTTCTTTCTCACAAATTGGCCAGGTGATTTGGGCCAAGAAAACTCTCTTTTACTACTTGAAAACAGAGGGTTTTTTTCCCTAGCTCAAAACAAAACAAAAAAAAGAAAAAGAAGTTTCAAGAACCTCAAACAGAACACGTTGCAGAAAATAACTCAAAGCTGTAAAGGGAAATACTCTTTATCTTCCCCAAGTAATCAGCCCTCTCTAACTCAAGGGAAAGTAGTATGTTTTCGACAGAAAAACAGATTTTGATTCTGATCTTCTTCCCCTTCACCATACTGATGGACAGATATTCTACTGTCATGCTACCATATGCCATTACCTGAAATTAACTTGTCACTTAATGAACAGTTCTTTACAATTTTTGTGTTAGTCAGAGCACCCCATGCATTTGGCATATTGTCAGAGTCCCCGTTCTTTTGCATTTATGTAGACATAGAACTGTGTTTGTTAAGGGAAAACCCATCCACAGCATAAATTTTTTTTAACTCTGCACATCACTGCAACAAGAGGCCAATTTAAAGAAAAAAATCTGATGAAAAATTGGTCCCAATTACAACATAGTAAGAGGTTTTTGACATCAAAGGAAGGTCCCACGTCCAAATCTATAAACACATGAGTGAAATAGACAAGTATAGACCCAAACATGCTTTTTGGGAACAGTAAAACATATTCAGCTCTAACTGATGGCCAGAGTTGGGGTTGTTGGTAAGATGTGAGCGATCACAGCTATAGCAAGGAACTGGAACTCTAAGGGATGTTCAAATCTTTCTTTCATAAAAGTTGACTAGAAGACTGCAACAAACCCTGAGGTGTGCTAACACTTGTTCCCTGCCATGCTGGACAGCTGCAAAGCAGTGTGATAGGAAGAATTACTAGCCCCATAAACTCCAGATGAGTTCAAAATGCAATATTTCTTTTGTCAGACATCACAGTTCCCAAACTGCCTGTACATCCAAACCACTCCTCTAAGCATTGGTGCCTCTGCAAATACGAAACCAGCTTCCAAGAGCTGATCTGCACTGCCAGAGCTCTTTGTGGGACAGATCTCAGACACCCAAGAGCTGGGTACCTCTTTTGTGACTCTCTGAGAAAACCACGTGTTTTGGGAGCGATGGAATAGCCATACACCAGAACAAGTCTCTGGAACAGAGGAGATAGCTTCCTTGGCAGTTGGCCCGCAGTGTTGGAGCTCACTCCCAGGAGAGATTAGAGGGAGTAAAAACCTCATCGCGATCACAGCAAAGCGCTCAACCTGCTCCTACCAGAGATTTCTCACAAGAGTAAAAAAAATCCAAATGTATCTCTACAAATAGGAGGCTGCAGGAACAGAGAAAAGATAACCCAGTTAATGTTATGCACACAGCTTTGCTACCAGCTCAGGCAACACTGATCAGTAAAGAACAGGCAGAAGCTCTTAGCAGAGCCTGTTTTAGACCTGGAAGATTACCTGGCTAACATCTGGACAGAGAATTGTCTCCCTACTTAAAGTCACCCACACCCCAGATCTGCAGTTGCAAAGCTTTTGAGTGAGGTTTTTTAAATTTGGAAGTTGAATAGCATGAAATGTGTTCTATCCCCCAGATGACCTTATCCAAGCTCATTTTCAGGACACAATAGAGGACAGAAGTTACTCTCAGGTTCCCAGGTAATGCAATTTATACCCCGAGGAAGATGAAAGTACTTGGACTCACTTAGACTTTGTGTGCTTTTGGACTCCCCTGCTACTTCAGGTGTCATTACCTCTGCATGACCCCTACAGCAAAAGGAAAAGGAGAAGGTTTTCACTCGTTTCAAGGAAAGTTGAGTTCTGCCCATAGACAAAGTAATTTTCTGTCTACACACAAAGGAGCTGTTTCCCAACGGCACAGCAAGAGCTCCTTTCGAGACAGCTCCCAAGGCTGGAGCTCCTGCAGGGCACCACGTGGGCTCATCCCCAGCCTAGGAGGCTCCTGGGAACAGGGACACATGGACTGCCCAGTTAACCATATGGAGGTCATCTTCCATCCTCTGCTTCATTGCCACCGACGTACGACTCTGCAAGGTGGAGCATGAAGCTCTGGGCAGGGCTGTGCGGGTGGCAGCCCAGCCTGGGAACTCAGGAGCAGCAAGGAAGGAGAGGATGCTGGAGTGGAAGTGATTTGAATTAGAACAAACTGGCTGCTGAATAGAAGCTTTTATTCCAGCATGGAGAAGGCTTTGTTAGTCAAGCACATGTGATGCACAAAAGCCTCCACTTGAATTCATTGAGTTTTAATTGGTTCTCAGGTGGGGGAGGAGATGGGTGTTAGGAATTAGGGATTCCTTAAAGAGGCAATATCATTAAATCTTAACGCCTCTTCCCTCTCACCCCCAGCTTTGGCTTAGGAGTCTGGTATCATTCAATTGTCTCATGTTAGAGAATAAGAAAAACTGAGGGAGAAAAAGGGTGGGAGAGTCACTAATAAAGCCTAAAAGGAGATCAATGAATGAGGAGTGTGAGGGGCAGGAGGAAGACTGAAAAAAGAAAGAGGCTGGTTGGAAGAGGAGGGAGGTCACATGCAGTCAGGGAAGACAGGAAAACCTCAAAGGGATGAGGGAAAGAGAATGATGCCATTCGGGTCGGTGCTTTCTTTTCTCCCTGCATTCCTTCTTTTATTGAACACTTAAAACTTCCTTTGGAGATCCTCTATCTAGGGTCTGTAAGCCTGTGCTCCAGACCAGAAGTCAATTGACAGATTCAATCACCAGAATGAAGGAAGCAAATCCTGGGATGGGTATGGGGTGCATGGTGCATGTGCATGGGAAATGACAGCAGTGAGAGAAACCTGCTTGGAAGCACCTTGCAAGAGCTGCTGCTTGTTTTGCCAGACATAGCACTTCTCAGACAGAAGTTGTGTTACTAAGAGCCTGCCACAGACGTAGCTGACTCAAGGTCCTTGTGAGTGTAAAAGAAAGGGAGTAATCAGGAGCTATGGGGATTTCACAGCCAACATTGCAGGAAGTTCAGCACACTGCCTAGTGTACAGAAGGGACCCTGGGTACCTGTGAGCCAGACCCTGACGGACAACTGCTATGCTGTGATGTGGAACACACATCTCACAAATGTGTAATGATTTCCATCAGTCCAATACATCATAGGAGAATAAATTAATGTTGATTTAACTACTACACTTGGAATTTAGATAGGTAAGTGAATGATATACCAAAGGCACTGCCAGCAAACACCAACTCAAATGCATTTTCTTTTAGGGTTCCTGACAGGAGAACACTGTTTCTACATTTAAGCCAGACAGTTTATCCTGTACAAAGCCATGCACAGGAGATAGTCTTTGCAGGAAGCACTGCCTACTGTTTTATTATAATTCTTCATTACAAAATTAGACTGCATGATCTCTGCTTGTAGACCATGGGACTAAAACAGTGGCACTGCAACCAATGACTATACAAACTCAAATAGGAGGTCTCTGACATGTTTGAGGACACTGTGGGATGCTGAAAACAGCATTCCCATGGTGACTTCTCTCTGAGAGACTGTCTGAGCCAAGTAACTTACTGTGTTGTGAAATCTGAAGAAAACACAAGATCCTCCACTGACATAGCTCTGGTACAGGGTAGTTGTCATACACTTAGGTTACTCATGTATTTCAGAACTGGGGGAAAAAGAGAGATTGGTAAATTCCCCCATTGAAAATGTCATAGGATTCAATTTTCTAAACCCCCTGCCTGAAAGAGGAACCTAAGTATCATTTAGAAGTGACACACAAAATGAAGTCTTATTTGGTCCTTAACTACAACTAAAAGCAGACATGGTCTCCACATGGCAAAGGCACTTGTGAGCAGTGGACTGTGACAGTGCCTGGCAGCAGCTACAGAGAAAGCATTTAACCACATATGGAGAAGAGCTAACACCACTTGCCTTGATTTTTAATACTGCAAAGTCTACACACAGACTCTGCCAAGCTGCCTACTGTCACCACTTGACCAGTGACAACCCACAAGAGCCCTGCCCTTCAGCAGTAGCAAGGCTTTCTTCCAACAAGAAAGTTTCCTCTGGACAGCTTTCATAAGAAAATACAAACCAACAAAAAACCAAATCCTATTAGAGAGGTATTATTTTTCCTTTCCAAAAAAAGTTTCCTGTGTGCTTTATCTTTTCTCTTCTTAGAGTGCACCTGCATTGTGGGTAACAGAGTTGTTTCGTTTTTTAGCTTAAGGGTTTTAAATAATCCATAGGAATAATTTCAAATTATATCTGACTCACTTGAAGCAACCATCTGTTCTCCATCATTAACAGTAACACGGGTGAGTCCATCTTATTGTGCATAGTTCTAAACACGGTCCTTGCCCTCTTTGAAAGCCACATCACTCTGCACAGGACCAAGCAATTGTACTGTTTTCCTACAACCCTGCATTCCATGCTAGAGATAGAACAATTCCTGTTACTATCTTCCCAGCAGCACAATGTAGGAAAAGGCTGGTGTAGTAAGGATGGGCAAGGTCATGCCTCCAAGACTATTCCCTAGATTTATCCTAGACTTTTTGTCCTGGATGCATTTGCCCTCCTCCCAGCAGTTTGCTAGTAATAGCCTTTCCTGTAATTGTTTTTTTCTCTTTCAGGTATATTTAGTTTATACTTCAGCGCTGGAGTATTAGTTTTCATGATTTCACCTTGTTTCTCAAGAATCCCCCATTTTGTAGCTTTCAATAGAATCAGACCATTTATGCCTGTGGAAGGAAAAATACTGGGGGGAAAAAAGTCTCCAAGTACTCTCAAATATCTCATTGCTCCCCTATGGCTTTCAATAGATGCCTTTGATAGTTGAAATTCTCTTGCAACATCATTCCTAGCAAGTACTATTTCCACAACCTCTTGGTATGTGATAGCAGGCACTTCTGAACTGCTTCACTACACAAGCCACAGATTTGTCTGTCACAAACAGTGTCAGTTATCACAGCATCAAATTTGCTGTGTGCAGCAGGTCTCCAAGACTGCCATTAACTGAAAATTGTTTTGCCACCTCTTCTCAATGCCTGACGGGACAGGTATCTCAGCAATCAGCAGTGGCTTTGGGGCAAAGTTGACTGACACATCTGAATCAGCTATCCAGTTAATTTTATTCCTGGCCTGTTTTGTTACATTTAGCCTCACGATGCTCACCATATTTCCTCCTTTCCAAGCAGGAGAGACAGCAAAACCATCCTTTCAGTTCCAGAAGCAGTTTAGCTACAGCTGCTCCACCAATTAGACTGCTTCACCTCACAGGTCCTCCTGCAACCAGGAGATTGCCTCTTTCTTTTCGAGTTTAAAATCACAAAATGAAGCCAATCCTAAGCAAAACTTAGCCTTAATAAAGTATCACTGACAATTTCAACAGGACCGCATCCTGTGCCAAGCTACTGGTCAGGCACAAACTTTTACTTTCTGTTATCCTCTGGGAAGGGGCCGATTTGTGTGGCTGTGACATAGTTTCAAGAATATGAAGGCCACCCACAGCATAGGTTTTTACTAAGCTGGTCAGAATGTTCCAACAGAAACAAGCTCTAACATCCTTGGAAATAACTTGTTTCTGCTCCAATGGACAAGCCCTCGCAAGGACGCTGGGAGCACCCATTTTTTGCTCTGCCAATGGCCACATCAGCATCATGTGCTGAACCCAAGGGTTTCCTGCAGATTGCAGTTTCTCATGCTGCTTCATTTGAAGCTGCAGCCCTCAGGCAGGCTCCACACACAGGCTCCTGCTCCAGCCCATGCTAGGGCTGTAGTACCTGCAGGACCAACCATCAGAGCACTCACAGCTTCCCTGGGCCCAAAGGCCACATCCAGGTTTGTGCAGAAGGAGGCCAGACCTGTACTGGAGCCAGGCACTCTGTGTTACAGACAGAACGAGGCTAGGATGACTAATGAGAGAAGCCAGCACTGCAGAAGCTTTCCAGTCCAGTGCCCTCACAGGTTTCTGTGTGAGATGATAGCATTTGCACATTTATCAGTGTAATAGTGCACACTTTCTCTTCTTTAAATTTGAACAGGCCTGCACCTCTATTGCTCTGCTAGTCAGTGGACCTTGCTTGGAAAGTGCTTTACAAATGCACATCACTACTGGTAACAACGCACAAGTTCCCACTGGGAACTTCAGGGGAGAGCTCTGCACTTTGGTACATTCACTCATTGTATCTAAACATGCTATTTCTCTGAGCGATACCAGTACTCCATTTCCTGTGTTTTGACAGGTAAGTAGATAAGGGGCACTGTGGCTTTAAGAAGGTCATTTCCACTGTCCTGCCGCTGTAATTAGCCTGCTAAAGAAAGGGCAGAGGCTGGAAATTGGATTGAGCAAACCAGGCTTTAGCCGCAGGATGAAGGCAGAGCTCCGGGATTGTTATGTTAATCACCTGAGCTCAGCAGTCCCTGCCCTTCAAACGAGCACAAACCCGGTGCAAAGCCAGGACCTCTCTGCAAAGCAAACCCAGCCTGGCTCAGGCTTCAGCTGCCCCAGGATATCTCCCTCAACCTCCTGGGGTGCAGGGGCCACCCCTGCAGACAGGCCTGGTGGCACCCGGAGAGGATCCTTTGCCTGACGGCAGCCTCAGCCCCTGATCATAGAGCTCCTCTGATCCAGAGCGCTGGGACACAACTGCCAGCGGGGTGAACACTAAAGGGGGGTCACAGGTGATGCTGTGAGCTGATGGACCACGGCTGCTTTACACCATCGGAGGATCCAACCCCGGCCCTGCTGAGTCAAAACCATGTATGAAAGCACGGATTGCTTACTGCTATTTCACAGATGAAAAATAGCGTTAAGAACAATAGGTCAGATTCGTATTCGGCATAATAATGGCTGTAGGCAGCAGGACTGCGGGCAGGTGCCAGCCCCTCTGCAACGACAGCACAAGCCCCCCAGGTCCCTGGGCCACTGGCTAGTGCTCCAGTTTAGTGTCTTCAGCATCAGAACTACTCCAATTTAATCCCTGGAGCAAGTCCTGGGGGTACAGTCCCTGGCCTGCCCCTGAACTCTCTCCAGGAATGCAGTCGCACTCTGTGCCAGAGCTATCACCTGCACCAGACAGTGGTGTGACCTCAACAAGAGGTCCTCCAGAAGCAGTGGCGAGCTTGGCCCAAGGTGCCCCACGTGCTGTAAGGATATGTTTGTGGCACAGCCAGTGAGAGTTGGCCATGAATTGCTCCCAGCCGGCTGCCTGCTGCCTCCTGTTTTGTCCTCTCCACCTCCCCTCTACGGGAAACAAGGCTGGGGTTTTCCTCACTGCACTTTACTATCCCTGGGAAACGTACTATTTTGTGTCCTTTGTCTCCTTTCTGCTCAGAAACTTTGGGCTAACAGCCCTCACCACCACCACCCACCTTCTTTTTAAGGCAGCAACCCAGGCTGGCCATTGTCCCCTCCTTGCTGCCCCTATTTTCCTAGGGCAAGCTTGTGCTTCTCCCCCGCATCGGGACAGCTGGGGCTCTGCGTTACCTCCCTTGTTCTTTGGCACATTTTCTCACTGCACCCCTGCACTGCTGGGGAGGGGGGAGGGAGGGGAGGAGGATGGGAGGGCAGTGTCTGGCTTTGCATCCAGCACGAAGGATGGCATGGTTTTGGAGAGGCTTGGCTTAGTGAAGTTATTCAAGCCAAAGGCAGCCTGGCAACCGGGCGGCCACAATGGGAGTGCAGGAGGAGGAATGTTTCCACATGCCTGATCAATGGGAGCAAGGGAGACAGCAAAGCAAACAGAAGCTGGGAAAGAGACACAAAGAGAAAGCAGCCTTTTCTCTGCTCAGTTCCTTTCATTTGTCACAGCTCTTTGTGTGGCTGATGACAACGGAGGCCCTTCGGAGGAGGCTAGTTTTAGGGAGTTTGGTTTTTCTAATTAAATAAAATGCCGTGTCCTTTTTATTCACTTGTCACCTTCCCACTCGCCAAAAAACCCCCAAGAGCAGCCCCATCAGCTCTTCAGCCTCCTGCTCCGTGCACCTCCCAGGAGCCCCAAGCACCACTTTCGCCCTGGGAAGGTAGAAAGGCACAACCACCCCCTTGCTCCCTCAAGAGCAGCTCTGTGCTGGATGCACTGCCCTGCCCAAGCATTGCCAGGCCCCTGCTTGGGGGCTGCAGCACAGGCCACCCGTGGCCCCCCGGCTGCTCATTATGGGAATAAAGAGCCCAGCAAAGGACAACTTCTCTAGAGGTGGCATGCTCCTGCAGCAGCTGCTGACGGGACTAATGGGCAACTTCTATGGGAACGAGGCAGCATTCAAAACGGGGTGAGGGGAGAGTTGCCATGGAAACTGGGGCCATTTCTGCTGAGGAGCTACAGTTTCCCTCGAAATGTCCCAGACAGGATTTACCTGGGAGCTGACTGTGGGAAAGAAACTCCTGCAATCTGCAAAGCAGATGCCTAGAGAGGGGATGGAGGCAAAGGAGGGGTTTCAGAACAGAGGAACCAGCGTGCTGGTGCTGGGTTGTGTGGTGACAAACAATCCAGCCCTGTTGCATAACCAGTGGTGGGAGCCCAAAGTTGTTTCCTCTAATTACTATGCAAGAGTTCACAGCAACAGGCCTCCTCTTGTGCAGGAGTTTACAGGAAAGGTCCTCCCTGGCTCGAAGGCATCACCAAGAAAAGTAACAGGAGCGTTTGGGGGTAAGCTTTCCCACATTGAGGCAAGAGCAGAGGTTATCCTGTCTCTTTTTTAAAAAGAAGTCTAGCTGGATATATGTAGCCCTGAAGAACAGAGAAACCTTCTGGTTGCTGAGGAACAGGAGGCAGGACATCTGCCTCCCCCACACCTCTACCAAAACACATGCTTCCCCCTCCTGTAAACAAGCAGACAGAGCTACAGCAGCTCAGCTCTAGACCGCTGACCATCATTAGTACAGGGAAAGGACTAGTGATCCTGCATGTGCCTTAGGAGGAGGGAACTTCTTTAATGAATGTGGCAATGTTTGGGATCCCACCAGGTTTTTGCTCAGAGTTAGCATCAAGCTTCAACCAAACTATGTAAAGCAGCTCCAGCAGTCTAAGTCAATGAATAGCGGCATGAGCTCAAAGAAATAGAATGAACCTTGGTACTAAGCATGGATGTAGCCTTGGTTCAACAGCCCAGGAAAATTCCTGCCCACTTCCAACATCCAAAGACACAAATAGCTAAATACAGGCTTTTCAGTCCTCATGGACAGATGTTCCAGACTGTCCAGGTGGACAGCAAGTTCTTCAATCAACACCTCTTTCTATTTCCAGGATTTACACTGAGCTGCGGACCTCTTGGGTCCTCAGTAGTCCTGTGTCTCAGTCAATCAGTGGGACTAATATTGGACCAGATATTTTGGCAGGATCTGAAGTGATAAGGATAGGATGTGTAGCCTTATCCGCTTCCAACATCACTCCATCTGAATTGCACTTCACACCCTGCTTCTTTACCCAGCCCTCTCTTTTGGGGGTTCAGGCACATCTGTGTTGGCAGGTTAAAGAGGATCTCACAACCATTTTTCACAAAAGCTGGATTTCAGCAGTGTTGGGGTTTCTTCTGCCTCATTCAGGAGGCATCAAGGGGGTGACATGCCTCAGTTTTACTGTTTTCCCCACCTCCTCACAGCATCACGTGACCCTTTGCTGGGTAATAATGTCCATGAGGTGTTCCTTTAACAACGTAATTGCCTCTAAATAGTAATAATTACAATTACTAAAAACGAGGATTCTACCCTACCCTTTAACACGAAGTTGTTTGCTGCCATATAATCAGTAAACTTGCTTTTGGGAAGCCTCTTGAGTTCCATTTCGAGTATATCACTCTTGTCCCAGTCCTGCCTGGCTCCTCCACTGCCCCCAGACATGTGCTAAGTGCCAGTCTGCAGTTGAGCGAATAGGAATCTCCCCTCCACAACTCGAGAGAGAAAATTCACTCCTCAGACATTGCTTACCCCTTCAAACTTATTCTGGTGTTCCTTTAGCCTATTTGTAAGGAAGGAGAAATTCACGTTCATTCCTGTTCAAAGGATTGCTTTCATTAAGGCCTCTGTAGATTTGCAATGGCAAGTATTTGACCTGCTTCAAAAATATTCATGAGACTCACATGCATTCAGTAAGGACAGACAAGCAAAATCCTCAGCTCATGTTCTCCCGAGGTCTCAGGGTGCTGATGGCAATAAACATTGTAATTACAGTATATAACATATTGAGAACAAGACCTTGTCAGCTCTGGTGATGCTTTCTTTGAGTCAAAGAATCTGGAAGTGATTGTGATTATTTCACAGTAGATCAGAAAAAAGTCTAACCATGTGCAAATACTTTTAAGTAATTGCCCTTTTCCCTGGCCTCAGTGAGAAGCTTTCAGGACAGGCCACAGGTAACATCTGAACTGTACAAGAAAACTTAAGACACCTCCAGAACTTGGGTTGTGCAGAACAGCAAAATGGGCTGCTACTATGCAGAAGAAAAAATAAAATTCTCAGGTATGCAGATTGCCAAGACAGTCCATTATGGCATTCATTAAGCTCTGAAACAAAGATTGCTCCTCTTTACAGACAGTACATGGTGTAATATGCGTGGACAAAACAATCAGGAAAAGCAGCATTCATTTCCAAACAGTTACTGCAGACTTCCAGAAATGTTGCAAAGCAGTGCAAAACAAAATGCAAGTGGGCCCTTGTGAGGAAGAAAAGCAAAGACAATCTTAACACAATCACTGCAAGGCAGAGCAGTTCTCACATATCTGATGCTTCTCTTTCACTCTTGCACCTGCTGTGAAGACACCATCCCAATAAGTAGCAGCACTCTACAGCTCCCTGCTCTGCCTCTCTGAACAAGATCCTTCTGTGCTGCCTATGGATTCATCTCAAGATAACATTCTTTGGTAGAAAGACAACATGCTGATGGACACATGCAATTAGTAGCCTGCTGACAGGAGCCCTTTCAGCCTGTCTGTGGCCCCTTTTACTCAGGTAAAGCTGGCACAGTGATCCAGCCACTCATCCTTTGTTGCAGCTCTATAAAGCAGAGGAAATAATTCAAAAAGTCTTAAAGAGAACCTCAGGGTGGAAAGAGAAAATGTGACAGGTATTCCATAACTGAGGGACAGGCATCATTTTATCACTGTTGAAACAGCTTCCACTACTGAATCAATAAGTGCTTGAACTTTTTATGATCCTCCTTAGCACAGGTAATACCAGAACAAGGCAAAGAGCTACCTCCTGCAACCATATAAACAAGTAAATCTCAGAGGGGAGAAGGGGTGGGATGGACAGAGACCATTCCTCTCACAAAATACTGTGTTCATCCCAACTGAAAGGGGATACTCCCTCTAATAGCCTTTCTTTCAGTCTTTCGACAATATGACCCTGATGCAGATAATGCACAGGTGATGCAGAGAGCACACACAAGACACTTGAGATGGTGGTATTGCCCCACCAACTTGCTGGCCTCCTGAAAGTTATGGAGTACACACCATATCCAGCGACCAGATCTCCCAGCAGCCTAATTACACAACCTTGCCAAAGGGGTCAAACCCCAGGAAAGGAAATTCCTTCAGGCATATCACATCAGATCTTCTTGAGATCCTTCCCACTTATTTAAGTCTCAGTCCCACTGGCACACATGTGCCACAGCCTTGCGTAGTTGTTTTCTGAGCAAAACTGGAAGCAGAGTGATTCCAACTAATTTTGGTACAGAGCAAGAAAAACAACTTCACATGGCTACTGGACAGATTGCAAATGTTTACTATAACACCCTCTTCCACCCACAGCCCCACATCCTGATGAAAATCAGAGAAACCCATGCCTTGGGTACAGCCTGTTCTTGGCTACAGCACATGTGGGTGCCAGAGACAAAGCACAGGGCAGCTCTGTTTACTTCACCACTTGAGACCTTGACCTTGATCATTCACTTGGCAGAGGATGTATGTGGCGTTCAGAGGTTGCTATCTACAGTGTTCAGGCTTTTCTCTTCGCTCACAAATGTTACACAAAACACAGCCCAAAGTTACCACAGGTTTTCACAGCTGTGAAAACCAGACATCCTCTCTATGAAAATCCACCAGTTTCCCTTTAGCCTACCACAGCCCACTGAGACATTCCTACAAACCCAAGGAAAGTGGCTTTTAACCTGTTCTCAGTTGCAGACTCTTACAGGATTTTCACTAGAAATATGGACCTGTACACAGTGACTTCCAGCCTGCTGCAAATAACACCACATTTCTGTTGTCAAGCATGTAGCAAGAATCCTTACAAACTGGAGAAGCAGATACTAAGCTGGGTCAACTAGGTCACCAAGAAAAGATTACAATTCATCGTCTTTACCTAGGGAAGGAACGTTCCTTTGTTCCAGTAAAAAAAAAGCTGTGAATTGCAGAGAGCTTAGGCACTCTGACTTGTGCAGCCCATCCCTCATTTTGCAGTGATCAGCCAGGCTGTGCAGCGCAAGGAAGAAATCTCTTCTGGCCTGCTCTCTGTCTTAGAAGAGGGGACCAAAGAACACACATGTGAATGCTACCCATAAACTCCACTGGAATTAAAAAGCCATTCATATAAAACCATCAGTAACCTCCTATACCCTGCCAAGATCTATGACCAAGCACAGAAATGCCCTCCTAATAGCTCTGCAAATTCCCTTTCAGAAAGGCTCTGATAGCTGATCTCTGTTACACCATTTAGCACCTGATGAGCAGCAGCCAGGGAAGGGGATGCTTGCAGGTGGCCGCCATGATGTGCATCTCAGTACTGGGGCCCTGCCAGAGGCAAAGCTCTGCACAGATCTGGGGGGACGTGGCTTTCATCACTCCGAAATTATGTCAGTGCAGCAGGTCAGCCCTCTTCTGCATTGTCACTCTGTCCAGCTGTTTACAGACAGCTGGCTTGAACTCCAGGAGCAGCAAAAGCTACTGTCTCATTTCCTCTGTCATCTGTGTTGTCTTAGCTCTAAAAGCCATATGAATACACAGAGATAAATCCACCCACCTCTGCAATTCCAGAAGCGTTTGCATCCTTCTATCATACTAAAACTGCCATACTAATGATGCCTAGCAGCAATTCCCCATCCTGCCTCTTGGCCAATGTGAAAATAGCTCTGTCATGCTAGAAGAGTTTGTCAGCTTGTCTCACACCCAGCTCTGGGGATACTAGTGTATCCAAAAGGCATCTCTCAACAGCCCATCATAAAAACAACCATACGGCTGAATACCGAAACTGGCCATGGGATGTCTGCCCACAGCTCCAAGGAGATAATTTGAACCAGGCCGAGCTGTATGGACTCAATAATTAAGAAAGTATGTACATGAAGTCAATATATTAAGGGGTGAGAATGCATTTCAGGTCTAGAGAATTAAACCATTGTAATCAGAGAAAAAAAAAAAAAAAAAAAAGAAGTAAAATCCTTGCATAGACCTTGACTATTCCCGCAGCAGGACAAACCTGATGATTCCTTGTTGTTTACAAGGATAAGGTCAGAGGAAAGGCCATTTCCTCTCAACAATTGTCAGAAAGGATTAAAACCTGCATTCAGGCTCGCTTTGAACTAGCAGGTACTCCATTCCCCGATGGTATCAGGATCCATTCAGCTCGGTCTCCAGCAGCCTCCGGGGCATGTCTCCATAATGCCCCCATTGTGGAAGCATGCACAGCACCGTTTCCTGCAGTCACTTCATCTTTATGAAGGTTCACCCTTGTGGTCTGATACCCAGGGCAGGAAGCAATCCTGCAATCACTGTTTAATTAGTCATTTCCCAAGTCTGCCTCAGTAGAGAGTTGCTGCTGCCTGACAGCTTCTGGAGAGGGAGGCTGGGAGTCAGAAACATCACTACCAGATTGGGAAAGAGAGGTTGCTTGCAGGATTTGAGGCGCATTATACCGCAGGTCGACAGGCCACATTCTCCATTTCCACCTTATTTTTTTTTTCTATGTAGAAGGATTTAAGCAGATGAAGGGACCATTACACCTTCTGCAAGTCAAGACAAAAGCTGATTTATAACGAAAGTGGCTTTATTTTCGTTGACTCGTTGTTATGGGGTGGGCTTTGGTTGGCTTGGGTTTTGTTTTGAGTTTTTTTTCCCTTAAGAAATAGCGTCTTTGATACAAAGCACATACTTCAAGAGAGGTCTGTTCCAGGAATTCCAGTTGCATACTTTCCTTTGTGGAAGTCAATACTGAGCCTAAGAGGTTGGATACATGCAGCTTCGGCTTTTCCAAGTGAGATCCCTGGAAGAGGTACTTCTTACCACACAGTCACCAATTTGAAAAGAATGAGAGTTACATAGTATTTAAAAAGTTGTCTAGATAATGAGTGTTTGTGTGTTGTTTGTGTCCTTGCTAAAGGAAAAAGTGTGTTTGTCGAAGCCAAACTGTTTTGAAAAACTTTATGATTTCTCTGTTTAATAAAATTATTGAGGTATTTAAATAATGTCAAAAATGCCTGTTGGCATTTTTGATGTACTGGACAGTTGAGAAAAGCTTTCCAAAATAAAATTATATATACAATTATATAAAAAGGTAGATGAAGCTATATAAAATAACTTTTTTTTTTTTTTTCAGTTTAAAGTCACTGAAATCAGAAGAACTGCTCTGATCAAAAGAAGACAATGTTTTCAGAGTTAAATTTTGTAAGAAAGCTCAATCTAAAATATGGTACATTCTGGAATGGTTCTGAAATCTCAACATTTCCCAGCAAAATGAGAACTTCTCTCTTCTTCTAGTCCCAGTTTTCTTTGCTGCAATGGAATAATTGTAAAAGTTGTGTATGCAAAAAAATTCCTTGTGACAGTAAGACAAGTCTGCTTTTGGTAAGTGGGTTGTGAAGCATGAAAAAGAAAACCAGAAGAAAAACCCCAGATCAGTGATTCCACTGAGAAATTTACACGAATTTCAATATACTGGAATTTACAGAAGTCAGTGGAAACTGACTCCAGTGGGCAGTAGAACTGGTGAGGGAATTATGAATTATTGTTGTTATCATATGAAAAGTTCCTGCTCTCTCCCCAGATCTGGCATGTAACTTCTTATAACTTTGTTCAAATTACATCCTGTAATATGCTGGATCAGTCGCTGTACAGGGCTAATGTACAGTTTGCAGCGGCTCAAATTGCAGGCAGAAAAAAATATCTATTTGCTACAAAAAATGGTGCAAGTATCTCCTCAGAAGGGTTTTTCCCCCCTTCTTTCTCCCACTAAGGCTATGCTAACCTTGGCAACAAAATCGAGAAGATATGGGGATGAGACAATATCACATGGGCATCTTTTCTCCTCAGCCACTCAAGGAGACAAGTGGCATCTTTGCCATGCTCCTTTCCTCTGATGCCATGATAATTTCCCATTCTGCAGGGATGTTTCTGGGACCACACTATGCTCCTCTGTAATGTGATTTCTCTTTTAAAGCTGAGGTTTCCTGCAAAGTGCCAAAACACAGTAAGAAAAATTCTTGTTAAGACTGACACAGATGAGAGAAGGGTGCACAAGAGAGCTATGAGAGAGCTCAGGAACACCTGTGAGGTTATGGGCTCCATCCTCTCACCTGGGGGAACAAAGGCTCAGCATCCAGCATTGCCATAGCACCAACAGCCATCAATAAATTGCTCTTCTAAGAAAAGAACAGATGTGACAAAGATTGTTCCAGGGTCTGTAGCAGACCACAGCCAAAGTAGAAGAGTCTAAATGTAGTGGGCTGGAATGGCAAGGGAAGTCACAACTGGGTTCAATCTAGGAGGAATTATTCTTACACTCAATTCATCAATTTATGGGCAAGCAATTCCACAGGCAACATTGACTTGATTAAACAGAGCCATAATGACAGTGAGTGTAGGGAAGCATCCAGCCAAGTATGCAAACTAGCCTTCTCAGCCTAGAATAAAAGCTTTCCAACCAATAATTTCATGCTTTTATCTATACGATCATTAATACAGATACCAAACAATGCCAGCTCGACGTGGTGTCAAAGGCTCTGACAACCTCTAATTGATAATAAATAATTCAATTTCTGTCCCAGTCCAAAACTTCTGAATCTTGGGACATGTTCCAAATAAATAATTAAAAAGAACTTTGAATGTAATTATATCTAACACAATTGGGGATATTGCCCAGATGAAATTTACAACTATTCAGAGCTACAAAATTTCAATGACACTGACAACTCCTCATGCCCACTAGAAAATGAAATGTTCTTTACCCAGGCAATGGCACAGTGCATTTTTTATGAACAGCTTTATGCCAGCAACTCACCCAGGCCAACAGTGCTTCCCACAGCAGTTCTTTCCCAAAAACACTAGAGAAAATTTGGGGGTAGGGTTTTGATGCAGCCATATCTTCATTGTTCTGTACAAGCAGAACTGGATCTTCTTTCTGATACAGCTGAGTCTTCCCCTCTCCCTCTTACTGCTTATGGCTGCTTACATTACAATTAATAAAAGTTTCTTAAGAAATTAACACTCTTAGTTCCTGGAAGGAAATTAGGGCTAGGTGTTTCAGCAGGAAAGTGATTATCAGCACAATCCTGAAGGCCTGAATGCAGCATCTCAGAGGCACATCGATTGTTCTCAGTAATGCCCAAACTCTCAAAGTCAGAAGGATCTCTGAACACACTGAAAACACAGGACACACAGAAACATCCTTACATAACATTTGACTCCTATTTTTCTCTCATATGTATAAATCCTCACTGAAATCTTGCTTTCTGAATCTGTAGACAAGGGATGATAATCACTTTTAATTATTTTGATGCAAATTTTTTTGAATGTAAATTTTTAATTTTCTTAGGAGAAGGTTATATGTAACTGACCTGAAGTAGTGACTCCTAAGAACTTTGTAGGTTCACCACAGGTTATAAGTTAAGTTATATAAAAGTGCACACATATATATATATATACACACACACACACATAAGATACAAAAAGGAGGGCAACTAACAGAATATTTAAATATCACAAAAAACAAGGATACTTTCCTTATGCAATCTCAGTTGCACACACAAACTAGAAAAAGATCTCACATGTCTTCAGAGCCTCGGTGAGGTGGTTGTTATTTTCTACAATAATGGAACAGTGGAACCCAAGGACAAAATAACTGTAATGTCAGAAATCACTCTGGAAGTTGCTGAGAGAACTGGATTGAGCTCTGTGACCCTGTGACATTTTCACTGCCAGGTCACCGGTACAGAATGTGTGTTCACAAAGTAACTTTTAATACTTTATGGTTAAACCATATATCTATAGGAAGTGTGTTCCTAGCACTTTGTTATGCAAAGTTCATTAAAAGGGAGTTCATTCTGAAATTCCACACGGCCAAGTCCTTTTTGAAAGCCCAGAATCCAGTAGCAATAACAGATGATTAAAATTAATATCCTGATTTCTCATTACACACCTGCAGGTTGGAAAGGGCATGGGCAGTTACAACAGCTGTGTGCTTCCCCTCTAGAAAACCAGGCAACACATCCCTGCTGGCAGCTTTTCTGCTGAACAGAAGGGATAGCATGGGAAGACTTGATCTAACACCTCTAATGTTAAAAAAATGTCTCTACTAAAAAGCCCATAAAAACAAAACAAGAAGGAAAAGCATTTCAGAGCTCCAAGAGGGCCCAGAAATGGGATAAGAGAGAAGCAGAAACACTGATGATGTATTAAAAAGATGTCATCACTTCTTTAATGTGTTTTGTCTTGTCAGCTGTTAATATCCATAGTTGCTCCATCTGCAGTGGTACAGAAGATGGGGAAAGGCTGAGCTTGGAGCAGCAGCTGTACTCTGAGGGCTGGGTAACTGGATCCAGCCTTCTCAAGCAGACACAGGGCGAGTGCTGCTGAGGTGAATTCAGTTTAAAAGGTTGCTACTTACAGGCTTAGACCGGTTTACAGATGTTTGCCCTGAAATACGACCATCCATGTCATCACTGCTAATCCTCTCCCCTTCTGAAATACTCCCACTTCAACAGGTAGCTATTTTTGGAGGAGAAAGCCCACATATATACCAAAAAGCAACAGTGCTCTCTAAATCTCCTCCCACAGGAAGGGCAGTCTGACTATCACACATGAGACAACTTGTCTGGTACAGCACAACACCAAACCCTCAGTTGCCTCTGTCGTGGCAGGTGCCAGCCATCTGCAAGTGACAGTAATAATAGGGATGTCACAGGAAGAGTGCACAGAGACCTTGCATCCTCCTCCCTGGCAGCCTGGTAGAAAACCTCCTGTTGGCAATGCAAAGTCTGGGAAGCATAGCTGGCTGCTCCCACTGTGTCCAGGGGAACAGTGTTTCCATCTTTCTCTGCTGAACACTTCTCTTTTGCTTGCTCTCTCAGGCTTCTGAGCTCTTTTCTGCAACTGAGTTTCCATCCAGCCTGCAGCCCACTTTTGGATCCTGACACACTGCTGGAGACACACACTGAGAGAGATTCAATGGCCAGGGCACTGTGATGCTCTGGACCTGGTGAATCAATTCCTATTCCCTGCACATACTGCCCCAGCACTGTGGTAATGATTTACAGACATACAAGAGGACAGGGTTCACAGTCTAAATATACTAAATATAAAATTATCTTGGGATTGAATGTAAATTTACATAAGTAGATAAATTTTTTTCCTTAAGTAATATATCATATAGGTACTGACTGTGTTGCATACATCTGTCTCTTAGCTAAGATTTCTAGACAGTTTCTAAAAATCTACTGCTCACAGCAAAATGCAGCTTCAAGGAGTTCAAGGCCATGCCTAGTCTTACATACTGAGCATAAGATCTGGTATCCTTGCTGCTGTTCTTTGATCCATACGCACAGAACCTGCATTTTAGCTTTTTTGAAGCAGAGCAACCCTCCCTCTCTGTCACTATGGGATTTTTATGTGGCAGATATTTTGGTTTTGCAGGGCCTGCTGTGGGAGAGGTGCCCCACCCATGAACCACAACGAAAACTGCTGCCAGAAGGAACAGATTGGTGTTGGGGACCCCCTACCCCATCATGTGGGAGCTGCCAAGTGGGAGATACACAAATCCATCTCAGAGCCCAGACAACACAAATCAGGGTCTCAGTCAACTCAGTGTATTCCATAACTTAAAGAATCAGATGCATAGGCACAGGAGCCCAACTTTTTACCCTGAAAAAAAATGTCCAGAAAGCTCCTAGAAATTTTCACAGACTTTCTAAGCAGAAACCAAACAGGAAGTCAAAATAAACAAGTTAGATACAGGGATAAAACAGGAACCAAAGTCCACAGTGAATGCAAGTTTCATATCTGAACTAGCAGGGAAAATGAATCTCTGTGCTGCTGTAAAACAGTCACATTGGAGCTCACAGCACCACAGGAACAATTCTGTCCAGAATTCCCCACTTCATTTCAGTACTACAGAACAAATACCTCCAGCGAAAGCTGATGGTGACTCTTAAATGATGCTGGTGCAGGGATCCCCTTCCCTGCAACAGAGACCCCTCACATGCTTCATGTTTCACCTCCATCTCTCCTATTCTTGGCCCTAAAAGTACCATAATATTTTGAGCTATCTAAGTGTGTGCCAAGAGACTGACATTGCCCTTCAGCTTCTGTGGATGCCACCACTCTACAAAAGTTTTCCTTGGGTTGGACAATCGCATATGTCCACTTCTACCCTTTCAGTTTTCCCAATGGCTTCCTCTTTCCATTCCCTCTCAGCTTTTTCCAATACATCCTGCTTCTGTTGTTCCTCTGCTATGTAAGCAGTTCTCTGTCTATTCTTGGTTTTTTTCTCTCTCTCTTTAGCTCTGCACAGCAGCCACTTGCTAGATACTCAGAATCACAATAATTTAGATCAAAAAGCCCAGTGAATCTGATGTGGTTTGTTTCACATTAAAAGAGTGAAATTGAAAACCACCTTATTCTTCTCAACTGAAATGCTGCATCCCTATTAATTCAGGTGTATAAATAACACTCTCTAATGCTGCATCAAGGGTTCTGCTGTGTGATTAAACCTGCCTCCCTGACCTGTAATTAGAAACTTCAGTTTTGAAAAGCAGTTTGCAGAGAGAAAAGGAGAAAGAAAGAGAGAAAGGAACCAGCTCTCAGACCCAACAATTTTGTTCTTAATAAATTATTCAGAGTTTTTGAAAGTTGAGCTGGATTTCCATCTGCAAGCATTAAAGACCCAAAGGGAAGAAGAAGTGAAGGATTCCCACAGCAGAACACAACAGTACAGAGTAGGGGGCTGGAAACCAAAACCCAGATGAGAAGTTCACCGTGTCCTCTGCCTGTCCCTGCCCAGGTCAGCTGCTGCCTATGTACGCCTGGACTTCCAGCAGGTCTCAGAGTAATGCAGAGTGACCCTCCACCAGAGTCCCACTGTGCTAGTCATGTGTTAGGCACATAACATTAGAAGAAAACCCCCAAAATTCATGAATGTTTTAAAAATGTGAGCAGAATCAGGCAATGAACACACAAAATAGTGATGGTCATGAGTACAGAAACAACATAGACACCAGATTGCATGGTCATACACCAGGAATATATAGCTTTTTCAAGGCAAGTAATTTAAAGATGAATAATAAATGATTGAACTGATTTTTTTGCTCCAGGGGCAGTCAGACAGTACAGACCATTGTTCTAATAGAGATGCTAATAACAGTTAGTTGCAACCCCAAGGTACACCTGCTGTTATAAGGTGAACTTCTCACTTGGAAGTGGGGAGATAGTAAATACCTTTTTATCCTGAAGTCACAGTAAAAAAATTACTATTCCTTCAGCCAAATGTTGACTCATTTTAACATTAAAAAAACCCACACAAACCAAAACCAAAAAAACCACCAAACACAACCCACAAATAAAACACTCCAATTTCTGAAAAGGATGTCAGTAAGCTTTCCTCTTTTCACAAGCTGGGGACAGAACAAGCTTTTGAGCACCGGATAACACAGGTGATGAACTGACCCTGGGAGAGGTCTCCTGGCCTTGGGTGTTTAGCAGCTGTTTCCAGGGCTCTGCTTGACTTCAGATCAGAGAGATTTTGTGATGAATTCCTCCCCTGGTTACACCTATAATCTTTGTGTTGAGGGTGTGACTGACATCAGTTTCAGTCTTTTATGTTTTCAGGCTCAAGTTTACAAGGCCTCACACTAGGGGAATCAAGAGTCTGATAATTTTCCGCACAACTGTTTTTTTCTAGGAACTTTACCAGGTTGATCCAAAGTTCCAGGACAGCCTTATGAATTGAGACATCGGGTTTAAGGAGACTTGCATGAGAGAGTGGAAATTTGACTTCTACATCTCAAGGACCCTTTGGTAAAAATACCAGACCTCACTGAATTCTCCAATACTTTATATCTTCTACTGTGTTTTTTGACATGCACAATTTTAACAAAAAGAACAGGCTAAATCTACCAAAATAATAAAATGTCACTGGTGGAGATGTCTTCATTCCAGTTTGACTAAGTTTTTAAATGCATAAGGTACAGAGCCATTGGGGACCACAAACTTGGTATGGGGGTGTGTATCCATGAAACGAGAGTCCTTCAAATTCAATAACAACAAATTTAAGTAATCTTTTGTGTTTGCAGTGTGGTAGAGTCCACAGAGCTGCCAGAACATAAATCTGATACAAACTACTTTGGATTAGATAGCACAGCAGAAAGAGCTTTTGTATTGTGACAAGTTTCATGAACTTTTCAAAGAAACATAACCTGGAAATACTAACATTGTTGTTAAGTTATTGTCTTGTGGGATTGAATACTCAGGACTAAGAAGGGAAGAAGAAAAAAGCTAACAAATTCAGAAAATGAGCAGTACTTGAAACTTCTATTAAGCTGCATTTGTTTTTCAGCTGGAATTTCATGGCAGTGGTACTTAAAGCTGAGTCCTGTGAATCTAGCATGCTCTGCCTTCCTTGGATGCAACGGTGGGCTCTCCTCCCCCCATTTTTACAAATCCTCAGTGAATACTGTGTCACTTCACTGTGCTTGCCTTTGAGGGTCTCTCTCATCTTTTAACACTGGTATGTAAGTACATAAGCAAAAAGAGGTAAAAAGAATACTTCAACTTCCAGGGACTACCTGTCTCTGCATGGTACCTTTAGGCATAGAGAATGCCTGGTAGTCCCTGAGATGCACCACCTCTGCACCAGCTCAGAGGGGAGCAGCCAGACAGCAGGTTCAGCTCTCTGCAGGGACCATGTTCAGGGAGAGCTACTTGTGTGGCTCTGCTCAGAGCTCTGTCCAGCCCTGGGCTCCACACTGGCTTGCTTGAGTTACTAACTTCTCTGGTTTCCAGCAAGTCATACATGGCCAGAACCAGCCCACATGGCTTGAAACCTCCTTTCCCACCTGCTACCATGGCCCCCTCACTCTCCGCAGTCATCAGCAGAGTTGCTCAGGGTGAGGTGGCTGCCCGCCCTCTACTTCTCATTTCTTGTGGGCAGTTCACTATCTACAGCCATTCCTTTGAAGATTTTGCTCTCCCATACAGTGATTTATTCCATAAACCTCACAACCTCCCTGAGCAAATGTCTCATATGCCCCCTTCCCAAGCTTCTCAGCTCCCCTGGCAATGTCTGGTGTACGTGCATGCCCTCAAGCAGGGCTGTGCATTCGTTTCTGTGATCAAAGCATTTTCCTCTTCAGGAATCCCTCATTCTCTCTTACAATAGCATTTTAATGCCCCATCTACCTCCATTCCCTGAGTAAATGGGTTCTCTAAATATCACTGTCAGGGTTCCTGTGGACACTTACACTACTGCTCTAGCAAAGCACCCTGAACTGCCTCACATCAGGGCTTCTCTTTCTTTTTAACTTCGGATCTCGATTTTCCTCCAGTTCTGCAGAGGATGCATACAAGCCCTGTATTTATCTGGTGACAGATCTTTCCGTGTGCTCACATGATAACTTTTCTAGAGCAATAGACAGAGATGAGAGAAAGGTACTGGTATGCAAGAGCTGTCACCCAGTTGTTCCACACCTACAAGTGCAGTGGTATCTAGTTACTGCTGCTTCCCAATTCTCCTTTTTTGATTTCCCAGTATTTTCACAAATTAGTGGTGTTCTCTCTCACAGTAATAATAGGAAGTCGCTGAAATTTTTGTAGTTGATCAGATGAATCATTTAGAAGTTATCCTATACCATGAAGTCAGACAGAAACAATGACCAGATGAGCACACAGCCTCTCAAGTTTAGCCTTAAGCTTTAAGCCTTAGACATAATGAAAATCAAAGGGAAACTTTCATCATTCAAACACTGAGCTGAATCACAGTGGAATAACCTTCAGTTGGTCTTGGGAAAAAGAGGGTTTATGTGAGGTTTTCTTGATGACATCCCAAGTGATTTCCAAATCTCAGAATAAAAGGAAAGATGGATCTGGTGGTTTGTATTTTTCCTAGCCTTCAGGCTAAAATATGGTACTACACTGAAAAATAACTTTCAAAACCCCACAAACAAACAAACAAACAAACACAACAGCAACAACAAACCAAAAAGGAGGAATTGTTCAGCATCGTTTCAGTGACACTGAAGAACACCTTCCCTGTTCCTCAGTACAAATGTTTTTCTAGGTTTCAGAATGCAGAGAGGGTTCTAAAAATCAAGACATGTTTCTGAGCATCAACAGAGGTGCCATTTTTTCTCTGCAGCTTTGAAAATATGGTTAAAGCCTGAAGCACAATGCTCTGCTCCATGGGACATATCTGACCCACACACTGCCTTTTCAACTCTCTGCTTTTTCTAAATCATGTACATTATGAGTGAATAGGAAGAAAATGTGTAAACAAGAACAGAAAAGGTCACTGCGAGTTCATTAATTCTGATCACTTAATAAGCTGTAAATTGAAGTGCATGAATTCCATTCTCTTGAACACCAGGATAAATTTGGAGAATCTCTATTGACTTAATTTATGCTGATATGCATCAGAATAGTTTCTGGCACATTCAGAATCAAAATAATTATTACAGAAACATTCAGGACCAGAATGCACCCAGTTCCCATTTAGTAACTAAATGAGGGACAGACTTACAAAAGTAAAGAACTCACTAATTAAAAAAAAAAATCTGAATTATTTTTAAAGGTGGTGCAGAGGCAAGACCATGAGCATTGTGAAATTTAGGGCTGCAGGACTGGCCCTAAGAAGCAGAGTGATACTTTTCACCTAACTAATGAGAACACTGTGCTGTGCAAAAGAGCTACTACTGTCCTCTGTACCCACTTCTCACAGAAGACAAAGGTGAACTGCATACAAGGAGGCAGAACTATTTTAATAACTTTGTCAGGCCAATAATCAGAGTGGTACTGATACATTTCAGAGCTTTTCGCTTGCAGGTCCCCTCAGAGGTCATGAGGACTCCAGGAGTCCATGCTAAAACAAATACTATTTTGGAATTCTTTACTCCGTGGCTAGGATACTGTCCAAGAAATCTTACACTAGCTTTCTTGGAAAATAAAACACATGGCCACTTCTAGAAATCATGAGACATCCTCAATATCTTCCTGGATGCCTTAAGTATCTAAAATAATGACAGATAAAAGCATCATGGTGGGAGAAACAAGCTGAGAAGTCTAAAAAAAAAAATTAAATAAGTCACTGAGGCTGCTCGGTTGCAATACCACTAAGTTTCTTCTGTCTTCTGCTGCTGGTGGTTTGTCTGCAAGAAAGTCCCAAGAAGATAGATCTAAAGCGATGCCCTTGAAACATGCGCCTGTGACTGCCTGGGAATAATCCAGCGACGTGTCCAGCGAGCTCCTCCTGCCGGCTGCTCTCCTGGCATCCAGGCTCGTGCCGATAGACCTGAATTTCGCTCTGGCTTTTCAGGAAGCTGAAGGGAGGTAAAGCTAATGACACGTCTTCCTTATTGTCATAGCAATAATGTCTCCCATATCACTGCCCATCCCCTCTAGGAGTCTCAGACACACAGAGGTACTGTGGCCCATGCCAGGAGCTGGGCAGAGCAGCCGCTGCAGAGGAGTCTGGGGAGCCTGAGGAGCAAAGGTAAGCAGCGCTGCCAGCAAGGACAGCAGGGACCTCGGTTAAAGGGGTACAGAGACACAGTGACCAAGCAAGAAAAGCAGAGCAGATCTGGTGACAGTGACCACATATAGCCAGGAGATCAGTGAGCCCACAGGGATATGCCAGGTCTGAGGCCAAGCCAGGAAGTCATCAGGATCAACCACAGCCAGGTCTACAGTCAGGCACAAACACCCCTAGAGCCCACCCCAAATGAGGACTGAGGACAAGGGCAGCTCCGTGCCATGGCTCCCAATGAAAGTGGGGAGGCCCCAGCTGGCTTCTCCCAGCTCTTTGGCAGACAGTTCTTTTCACAGCACTCTGATCCCAAACTACATTCCACTGTATCATGACAGACCTCAGACACAGGCAGCCAAACCTGTAGGACAGGGGTAGGAGGTTGCAGAATCAGCTGGTGCACTCAGGGCCCTGTCAACACACTGCCCAGCACAGCCAGGGGAGAACATAAAAAGTGCTGACAAAGGAACCTGGGTACAAATATGCCACAGAGGTTAACAGCGTGTGAGACTGTACTTCAGCTGTTTTAGGGTCTCTGCAGGGCACTGTATGTGTACTCATGTTTTGCCAGTCTGTTGGGAAACCCTTCTTTCTGGGCTAGAATAAAGAAAACTGCCACTGAGATGTAATGACAAAGCCTTTCCACATTTTTAGCTTATAACTTAAACCAGAAAAAAAGCAAATGTAAATTAATACTGGCTTCCCATTAGAAAAGCCACCCACACCATATATTCTTCTGTGACATTTCAGTTGCTAAGTTCTTTGGTCAAACTATGTCCCAAAAGAAGAACACAGGCAAGACATACGGGTACCCCATTTCCTAACTCCTCACAGGTGATATCTGCCATGGCCCTGCACTAGCAGATCTCTCAGGTGAGATCTGTGCATCAGTCCAAACTCGCAATCTTGCCTGCATGGACAGGTGAAACTTCCTGAGGCAACAAAGCCCAAGAGGCAGATAAGGGTTTTCAAAGAGGGAACTTGTTGAATCAATAAGGAAAGACTTACCCTTTGGAAATGGTGTCCATGATTGTCTCACTGGGTTACAGCAGGAAAAATCAAAGACAGACAGAGAGGGGAAGGGAAACAGCGTGAGGTGAGCATCCCAAAAGTGTTCCCAGCTGCACTGACACTGATACACTGCTTAGATAAAGCCAGTGTGCCCTGCAAAGTTAACGTGGATACAGTAGAGAGCAATGGTCTACTGAAAAAAGAACATATTTTATCAATATTGATTAGAAACTCCACCAAATTATATAAAATACTTTGGAAAAAAAGTCACATTTATGAAGAGGAACCCATAATTTTGCTGGGGTGGCCAGGAACATATTGTCTCCCTCCATATAGAGCACTGAAAGTATACAGGACTGTTACTAAATGTGGCTTCTCTGCCAAGTAATTGTATTCCTGTACTTTATACTTCCAGTGTGAAAACTCTAATGAAACATTTTAAACCAAAGCAGTTTCCTTGGAGCTGCCTTTGACCTTCTTTTCCTTCTCTCTCAGCCAAATCTCCCTGCCAGGATGAATTCAGACCTAATGTCTGCTCCTCCGCACCAAGCTTTTGGATATGTGACAAGATCCTAGTCACTAGGAGCTGTGCCTGCTGGTGCCCATTGTCTTGTGTCCAGTTTGAGAGATGGCTTTTGAGGAAAAGCCCAGAATTTAACTTATGAAGAGTCAAATGATTTACAGGAATGACCAATGCTGTAGCTACTTTCTGCACACATCTACCAGAAACTTGTGAGTCCTTACTAACTCACAAGGCTCCAGCATAGGAATGGTTCAGGGTCCAAGAAAAAGCTTTTGAAAGTTTAAAAAAGAAAACAAATAAACAGAAACAAACTTGAAATGAGGGTCCAATCTAAAAGTACTACAAGCCTGTGCTTCTGCTAGAGGTGTGGTAGTGGGACTGCCTACTAAGCTGCTGGGCAGAGACTGTTACATTCCCAACAGGCACCAAAAGGGGTTACACACAGCCCAGACAGAGCTGCTGGCTGGGCTCTGTGGAATGCATCTGTGCCAGCAGTTCGGTGTTGGGCACAGCAATGGCATGCAGCCTGATTGCAGCCACTGCCGAGTACAGCCAAGGCACTACATCATGACACTGAGGTCCCAGTACAGTGACAGGACACAATGAAGGGTCTGAGAAAGGTGCTGCTCAAAATGGAAATGCCAGGTGCATCGCCCAGGTAAAAGAGGAGTGGGTCTGTGGGACAGGGGACACAGAGCAGCAGCCAGGTGTAGCAAAGTGCAGCTGATTAAAGCTCTGGGTAATCCAACAATGGTGCTGATGGTATGGTCAGGCACTACCAGAAGGAAATCACATTATATGCATTATTTACAATCAGTCCAAATCTGTAGAAACATTATATATATTATCTGTGTCTCACTTTGTGTGATGTCACCTATACTTCCTGCCCTATATAGTTTTGGTAAATGAACAAATACATACCTTAAGAGAAAGTAAAACTGCTTTCTCTGTTAAATCTTCTCTAGTAACACCACAAACCAAAAAACCCTTGCAGATATCTATCCAATTCCCACATTAAATCAGTATGCTGCCTGACAAATATTTTCATTTAAAGACCAAGTACCTGCTAGGAATTCACAACTAGGCTTGAGCCCTTTGTCTGCAAACTCTTAACTTTTCTTCTTCAGCCCTCTGTCCCCCTTTCCATCAGTGTTCTACAATTTGCCAGCCTCCTTTATGTCTCAGTTACGTCTGCACAATGTGAGGCAGGAAGACCCATTTGCCCACAAATAGAAAAACTCCTCCAGCACACAAGAACTCAGCAGGCTTCTGCGATTTTCAGAGCCTGCATAACTGTGTGCCCATATCTGCTGTCAAATTACTGCCAGGACACAGGGTCCACAGCTAACCTCAGCCTTATCCCAAACATGAAACTGTCTCTGAGCCCTCAGGAACATTCATCTTCTCCTGCAGCTCTTCCTACAAAAAGTGGTGTAAACCTGGCTGATGCTTCTAGGAAATAAAGAACAAGCTTACCCCTCCAAAGATGTGTTATGAGTTTATGGCCTCTTTCTGCAACCTACTGAGAGTGGATGTGCTCCATATAATGCATTTAAAACACATCAAAACAGATTTGAAGGGTGGACAGTTCTCCTGAGGTTTCTAAAGGAAAATAGAGATGAAAAACAACCCTCCACACACAAAAGGAGCAAAGGTTGAGAAGTAAAATTTAAACATAAGTTCATTTTTCCCTCTAGCGTAATTTCTGGCAGTCCCAGGACTGTTCTAACTTCTAGCTGTTTGTCATGGCTGTAACATCACAGCAGTGAGGAAAAACCCTGAGTACATTTACTCCAACCTTAGCTGCCTTCCCTTAAAACCCTTACCTTGCCTTACTCTATCTGAGGCTGAGAAAAGACAATTACAATAATAGGTAGCTGCTCCTAGAGCTCCTACTAAGGAAACAGTTATTTTCATGTCCTGCCTCATTGCAAATATCTGTACATAGGAAAGATGACATGCACAGAGCACACATGAACCTGTAATCGAGGCAAGTCAGGACGTTATTGACTGTAATTACTGTTGTCTGTGTCGACCTTCTCCTCAAGGTGCCTCCACCTCCCATTACAATGTCACAGCTAAAGGAGTTCCCTGGTGATCTGCAAAGAAGCAGAATAGCAAATGGCAAGAGAGAGCTGACATTGTTTATATAACATTAAAATTAATTCTAAATCAACAATTTAGAGAAAGTAACATTGCATAAAAGTAGACTAAAGAGATTTCACTGACAGACAGTGTTAACAGTGATATCTAGATATATAAAGCATTCTGTACCCCAAATGTTCAAGATGTTACATAAAAACCCTGTACCTTTCTTCAGTGTTTTGCAGAAAAAGTGAGGCATTCATAGGGTTTTGCAGATTAACTGACAATCTGCCACCAGAGTGAAGAAGAGGATCCAAGTTTATTAATCCATTAGTCAGTTAAGTGCATTATTTTAAAGCAGCCCTTAGATTTACTCATTTTAGTGTAGGTTGGGTAAAACGGAGCACTAAAGCAGAAATATACACGTTCTGCATCTTAAACCAAGACTTTCCTCCTGGAATGGCAATAAGGATACCCTGCAGCCCAGGGTTTTCTATACAGCTATAAAACCTTCATCCTCTTGACTGTGCTGGTAGCCAGGATGACCAATCCATATTCTATACCCAGTGCATGCTGCAGGAGGGAAAGATAACAAAGGCTGTAACAGAACTCTATGAGGGGAAGTCCTTTTGGGCCCCATTTCCATCAGCTCATAAAAGAAACAGTCTGGACCCACATGCTGGGCTCTGCTAAGGCTGCTCCAGGCCGCAACTCTTCATTTGCAGGAGAAATGACCCATTCATTTCCCTCTGACCTCTGCAGATACTTCAGACTGCTGACCTCATCTGCCGATGGCTCCCACCACTATGAGACAGCATCCTCAAACAGGTGCTCCCAGACAAAACCCCTCACCTTCCCAGGCAACCTGAACTAACACAGCTCCACGAATCCTCAGTCAAGGCTCTCAAGAGGTTATTTGCGCATGGGCTGGGAATGTTCAGCCCTCAACTGATTTATTTCCTGTTCAGAAAAGCAGAGGCCATATATGAAAAGGAGGTACAGACGAGAAGGTGTAAATTTCTCTTTGTCAAGTGAAGTTAAAACATATAAGTGCACACTCACATGTGTAGGAGTGTGCACTTGACAACATAGATTTCTTCCCTGCAACTACTGACAGCTACACCTCCTTTTAGTGTGTCGTGCCTTGAGCAGGTCCTGAAGTCCCTCTAGAAAACTCAGTGACTTGTGACTGAGAGTTCTCACCTCTGCAGTAGATTTCCAGACTCAGTTTAATGACCAGGGACTAAAGATGACATTGTTACTTCAGCAAAGGAATCCCCATGCTAGTATTGCATCCCAAGAAAAAGACACATCTCTTCAGACACACCCGTTTACCTTGGCATTTGCAGCCTTATTATAACGATATCCCAATACATATTGACTTTTGTTCTTAACATCCCCATTATAGAGAGATTAGTCCATTCCACTGCTAAGGATACAAAGGCATTCGGTGGCTGAATTGGGAATTCAGTGCTGGTTTCAAGTTCAAGTTCAGAGTGCTGCTCACTGGACTGATCTCTGGACATTTTTCTACTTGGCAGAGAAGTGTGAGTTTTCAGGTCTGAAAGAATACTGAGGTCTTCGGATGGAGTCACAGATTTATGTATCACAGACTAATATGTTTGTCAATTAAAGTAGCATAAAAACAAAGCAAGCCAGGTCAGCTCTTCTGTTGATCTCAAAAGAACACTCAATTATTAGAGTCAGAATAACCATCTTTGAAAGTAAGCTGTTTTGGAAGCTGAACTAGTTTGTTCCAAGTGCCACATAGATAGCTCTTGCTACTAGCAGAAGAGGTCTGTGAATCAGTGACCGAAGTCTGATGCAAGAGAAATTTGGGCACCTCAAGCTGATTTCCCTAGCAGAGAACAACCCTATTAGTTTGAGAAAGTCCCCTGCCTGCTTTCTCTCTGAGTAATTAAGAGTGAAATTCTCCTCTCAGTGACCCCAATGCTCTCAGCCTAGGCTGATTTACACATGAAAGAAACCCTCTGAGGGGCTTTCTCCCGTTCACATTCACAACCAGGCAGGACCTATAAATAAAACCTTTCTGAAAACAGTAGCTTTCAAAAAGGTCTGTGTATGTGAACAAATGTGTATGAGAGGAAGGGAATGGCTGTGTGCACTCGAGGATGTGTGTTTGCATGCGTATGTGAGGCGTGGGTGAGAAGAATGTGCATTCACACACCAGCCCTCGTGCAAACAAGTGTACTCAGAAAAGCATCTGCATGGATGCGGGAGCGTGCGCAGGTGCTGGGGGCACTTACAGGAGCCAGAAGGCATATCCAGGCTGGTTTCCAGCTAGCACAATTCCAGGGGTCTGCCCCAGTCAGCTGAGTCATTCTAGAGTTATATATGGAAAAACGAGAACAGATTCAGACCAAATTGTGCATGAGACCATGCTTGTGATGCACTTTCCCTCCACAAAGCAGTAAAGTACTTGGAGGACAAACACCAGTGATTTACACTGCTTTGGCTTTAACGAGGGAGGTAGCATAGAATCAGGTCTCAGGGTGTGTGCTCCTATGGTTTTGACAGAAGGTGAGATTTTTAAACGGCCACATCTTCTCAGCTGTTCGGGACAGAGAGAGTAGTGTTGCATTTTCCAGGGCCGTTATTGTTCAAAAGTAATTTTTAGTTTTATGGAACATTAAACTCCTCAAAGTTTGAAAAACAAACAGCGAGACAGATGACCTGAAAATAAAGGTCAGGAAATCAAAAGGACTATGACTGTCTTTACAGTAGTTATAAACACAAAAATGCCTAGATACGTATCCGAACTGTCCCTCCCCCACTGTCCTGTTCTTCCTTTAAGTTAGGATATCTCCCCTTCCATGAGGCCTATGGAGGACTCTACATAACTTCAGGAAACTTGGCAGTTATTGTGACCCTGCCCTAATACAAAACAGGTGACACAGAGCCCAGAGCCAAGCCAGGACAGACCACAGGCTTTCACAAAGAAAGTTCTGCTCTGCGGGTCTTGGCCCCTGTAAGAGGTGGCTTTTTAAGACCTGGCTACATGATAATTTCACAACTGCAACTGCAAATTATTCTGCTCCACTACTCCTGACCAGCTAAATCATTTGCTTTACTGAAACTGTGCCTGTGCCATATGCTAATGCTAGCAATCGGGATATAGGGGTGTTAGAACCACTGCAGCTGCTCCACTGCTTGGTGGAAGACTCCAGGGTGTGAGAGGGGGGCAGAAGTGGTGCTGCACCCTGCACCCTTCTGACTTCATCACTGATAATCGCAGCTCTTGGATCTCTTCCCCCCCACACCCCACNCCCACCCCGCTAATTCATATGCAAACTTTTAGAAGAAGTAGGCAAAAAAAAGGGCACAAAACAGGAGACATAAAGAGTCCAAAGCCTCACGGGAGCGCACAAAGCACAAAATGTCTCTTCTGCGCGTTCAAAAGACTCTTCACAGCTCCTTGCGCTAGGCAGGAGTGTGCGAGCAGGGATTCAGAGCTCCCCTCCCACTGAGCTCGCAGCTAAAGCCCTCCCCCGGTTCCCAGGGTCTTCAAAAGAAGATTTGCATAGTAGTTCCAGATCATTCCCGAGAGAAGGGACAATGGCTCTCTCAACGCCCTCTTCCCCCATCCCTCCCTCCCAAAGCTGATAAAGCCCTGGTGAAAAGGGGAACAAAGGATTTACAGATGTCAGAATATTGATTTCTGCCGTTCCAGGACTACAGGGAGAAGATGAAGAAAACTTTTAGCCCCAGAAACTCTGTGAAGTTTGAGACACAAACGCTATCTCTGCAGCACGAATTCCACGTTTGTTAAGACAGTATCCGATGGAGGCAATATTGCTATTCGAGAGGGATGAGTAGGGCCTGAAAATGCGAAAATGCATGGGGATGAGATTACAGCCTGCAATCCCAGAGAGCGCATTTTGTTGTTCCCAGACCTCCTCAACGGAGAAGCACTTCCAGTGAAAGCAGTTTGCCACCAGGCGGGCCGGGCCGGCATTGCTCTGAGCGCCGGCGATACGCCTCACCCATCTCATCGTGACTCACGCTGGTATTCGCTCTCTGCCACCCGCCACTGAAGCTGGGAAAAGTAACAGAAGAAAGGTGAAAGACGAGTCTTTGGCAAGTGGCCTTTGATTCTGAATCAGAGAGGAATGGAGGTTCTTAAAACTCGGTACATTTAAGGCTATTACCTGAACGCCAAAGCTTTCTGCTTCCACAAGCATTTCTGTGCACAGTCCATATAAACCCAAGCTTGCTTTTGCACAACAAACATTCTTTTTCACCGTAGTGTGTCAACTTCCCCTTTACTGAACTCCACCTCTACCAGCTTGCTGAAATCATTCAAATTGCGCTAAACAGGACAGTGACATGATCCAAAGTGTCACGTGTCCCTGCTGCACACCCAGCAGGAGAGGAGTACTGGGCAGCCAAGTCAGGTTACAGGAGTTCTGGCCTGACTTCCAACTGTCCCACCACTACTCTGAAACAGCTTTCTCTCGGTGACTCGATACTAACACTTTATAGACATATATACATATACTTTTTTGTTCCCTTTTCAGAGCTAACTCTTGCACTCAGAAGTTCCTGGGATGCTGGATCTTTTGTAAAAATATACCTGTTGAAAATTCCTCAAAATGCTAGATTTAAGCCTGGATTTTTAAAGGTGATAAGCTGTTTTCTAAATCAAGCTCTAGGCCCTCAGGTCAGCTTGGGGAAAATCCACCTGAAGCCCTTTCTGTGAGGCACAATAGTGAGTACAAGAGGGGTTTCCCATGTCATGGGTCAATAATTCAGACAGAGCTGCAGAGCCAGAGTTAACTGTTCAATCATTTTTCATACACCTTTGTAAAAACTCATACTGTCAGGAGGACTGCAATCATCACTGTGATAATAACCATCACATATTGCACAGTTAAACACATTTCATACAACTACATCAAAACATTATTCACAGTACTCTTAAAATATCTAGGTTTCTTTCAATACCTACCTGTCTTTCCTCAGCTAAAAGAAATTGTTCTTCTGGAATCTTTTGTGTCTCCCAGCAGTCACTCCTAATTTACTTTTAAAGATGTGAATCAGACCTACTAGACTCCTGATACGTAATATTAATCTCATCCAGAGATTAATCATAGCTGTTGGGATTATAAAGACTAAGACAGACGCATTTTAAATCAGTGTAACTCAGACTCTAATGAACCTGCTACCATGCTCAGGTTCAGAACAGACTCAAACCCCATTTTCAGTTGATCTCCACAAGCCCTAGGGTAGGACAAGGTGCACTTGGGACAGCTGTGCTAAGAGTGGCCACTACTGCCTTCTCCAAAGAGCATTTTCCAGACTGTTAGAGGAGTAAAGGTATCAGGGAGAACTAGGGAGAAGCAACTTTGCCTGCTCTCACCTCCTGCTGAACACTTGGATGTTGTGTTTTGAGGCTGCAGCAGCAGCAGCACAGCTCTCAAATCTGTTTTATTTTAGAGAGAATTCTCCTCATCCTGGACAGATGTTTGCTTGTTTCGCTGATTCTTTGTTTTCTCACATCGTAAACATTAGTATCTGTTGCTTATGTAAAGTTCTTTTTGCTACAAACAAGAGTAGTTTTGTTTACATAAGCTCCCACGACAAATTTGCTTTAGGATACAGAACTTAATCTTGGTTTCATCACTGAAACATTGTACAAACTAATTCTCAGATCTTCTGTTCCCCCAAAAAAACCACATGCAAATTCCTTTTAAATTAAAAGTCTGATATGTTAGATATCTCATAAGCCTGAATTCAAAGGATGAAGGTGTGGAAAGACAAAATCTACCTCCAGTGTGAATTTAGCAAAGCAGGTGTGTGTGCACATGGTGAGCCCCAGTGGTTTGAGGGCTGTTTTGTACAAAATGAATCATGTCCATGATGACAGAACACTTCTGCAGATACACACAGTACCACCTGAGAATAATTTCTTTCAGTATGGAAGCAAAGCTGTCCTTAAAATTATTTATTAAATAAAATAATACAAAAACTAATTACTGGAAGAGGTAATTGTAATTAAAAAAAAAAAAAAGTGAGAGAGAGAGAGAAGAACAAAGAAACCAAAGCACTTTTAACAGTTTACAGTGCCCAGACAGTAAACAACTGCAGCAATATTTTTATGCCAAGCTGTGTTTCGCAACAGCCTTCCAAGCTTCTGGCCATCTTACCATTCCTTTATGCTACACAGTAAATTTGACACAAGCCCTGCTCCAAGTGAAAAAGGGTAAAGAAATCCCGCTCCCCAGCAGCAAACACAGCTTCCCACCATCCAACAGCCATGCTACACTGCATGCCTTGGTCTTGGCAAAAGAGAAGTGACCAGTTCCATGGGACCAAGGTGTGCATTACCAACCTCCTCCTTCCAACAACAACTGAACCTTGTTAGGAGTAAAACACAATTCCTTCATGTCATTCTTCTCAGACCAGCCCTTACCACCGTCCTTCCTAAAAGCTAAGTTCTTTGCTTTTCTGCTGTTACAGTTTCTACATCCACCATGAGAGCCCTCTCATTTTGCTGTGGTGCTTTAAGTGCTGAAAAATGTATTCTCCACCTACACAGTTTCTGCCAAAAGTCAAAGAGAACCTAGATATTTGTAATTTTTTTTCCCCTGGAACTCTTGTGTTCATTCAAGTGATGTTATTATTTCAATAGAATCATCCCAGGAATCCATGTAAATAAAAACACATTAGTGGTAAATGAACTGCCCCATTTGAGGGGCCCTTTGATCCGCTCATGTCTGGGACATCCCCAGCACTCTCCCTGTCCTCACGTTCCCAGGACTTTTCACACTCTCAACTATTTAACACTCTGTACCTGAAAGAGGTTGTAGGTAGGTGAGGATCAGCCTCTTCTCCCAGGCAATAGCAACAGGACAAGAGGAAATGGCCTCCAGCTGCACCAGGGGAGGTTTAGTTTGGACATCAGGAGTAATTTCTCCACAGAAGGTGTGATCAGACATTGGAATGGGCTACCCAAGGAGGTGATGGAATCACGGTCCCTGGAGGTGTTTAAGGAAAAGCTGGACGTGGCACGGAATGCCATGGTCTGGTTAACACGGTGATATTCGGTCCTAGGATGGACACGATCCTCTCAGGGATCATCTCCAACCTAAGCGAGTCTGTGTTCTCTGTCGCAGCCTGCAGCACAAACTCCCTAAACCCGGCGCGGCCTCGCTCCGCCCTCAGCACCAAGG
>VXAC01007287.1:256662-283897 GCA_013399225.1 Rhipidura dahli | reverse complement strand
GCCCCCCCCCCCCCCCGCGCCCCGGGGCCGCCCGCCCCCGCCCCTCAGGGCACCCCGCGTGTGACGTCACTGCGCGGCCCCTCCCGCCCAGGGCGGCGCGTGCGCGCTGGCGGCGCTGCTCAAGGTCAGCGCGGCCGCTGCCGCCGTTGGTTCCGCCCGGCGCGGTTCCGGTTCCGGTGTGCGGACGGGGAGGACATGGCGGCGCTCGGACGGGTGTCCCGCCTGCTGCTCGGCGCCGCTGCCCCGCGCTCCCCGCCGGCGCGCGGCGTGGCGGCCGCGGCACACGAGGATGGCGGAGGTAACGGGTCTCTGCAAGGGCGGGGGCGGAGCTCGGGCGCGCGGCGCTGCCCTTGACAGCCGGTGCCCTTCGCTGTGGGAACGGGGCGCTTGGTGTGAGCCCCCGCCGGGGCACCGGGGCTTAAACCGTGACCCCGAATCCCTGTTACAAACGGGGAGGGGACCCGCGCTGGAGCGTGGGGGACACAGCGTTCATTAGTGCCTCGTTAATGCGCTCATTGTATTGAACGTGCTGTCAGGTCAGTAATACTAATAAAAGTGGTGATTGTTGTTCTGATCGGTGTCCCGCTGCCCCCCGCCCAGCCCGGATGTGGAAGACGTTGACCTTCGTGGTGGCGCTGCCCGGCGTGGCCGTGTGCATGCTGAACTGCTATCTGAAGGCACAGCACGGGGAGCACGAGAGGCCCGAGTTTGTGCCCTACACCCATCTCCGGATCAGAACCAAGGTACTTCTGCCTGCGATGTTTAAGAGCCCTCGTTTCCTCCATGGCTGCAGAGCTTCCTCTGACATTGCCACAGCATCTCTTTCTCGATTGCTACATTGGCTGTGATATCAACTAATGGCTGTTTCTGAGGCAGTAGAAGTTTGTCACAGCTCTAATGAAGTACCCATGGTATTCACAGGCCTTCCAACCCCTGAGTGATCCTCCTAATGTCTTGCTGAAAAGTTTCAGTCCTAGAGCTGCTGTACTTAAACTAATACAGATCTAAAAGGTAGCAGTGGAGATGCCAAATACTTAAACTTGCGGTCCTCATAATACAGCACAGTTGATCTTCTAAGAGCAAAGATTGTGCTGTTTAGAGACTGTGACTCCCAGCTAAGGGAGACAGTTTCCCAGCTCTTGCTTCCTACATCCTGGGAGCCAGCTTGCTTAATTCACCAGCCTGTTGAGCTGTGTGATCATAAAATCATTTAGATTGGAAAAGACTTCTAAGATGGAGTCTAGCCTTTGACTCATCTCCACCCTGTCAACCAGATCATGGTACTAAGGGCTACATCCAGTCTATACCTAAACACCTCTAGGAATGCCGACCCCAGCAGCCTGGGCAATTTATCCCAATGTTTAACAACCCCTGCTGTGAAGAAATCCCTCTTGATGTCCAGCCTGAACCTTCCCTGGCATAGCTTGAGGCTGTTTCCGCTTGTCACTAATTGCCTGTGAGAATTGATGTTTGAATCCATATTGCTCTTGGTTTCTGGTGCTCTAGGGATTGTTCAGAAGTTGCCACTGGCTTATTTTCTTTCTTCTTTCAACAGCGTTTCCCCTGGGGTGATGGGAATAAAACTCTGTTTCACAACCCCCACGTTAACCCTCTCCCAACTGGTTATGAAGATTAAAACCAAGATCCTGACCACAGCCAAAATGGGTCTCCCCATCTTGAACCAGAATGTTGAGTAGGAACCATCATTTCTGGGGTCATAGTTTCAGAAACTCCGTTTCTTCTGCAATGAAGCTGAGTGGTGTTGTGGCACCCACGTGTACTTGTGATTGGGTCCTTTAAATAAACAACTCTGAACATGAATTTGGGATTTGACTTGTTTGTATGTGTTTGCATAAAGCTTTAAGATTTCCCAGAGGACACAGTGTAGGAGCAAAGGTGTTTGACTGCCTGAATGTTAACACATGTTCCTGTGTCTGATAATACAAACAACAGGAATGCACTTGGTATAGTGTGGAGGTGAAAGAACAGGACATCATGCAACGATCAATATGATCATGTGAAGCCATTTCTTATGAGCAAAATATACACTTAGATAGCATTTTCAGTTGTGAATATGTGATGATTCGAACATCGTTCAGCTGAAAGGAAGTTTAGTGATTGGATGCTTGCTGCTGTTAGCATGTTGCATCTAAACTTCTGATTGGACACTTGCTGTGACTGCTATTCACCATCTTTCAGCATTTTACATCCTTTTGTTCAGCATAATGTATCAATCCTTTTGAACTAAATTATTGTTTCAGCAGTTCCTAAACTATACTTCTTTCATATTGCTGAACTACCCTATTGTCTTAATAATTCCTAAACTATATGTCTTTGTGCTGCAATTAATACATCTTTATTTCTCATCCTTGGGTTGTTTCTTTTCCCTTCCTCTGTGGTGTTATCAAAGATAGCATATCCTTTATTCAGCTTGCTTCAATGCTGGGAAAGCCGGGTTGTGCATTCCAGTGTCCGTGCTCTTGCAAAAATTTCTCAACAGTATAGGACATGAATCAATTCCATATTCATATCTGGTTTAACTGATGACCCTAAATTCACAGCCAGAAGAACAGATATGTAGATTAAAATTCAATATGTACTGAAGCACATTCTCTGTCATCAGCTTTTTACAGTATTTATTAACAGTCATGAAGGTGATTTTCTCTTGGTCCCTTCTGGCAGAGGCAATGGCAGCAAAGGTGTTGAGCTAAGCTCTGCCTTCACACTGTTCACCTTTAGTTCTGAAATTTTCAGGTAATCTTGCTCACCACTCTGCTTTCCATAAAGCTGCAGTCAGTACAAAGTCTCTCACACAGGTTTTGCAGAAGTAAACTCAACTTTGGCTCTACTGCTTATGTCTGTATAATATGTACTGTGTCATGCAGAAGCTGTTTAAAGTAGAAGGGATTAATGAGCCAACAGCCTGGGCCTGTGCTGGTACAACCTTAATTTTCAAGGTTTTGCTCACTACAAGTCAACCATTTTCCAGTTCTTTCTATAACTTTTATGTTTTTTGGATGGTATGAAACTGAGCTCTCTCTCAGCTATCATTAATTCAGTTCTTCCCAAAAGGTAGAATGCAGCAGCTGCTTTGGTATCTTGCTGTTGAAAAAGGTGTGATGGATAGCAAGAGAGAATCTCAAACTGGATACTGCAGGATGTCCTTCCCCATGTTTCTGTTTGATTTTTTTCATCTGCTTACCAGTAAAAGATTGCTGAGAAAAGTTCTGCTGTGTTGAAAGTACAAGGCACTGATGGGCACAGTTACTTTAAAGCTGACAAAATCACATTACATTTAGCCCTACATGAAGATCACAGAAAAGCAAACTGGTTTTGTGTGTTATTCCTTAAAAAAGAAAAGCTATATTGTTAACTGTCTCCAAAATGCTATTTATAGATCATTCCCTTAGATCACTGTTTTCATTTATACCTGAATGACACAGCACTTTACCAACAGCTTGTTTTTTCAGTGCTGTTTAACCCCTCTGCTGACATTGTAGGAGCTCTCTGCACCTGAGAACAGGAGTGTGGCTCACCTGAATACGTGACTGCCTCAGACTGCAGAAGTTCCTAATCCTCTGCACAAGGCCCACAGGACTCAGTGTCTGGGATCTGTGTGGGGACTGTGGTGTGGGCAAGCCAGCTATAATGTTTGAGAACTGCACCTTTTTTAGGCTTTTTTACAAACCTTTAAATAATTAGTAATACTTAAAAGCAAAGAGTGAAGCTTTCTTTTTTCCCTCTCTGTAATTCCAGAATTAGGAAGCTGACTTATGTTTTGTCCCCAGGACATAATATCTTTTACTCTTTTCACCTGTGTTGGTGTAAGTCGAGGAGCAAGCTTTGCCCCATCCCTGTGTGAGGATCAAACCACAGGAATGTGTAATGCTAAAGGAGAGAGAATTCAAGTTTGTGGCGGCATGAGTACCTCAGAAAAGGTTGAAGTAACCTCTGCATTAAAAGTCTTCTCTTCAGCTTCTCAGAGCAGGCCACCTCTATCACTTGTAGAGGTCACAATCATGCTCTACTGCACTGTTACCTACTTGAACAAAATATAACCTGGTTATATTTATTTTAGCCAAGCTGTTGCAGGTTCAGCAGTGTTTTTAAACCATTTTTGATGCTGACACAAAACAGTGCTTAAGCCCTTCAGCTTTCAGGATCACATGAAACAAACTTCACCAAAAATCATCAGCATAGAGATGGTACAGAGTACATCAACCCCCTCCATATTCCTTTTAAACACTTCCAAGTGTTATAGAAATAAGCAAAAGAAATCAGTCATAAAGAAACTATCTCAGCCCACTCCAACCAGCATTCCCCCATTACATTCAGTAGGAGTTAGTTCACATGGATTTTTAAGCCATTAGATGCTGAACCACCACCAACTTTCACTGGAAAGGCAGCAGTTAGCACATGATCTAGTCTCTTTTTTCATTTTAGCTGTTTGTTTTCATAAGCAGAGTTCCTAGAAAGGAGTTAACAAAGGTCTAAAGGTCTTATCCAGGTGGCATCTTTGGTACACCTGGTGATGGTGCTCAGTCCAAAGGCTCATATTAGTGACTCCATCCATACAGGCAACATCAAGAGGAGTTTTCAGTTTTTCCTTTACTCGGGCCCATGAACTCCAGGCCCTCAATGGGTATGTCCTTTTCCTTAATTGCTTTCTGAAAAGAAGAAAAAGAAAACCAAATAATTTAACTTGACACTTCTTTATAGGGCTACACGATGCAATCTTTGATACAAAACACAGAATCACAGGATCCATTAGGTTGTAAAACATCTCTGATATCACTGAGTCCGACCTATGACCCAACAGTACCATGTCAACCAGACCATGGCCATGCCCAGTCTCTCCTTAAATGCCTTCAGGGACACTGACTCCACCACCTCCCTGGGCAGCCCATTCCAATCACCCCTTCCTGTGAAAAAATTCCTCCGGATGTTCAACCTAAACCTCCCTGGTGCAGCTTAAGTCTAAACATAATTGTCCTATCGCTTATTGGCTGAATAGAAGTTATCTAAAAAGAAGTCATCTAGAAAAAGTAGTCTTAAAGCTGGTTTGAATAAGGCTTCAGTGTTAGAGTTAATGAAGGATGTATTGAGAACTCACTGAACTACAGTCCGGATCGTATAAAAGAAACGTGCTGCAGCCTCTACAGAAGCAGCCTTAAGAAGTTATGTACAATAAAAATAGGAGACACCTGTAAAATATTCCATGTCATGACCGACAGACACAGGGCGAGATAAAACCAGAGCTGCGTGTCGGGGTCACTGGTGAGGGCTGAGGCTGCTCCTGGGGTACCAGGACGGCGGTAAGGAGGGTCAGCGCGGGGGAAGGGCGCTCGGGACAGGGAGCGAAGGGGGCCCGGGGCCCCGGGGCCGGACGCACCTGCACGCAGAGTTGGTAGCGCTTGAAGAGCTGCCCGCAGGGGTCGCCGGCGCTGTCACCCTTGAGGAACTTCTCGGCGAACCAGCGGTTGAAGCACTGGTCGTACTCACGCTTCAGCTCCGTGCACGCCTCGCCCACGCTGTTCATCGCGACGGCCGCGCCGGGACGGGCCGGGCGCGCCGCCGAGTGACGCGCTTCCGGCGCGCGGGTGACGCCACGCGCGGGGATGTGACGTCACGCGACGGAGGCGCGATGCGCGCGCTGTCCCTCGCGCCGTGGCTCCGCGCCTGGCGGGTCCCTCCGCGAGGCCCCTCACGGCCGGCCAGGGGGCACGGCGGGCACCGGCCGCAGGTACCGCCGCGCAGCCGGTTTGCCCCTCGCGAGGCAGGACAGTAGGAACAGGTTAAAAAAAGGGTTAATTTTCCACGAAAGTAACAGGAATCTGCGGGTCCCTACCAGTAGGTTGGAGTTGGTGACCTTAAAGGTCTTTTCCAGCCTTAACGGTTTTAGGATTTTTTTGTAAGCTGGTTTTGACGTGTACCAAGTTTTTAATTAAAAGAAAGTAGCACTCTTAAACTTGTTAATTTCTGACTTTTTTTTCCACGTGGGTGCTTTTGTACCGCAGAAAGTGTCGGTGGAAGTGCTGGACCACTTGGAGCGCCTGGCCCTGGTGGATTTCCGGGATTCGGAGGGCGTGGAGCGGCTGCAGAAAGCGATCCAATTTGCTGATCAGCTTCACGAAGTAAACACCGACGGCGTGGAACCGATGGATTCAGTGCTGGAGGACAGGTGGTGAATCACAGCAGTCTCCTTTTATCTGTTAATGCATCAAGCTGTTAGCTTTTGTGACCTTTTTTTCCCCTGGGAATCATGATGCATGTGCCCACTTTGCTCAAAATGTCTTACTGTGGTTTTGTGGGGAAGAAAGTTGTCACTGGGACTTGTGATTTTTATATGTGAGCAAAGCAAAGGTGAACTTCAGTTCTTTAATCTGTGTTACCACACTGCTCCCCAAATACCTGGCAGTGGCATTCTTGGGTGCTTCAAAATGTTACAGTACTTGTCTAAGTGTTTATATAAGAGACCAAAACCAGGTTTAGAGATAAGCCACCCTTCCTACCTCATATTTACAGAATAGCTTAAAGACAACCAGTAATCTTTGTCCTTCAGGTGCCTGTATCTCAGAGAAGATGATGTGACAGAAGGCAACTGCACCAAAGACCTGCTGGAAAATGCCAGAGAGAAAGTAGAGGAGTATTTTGTAGCTCCACCAGGTACTGACTTTCTTACAAAAATCTTTTAATCTCACCTGAACTAACCTGAAGAATATAACCTCCCATAGCTGCATTTACTTTCAGAAATACTAGTTAATAATAGGGAGTACTAAAATAAATGACTGTAGCCATCTATATAAAATAATGTGCAATTTATTGGTCCAGAAGCAGTATCGAGGCTGACCTGATTCTCAAGTTACTGCACATGTTGTGAAATTCCTTAGAGGAAGTCAGACAGCTCTTACTTTCCTGACTTTCTCAGGATATTTAGGCTGCCTGTACATGGAGTAAACTGGAGAAGCACTTCCATGCAAGGGTGTCCTGCCCACAAGGTAACTTACAGCTGGTCCCATACAACTTGTTTTTTGTTTTCTCTCAGGTAACATCCCTTTACCAAATCTGGAAGAATGAGACACTTTTCTGCAGGGCTCTTAGGGACAGCCCAAATGCCTTTTCAGTATTTTATTTGGGAAAGCAAAGTTTTGTGCAGTCACATCTGAAACACCCTGGCACGTATTTAGGTCAAAAGAAGAGCACTTGCAAGACAGAAGAAGGAAGGTGTTAAAGTTTAGTAGTGCTGCTGAAATATTCAATGTATGTGAAGCTGGAAGGCAGCATGGCAGATGACCTTGGTGCTTTCATTTAGCAAAGTAAATTTGCTGTGTGGAGGTGAGAGCAAACTCTTGACCCACTCTTAATTGTGTAATTAGTTCATTATTTGTTTAAGCATCCATAATATACTCGCATATGTGCTTAAAACATGTAATTACTATGATACTTGAATTCTTTCAAGAGTATTAAAATAAAGCCTTTTTTTAACACCACTAATCCAATCCTCTGCAAAGCTCTAACACTGTATTATTGCTTTAGTCTCAGACTTAGCAAGATTCAGACCCTGCAAATCCTGAAGTTTTACCAATATACAAGCTCAGCCTAAAAGAAGCTTATCATGTGTATATAAATCGTAATAGGAAAGACTTCAAAGTATCAATCAATCAATATGATTGATACCACAATCATATTAGCAGATAATTCCCACTTTGAGAAGTTCCCCCTTGTTCCATCCATTTTGGCCTCTTCCTTTGACCATCAGAGAGAATGGGGACAATATTATTTACATAGAAGAAGGAAGAGAAATTTGAAAGTGAACTGCATGGCTGCAGGAGCTTTTAACCCAAAATAGCATCAAGTAACTATTCAAAGGCAACAACTAAACCAACAATTTGGACAAAATAATCCCGTATTCCCAATGCAGCATGGGATAAATTTAACAATGCCAGTTCAGTGCTGCTCCCACACACTCCATTGAGAGAACAGACTGCCTGATGCTTGTTCCTTGCAGCCCAAACTGCATTTAAAGTGGAAAACACACATTTCCTTAATGAAGGGGTTTGATGCAATTTCACCACAGGTAAGGGAATTGCAGCCTTGACTCAGACATCTGCAACCACCAAAACAGAAAAGCTCACTGAGGGCAGATGAGGTACTTGTGGGGCAGGGTGTGTTAGTGCCTTAGTGGGTCTGATGTGGTGGTGCTGAGCCCCATGGGATGGTGCTGAGCCCCAATGGGCCCTGGCTGCACTTCGAGAGAGGGAGAGACACCCCTCATGTGCTGGTTCACCTGCATTCACTGCAGGACCAAGTAAATGAATCCAGTTTCTCTGGAGACCATAGAGATAACCTCACTTAGACCTGCTAACATTTTTCCACCACCACAAGTCTGTACATATAAAATTGGATCAGAAGCCCTTACATGTAAATCCCAGGTTTACAAAGAAAATTTCAATGTGGAGATTGCTTCACTTTTGTGGAAAGAAAAAGAAAATTCAAATTGTTTTATTGCTTATAATGATTATTTTATGTTTTGGCATTAACAAGGAGCCCCAGTAAAAATCTCTTAATACAATGATACCTTGTGCAACACAGAGTAAAAAAACAGCTCACATGAAAAGTGCTTACAGTCTAACCTCCATCTGTGAGAGGAATCTCATTATAGGCCTTATCCATTACCCAGATTTCTTAAGCACCTCCTCTACCCCAGCTATCATGTCCTGTGTTTATTTGTTCTGCATTTCCCTGCTGCTCTGAGGGAAACTGTACTTTTATATTCTTGATTAACAAGTAGAACTCTAATGTCTCTCTGTAAAGCCATGTATCTCAGGATCTCAGGCTTTAATGTTTCTCATTAATGACATATATCTCACCCACACTGACATTTCCTGCAGTCATCATCACAATTGTTCCTTCAGCAAACCATTTCTTAATAAATGCAGAGAAACTTGCCTGCAGCTACCAAACACAACCACCTCCACAGAGATTCATGGGTGTTTCTGTATCATGGGTGTTTCAGTGTAAGCACTTGGAAGATTGTTAAATGGTTCTGTTCTGTCAGCACAAAACTGTCCAGAGTAATCAAAGAACTACTGCAAATTCTGCAGATACTGAACACAGTTGTGTAAATTAATTACTTACTGTGGCCCCAAGACCATGCAATATTTCTTCATGTTTCTAGCACACAAGCAAAGTTGTGCACTGTATCTCTCCTAGTTGGAATGCTAAAACCTGGGACTTGGGAGTTATTCCGGAGATATTCTAGAGTGACAAAAGTATTACATTAGCCAGTTTCATTATTTATGGGGGCAGTATATTCTTCTGAGGTTGCCTTAGAGTTGGCAAAAGCAAAGGGTTGCTTGCAGTTATGCTGCTTTTGCTCTGAATGACACCGAACAATTAACTACACTGTATGAATATGAAAAATTACATTTCAAGTGAGGTGAACGCGCTTGAGGTGTTTTGTTTTGTTTTGTGTTTAATTTCTACAAGGAAATTGGAGTCCTACCAACCAGTATTTGGAAACCTCTTTTAAGTCATCCTGTGATGTTTGCTATAGACATGGTTCAGAGTCCTGTTATTAACATACCACCAGCTGTGGAAGACTCCAACAGCAATGTTCTTTCTGCTGACAAGAGTGAAAGTAGATAGTGCCCCAGGGAGAGCAAAACTAAGAAAACAGATCACTGGGGAGCTACCAAAATATCTTGCTTCATTTAAACAAAAAACTCCAAAACAAAACCAACCCAACCAACCAACCAAAATAACCCCTGAGCCGAACAAAAACAAAAAAAGGCAAGAGTTGCAGAAATAGTGAGGTCTGCAAAAGATGGTGTAAAATTCTGATAGATTTGCTTCACTAAAGGAATAAAGTTTGCAGCTGACTTGATCATACCTAGTAAATATGGGTCAGAGATTTCTATCAGAGGTCACTTAGTCTGAACTGAAAAGACACAACTGAAAACAGACAAGTGAACAGGACAGATGATTAAGTGTCATTTACAAGCTATGGAACTCCTTCCTTCAACATGGGTGGGCTTCACTCTTAATAAAGAGCATATTACTGAAACAGCTACCCCAGGTAATATCCCTGTATTCTTTCAGTAATATCACATACTATTGCCAAGAAGAGCTTGTTTCAAAGACAGCAAAGTCTGTTGTAGAGATTATTGGTTAAACTCAGCGTTTCTGTGATCCAGGCTGGGGCAAGTAATAAAATGGCTTTTGGGGCCCACATATCAACTACGGAAAGGTGTTTTACAGAAGCTGGTGGACACATTACAATGCCTTGGAGACTGAGCATACTTTAAGGAACAAGTTTTTTACCCAGGATCACCTGATCATGCCACACAGAATCACAGAATTAGATTGGAAAAGACCTTTGAGATCATCCAGTCCAACCTGTGACCAACCACCATGTCAACCAGACCACAGCACTCAGTGTCATGTCCAGTCTTTCCTTAAACGCCTCCAGGGACAGTGACTCCACCACCTCTCTGGGCAGCCCCTTCCAGTACAGTCCTTTCTGTAAAGAAATTCCTCCTAACGTCCAACCTAAACCTCCCCTGGCGCAGCAGACGAGTAGCACGGGAGCCAGGACTGGAAGCTTTGTATGCACAGCCCAAATCTACGTGATCATCCCAGAACGTGCGCCCCGTGCTCCCGTTACCTCCCTGCATCCCGCCGGTCGCCATGGGAATGGACGCGGCGCGAAGCATGCCGGGCCGCAAGACAACGCTGCAGCAAAAGCCTGCCGGGCGCAGCCAATGGGCGCTCGGGGGCTGGCAGCGGTGGCCAATAGGTACTCGGGGGGCGGTGACGGTGGCCAATGGCTGGCGGCCACTGCGCAGGGGGCGGGGCTGAGGCGCTACGAGGCGCGCACAGAGCAGAGCGCAGCACCGTTCGCTCCGTACGCGCCGCTCCCGCAGCGCCCGAACGGTGAGGGACGGAACGCGGGCGGTTCCGAGAGAGTCATCCCGGTAACCGGGGATCCCGCGTGTCCCGGCGGCTTCTCCGTGCCTTGGCTCTTCCTCGGCCGCCGCATCCGATTTTTCCGCATCCCCGGCAGTTGCTGGCGGGACCCTTCCCCTGTAACGCCGCGGGGCTCGGAGCCCTTGGCCGCGCGTGCCGGGCTTTCTTCGCCTCCCTCAGGGGAGGGAAGGGCCGTCGGGGCCGGGCCGTGGAGCGGCCGCGCTCTCTTGCGGAGCTCCCGGCCGGCGTCGGGCTGGAGCGGGACTGGGGAGGGCCGGGAGGGCGGCGGTGCTTGTGTCGCTGCCGGCTGGAGAGCGAGTACTTAACGTGAGCCAGCGTTTGAGCCGCCACTGCTCGGGCTGTGCCCGTGCCCGGCACACCCGGCCAACGCTGCCCGGCCACGGCGGTGGCACCGCGCGGCGCCCGAGAGCGCGCTGGGAATGACGATACCTGTGGGGCTGCTTGGCAGGTGGTTCTGGCAGGTGTTCCTGCAACTCTGAATTTCCTTCTTCTTTTCTCCAAGTAGGCAATCATGAGCGATCGAAAGGCAGTGATCAAAAATGCGGACATGTCAGAGGAGATGCAGCAAGACTCCGTAGAATGTGCTACTCAGGCCTTGGAGAAGTACAACATTGAGAAGGACATTGCTGCTCATATAAAGAAGGTAAATGTTGGCTTGTAATGTACTCATGAAAAATCAATTGGGGAGAATGCTGTTAGGCAAGTAACTCTAGAGAAGCGAGTTCTAGAGGGACTAGATAATCAAGTTAGACTTTCTCTCTTAATGTTCCTTTCCCCACCCTTTATGTGGACCTTTCTAGGTCCTTCTGCTTTTCTCTTGTAGTGCCTTACACCTTCTCTGCCACTCTCCCATTGTCCAGGTGAGCAGAGAGTGGCACCTGACTGTCCCTGTGACTGATGAGCTGGTACACGGCAGGCTCTGTGCAGGCTATTTAAAGAGTGGTGGTTTGCCAACCATGTACTAAGTGCGTTTGGTTTTTTCCCTTTCCCACCACATGTAATGCAAGCTGTTCATGCTAACACTGAACAGATGGTTCATAGCAGTTCATCGCATCTTCTCTCTTCACTCCTACTTGGAGCCTGACTGAGCTGCAAGTAACTGAAGGGTTTGGTTGAGCAGAACAGAAACTCCCATATCCTCACAAAAATATCTTCAGCTGACAGTTGTTAGGTACTGGAGTGTAAGTCCACTGACTGCATGGGTTTGCTCACTGTAGACCTGTACACAGGAGTTTGAGTTGTAGCAGGCTCCTGAGAACAATGTGTCACAACATCATCTCATGACCAGGTGTCAAGGATGTGGCAGAGAATTTGCCATCAAGTGTTCTTTCAGTATCCTTATTGTAAAAAACAGCTACTGAAGTCAAAATACCAGTTTTGTTCAAGATTCTGAACAAGCAGTGAAGTTCTTAGAAGTTATGGTTTGAGACCATGGCATGACTTTAGGGGAGAAGTTACTTCCCCAGCCAGGTATTTTAAGCTTATTCCTGCTCTTCTTGGAAACACTTTTTTTTGCATGACTAAGCAGCAGATGAGCTACAAAGCGACAGATGATCCTTGTACTTAAGAGCATATGCTGCTCCTTAATTGCCTTCTTCCAAAAGTGATACTTGTTAACAAGTGACAAATCATTGCCAAAAAAACCCCAACTGTTAGACAATATTAGTATAATTACCATGAAAATGCTGAGTTTCTAATTCTCTCTTCTGTAGGAATTTGACAAGAAATACAATCCCACGTGGCACTGCATTGTGGGAAGGAACTTTGGCAGCTATGTGACTCATGAGACCAAGCACTTCATCTACTTCTACCTCGGCCAAGTTGCTATTCTTCTTTTCAAGTCTGGTTAGAAACATTGACTGTTACTGAAACTTGCACCTGGATACAGGACTGCACACTGACTCCCACCTTCAGCCTTCCTGGGGAAACACGTCTTGATCTTCAGGTCTTTTGATGTATTGTTAATGGTCAGGGATTTTGCTGTAGCAGCTGTTATTTTTGTTGTGGCTATATAAAAAAGCAAAATGTCTTCCTTGTATTTATTTTCTTTCAAAAGACGGCTTCTTTGCTAATAAAACTGTTGGAACAAGTTTATCCCTTTGCCCTCTTGCATTACCCTCTTTATTGCCTTGTGAATGAAGGATGAACATCCCCACCTCTATTCCCACACCCAAATCCATCCTTTCTTAGCAAACCTTAAAAGACTAATTTAAGTGGAAAAAAGGTGATGCAGAGCCCTTTTATTTCATAAGACATTCCCTTTGCCTTTGAAAGAAGTAGAGGATTCATGGGAAAAATCCTTAAACTCCACATGACAAAGATAATAACAGCTTCATGAAAGTCCATAGTTACTTCATAAATCCAAGTTACTTCTCACAAGTATAATATCCTTCTTAAAGCTTAGTAAAAAGAAAGGCATCTTATTTGAAGACTAATCTGTCTGTTTCTGTGTCCACACCCACTGCCAACTTGCTTCACTTGTTAGAGTTGCTCAGTTTTGGCCATGTCTTTTACAATGCACTTGAAAGGAAATGCAAGTGTAAGAAACACCACTGGAGTCACTCCACAGGTTGCTTGGTGGGGATAGGTAACTTGTGTTCTTCTGAGTCCAGCTGCTGAGCAAGTATCTGCGGCACAAGTTCTTGGAACTCCTCTTGATACCATTAAAATTCCACAGCTTTCATAACCCTCATGAAAATTATACTTTTGGTGTTTTGCTACACAGACTCACAGTTTGAAACCTGAGTGAATGGCAACAATGCCAAAGTTTAAATTTTCATAATCCACTTTGAAAAAGCCTACATCTTCTATCATTGCCTTCAGCTCCTCCTGAAAAGTAAGTGCCATAATTATTAACAACCTGAAGGCCTGTAAGCCAGCTGGCCACAAGATTATGCTGGAATTGTGTTTTGTGTGTTAATGAATTTGGGGAAATACTGCCTTACTTGAGGGGGGAACCGTCGGATGCTCTCCACAAGGTACTGGTAAGACTTCCAGTCACCAGCAATAACCTCACCCAGCACAGGGATAACCTGGAAACTGTAGAGATCATAGAGCCTGCAGAGAGAGACAACAAATACAGATTAATAGAAACAAATTTTAAACCCTCTCCAACATGAGCTGGTCTCTGTGCCACAATGCTAGGAAGTCTGGAGCTGATTTTAAAAGTGCACCAAGATGTAGCCTCAAATGTCTCCATCTCTTATTCTGTCTGAGTACAAATAAGAGAGCCTTGTGACGCAGCATAAAGTGTCACCATGTCCTACCTGGAAAGAAGACGGTTGCTGACATGACTGAATTCAAGGCAGAGAAATCTTCCTCCTGGTTTCAGCACACGATAGGCCTCTTGAAGTGCCTGAGACAAAGCAGATGCGATAAGTTTGCTTCTATAGAACAGTACCTGCCTATTACCATGCCATGTGATACTATCATGCAACTCTGATGAACTGAAGGAAATGAAGAGCATTCTGACTAGCAATCTGCAATATTTAATGTAGAGAGGGATCCCAAGAGAAGTAAAAAAAACCCCAAACATGACACAAACCCAAAGCATAAATACTCTTGCTGTTACATAAACAGATTTTTACAAGGCTTTGTATCAAAACTGTGATGTCGGGTTTGCAATTCTTCTTTTCTTTCCCTACTCCCAGCTGATGAAAGTTTGTTGGCAGAGTTCTTGTAATTACAGACCAAACAGAAAAGGGAGAAGGTGACTCACCTACAAGAAACTGAAAATGAAAAAAGAGCATGATATGTTTTTTTTTAATCAAAAGAAAATATTTTACTGTGAGGCACACCCAAAGGTTCAAAGAAGGAATGATACTGGGTTTCAGATGAGCAATGTACAAGAACAGGAAGGAAGAAGGAAGAAGAAAATCTTTGGCTACTTTGAAAATTTCATCCTGCATCAAAATAGAATACCTAACAGGAATCTGGACAAAATTCTGCTTAAAACTGTATATTCTTTCATACAAAAGCAGAGTAGAGCTGTATTCCAGAACTTCTGAAGGCTGTACATCTGCTCGACTTCAACTGTCCTGTTCCTACAGGATAAAATATAAACACTACACAGGAGCTCTGCCAAGGGGTTGCCAGCTTGGGTGTGTTTTGTACCAGGTCTCCAGGAAGCTCTGCTACCAGACTGCTGTATGCATGAAGGCAAAGAGCCTTTGCTTTGGAAGGATGCAGACAAAGCACCCAAAGCCATGGTGAAGCCATCCACATTAAGTTCAAAGGCATAGGGTTCAAGGTGGTTTGGATCCAAATGCTTCACCTTCCACAGGAGCTCTGCCAAGGTTGTAATACACTCCTCCAAAACAGACAACGAGCACATCCAGTCAGGTGTCACCCCCACAACAGCCAGTCCTTCTCAAATGACAGAGATAGTTTAGAACAAAGGGTATGACTTATCCTAAAGAAAACCATATTTTATAGTGAGCTCTGCCACCAGCCAGTGTAAAGACGCTGAGCAGAAGTGGGCTGAACAGGTTAGTTCAACGGCAGTGGGGGCAGCAGCCTCCTTCCCACTCTGCTCTGGTAGTTCTGTTGGCTCAGGCAGGGAAACAGAAGGGACAAGGAAGCACTGGACCCACTGTCAGTGGGATATAGATCAGGTGCTTCAGGAAGATTTGAGATACACAGACTACTGCACTGTGCATGTTTAGATCCAGCCATGTCATAGGTAAGGAGAAGGTGGAGAACGACTGTAGCATCCAGCCCTTTGCCTTAGGAAGAGGCTGTGTGGCTTGCCAAGCTGGAAGGATTGGGTGCAACTGGTATAAATCTACATTTTTATGACAAAGGTGGGACACTTGAATGCATTCTCCATTCAAACAAGTTGCATACTACATGCCACTTATTTTAAATGTTTCAGGAGTAGACTAGGACCTTCCTTTATCCAAATGAGTTCCTACTTTGCTTCCTTTGTAGAATAAAAAATCGTAAGGACCCCATGTCAGGACATACTCTAGTAACTTACCAAATCAATACGAGTTACATTTCGGATGCCAAAGGCAATTGTGTAAACATCAAACTTATCGTTATCAAAGGGCAGCTCTTCAGCATTCCCAAGTACCCAGGACAAGCCTGTAGTGAAAGACAAGTCCCAGAATTGAACTCAGACTGCTCCAGAAAGGCTGGAACTTACCCATTCTAGAAGGAATTAATTCTTTTAAAACTGATATTTAAAACAAATGTTTCCATTTTGCATGTTTGTTGGAGGACAGACACCTTGGCCTATACTCACTAATCTTTCAAGACAGAGTAATTAATTTTGCAGATCAGCCAAAACACTGTTCTGCATAAACACATCGTATGTATGTGCCAGAAAGATTTTACCCAAAACTTGCATTATAGTGGAAAGCATTGTTGGCTGCCATTTGTTTGTGGCAAAGTTGTAAAAAGATAATCTCTGCTCAAAGTGTAACTACAAAGTGTACTACTTAGGTTTTGCCATGCAACACTGACTAAAACATTTAATACATTTTGCTAGAAAGCTTCCAGAGACTGAGGTACATGAAAAGCCACACTCCCTCCATCAGGACTATCAGTTTGTGATGCAGTTGTAGCTGTGTTGCTTCCCAGTCTCCAAAGGATAGAAACCACGTCTATCTGTGGAGCATGGATGTCCAGGTTATTGATAAGCCCACCACTCGTGCAGACAAAATGCACAATCTGTGCATTGACTGTGTAACTCATGTTCCTTCTCCCCATGCACAGCTCCTACTCTTGGTGAATGTACACAGGGAAACAGCGAAAAAACTCTGCCGCTTACAATTTCTCGCTATCAGGAATGTTAACTGCCATGGTACAATGCATTTCTTACCTTCAGAGTAGCCAAGATGCTGTGCTTTCTGCTTCCCAACTTTTAACATTTCTCTGTTGATGTCACAGACCACCACTTGGGAATCTCCTAGTGAGTTAGACTTGTCTTTCTGGTAACTCTCAAAAATTTCCTGCCATGATAAATTCTGATGGTGCTTGAGCTTCCTCTGGAGCTGGCATTCTCGTACAGAGCGAACATAATTAATAAATCGAAAGGCAATATCACCTGCGGTTGTTTTAAAGGAAAGAAACACATTTTGGAAAGTTTTCTGACTCCAGGAAGTTGAAACATAAGGCTTTGAACATCCAACTGAGTTAATATTTCTTTTTAGTAATATATACTTATAAAAACACCCCCTCAGACACACTGTATAGACACAAAGTGTGTGTACATGCATATAGATAAAAAAAGATACTAAAGATACTAAAATCAAAGAGTCCATGACTTTCTACAAATTCACACAGTGTTCCACAACATAACATGGCAGTACTATAACACTCTCAGACCCTTAAAGCAAGATATTAAAAACCATGAAAATATTAGTTCTCAACCCTTCTCTGAGAAAGTCAAGTAGATGCTTTACTAGTTTTAAAGACAGGGAGCTAAGGTGGGGGGGAGGAAATCCCAACAGTCAATGTAATTCTGAGCAGACTCAAACAGCTGAAAAACAATGCGGCATTGTCATGTGGAACTCACCAAAATTATTTACCTGTTCCCCCAGCAACATCAAGGAGAAGTGTTCCTGGGGAAGGGTTCATTTTATGCATGAGGATATCTTTCCACACCCGATGAATTCCTAGAGTCATTGAATCATTCATTAAATCATATTTCTTGGCCACACTTTCAAAGACCTGATAAACTGCAAAGAAAGGACATGGGCATGAGATGCTATTGACTTAAAAATGCTCATGTCGAAGTAAAATGTGTCCTTCATTGCCCTGCGGAGGTCCGTCACTATGTGGAGCTGAAAAATACCACACGAAAACTCATTACAAAAAAAAAAAAGTGATTGCGTCCTACTGAGCCTGTTGTCTGACAAAGGTGTCTGGAGAAACAAGAGCCTTCCCGAGCTGAGGGAGGCAACAGTGATATTATTCACCAAGACTCCCGGTAACGCCTCAAACAAGGGCCCAGCCCCAAACACATCCCCAGCACCCTGGAGAACGATCACCGGCTGCCCGGGAGCCCAGCTCGGCTCCGGGCCCAGCCCGCCGCCGCCGCCGCCGCCCTCACTTTTCTCTCTCCTCTCCTCCTCCGTCACGGTCTGGAAGCCGAAGTGCATCTCCGGCCCCGCGGCCAAACCGCGGCGCGCCCGCAGTCCCCCGGCAGGCCGGGAGAGCAGCGCCCAGCACCGGCACCGCCACAGCCGCAGCGCCGCCATCTTCGGGGCACCGGCGGGGCGGGGGCGGCGGCNGCGGGGGCGGCGGCGGCGCGGGGCGGAACCGCGCTCAGGCGAGTGTCTGCTCCTACCGAGGACGGACCCGGGAGCGGCGCGTTCTCTGCAGACCCGCGGGGCGCCAGTTCTACCGGACACACTCACCGACCCCCTCCTCGGTGCCACCGCTGCTTCGCGGCATGACTGTGCTGCGAGGACTAACGTGACGGGGAAATAAAACCCCCAAAACCCAAACCCAACACAATCCTCACGGTGTACTTGAGTCATTTTGCAAATAGTTTTCTTTAACTTTTCTTTATTTTCTTTAACTTTATTTAGTTTTTCTTTAGATTTCTAATTTTGCAGTTTCCTTCATTTAAAGTGAAGCCTCGTGGGGGGCAGGAGGGAGAGTTCATGATGGGTTCTGATGAATTGCAAGGAGCGAAAGATGCCTCGATTCCTGTCAAGTGCATTAGGACACATTAGAAAACTTTTCTATCCTTTCCCTCCACGCCCCCCTTCCCCCCCCCCCCCCCACANTCTATCCTTTCCCTCCACGCCCCCCTTCCCCCCCCCCAAGACCTGCCCTGCTTATCACTTTACTTGAATCATCCAAGAGTTCTGCCAGCTTGTAGATACAAAGAAGTTATTTAACCTATTCTCAGGAGAGATGACATCATACTGTAAAATCAGCCCAGGGACTGCATTCCCAAGGCATGAGCTGGTCTCCCTCGCCAGGACCTTCCTGCCATATTGAGACTTTTGGCACCATCATCAGACCATACCATGATTTTCTCCCATTTTTCTCATATACTATTTTAAAATTCAATGTTCCTTGTAGCAGGATGCCCTCCAAAGCATCATATTTGGTCTTGTTGGGTATTTTTCTCAGCCTCGGTTATAGTGACAGATGACATTTGCCTACCAGAGCAGTGACTGGAAGAGTCCCTCTCACACTGTAGTCACAGACACTGCACGGACACCACTGACCAGCTGTATGCTGGTCAGAGTCACAGAATCCGTGAGGCTGGAAGAGACCACTGTGGGTCATACGGTCCAACCTCCCTGCTCCAGCAGGGTCATCCCAGAGCACATGGCACAGAATTGTGCCCAGATGGTTGTAGAATATCTCCACTGAGGGAGATTCCACAACCTCTTTGGGCAACCTGTTCCAGTGCACAGTCACTTGCAAAGTGAAGAAGTTCTTTATGCTCAGGTGGAACTTCCTGTGCATCAGTTTCTGGTCATTGTCTGCTTCTTGTCCTATTTCTCAGCACCACTGAGAAGACCCTGGTCCACCCTCTCACACCCACCCTTTAGGTATCTATACACATTAATGAGGTCTCCTGTCAGCCATCTCTTCTTGACGCTGAACAGGCCCAGCTTCCTCAGCCTTTCCTCATAAGAGAGATGCTCTGGTCCCTCAATCATCCTTGTTGCCCTCCACTGGACCCGCTCCAGGAGCTCCATGTCTCTCTTGTGCTGAGAAGCCCAGAACTGGGCACAGCACTCCAGATACACCTAATGAGGGCTGAGCAGAGGGGCAGGATCACCTCCCTGACCTGCTGGCAATGCTCTTCCTAATGCTCCCCAGGATTCCATTGGCTTTCTTGGCCCCCAAGGCACACTGCTGGCTCTGTGCCGCAAAGCAGGCTCAGGGACAGATTGTTGTCCACCAGGACCCCAAGTTCCATCACCACAGAGCTGCTTTCCAGCCAATCAGCCTTCAACCTGTACCGGTGCACAGAGTTATTCCTTCCCCTCCTTCCTTCCTGCGTTCAGGCATCTCTACCGTGAAGCAAGAAAGCAAGCGACGGGGAAGGGCTGCGCACGGCCTGAGAGCCACCAGTGCTGGTCTGCCCTGCGCTGGCCCGGCGGGGCTCCGGGGTCGCCCCAAGGACGTACCCCGCCGCGCATCACCGCGGCCGCTGGTCGCCGTGGTAACAGCCGCAAGGCATGCCGGGCTGAAAGAAATTGCTGCGGCAAAACCCTGCAAGAGCGCCAGGTTAGAGCCAATAAGATCTCGAGATGATGGTGGCGGTGACCAATGGCTGGCGGCCGGGGCTAAGGGGGCGGGGCTGGGGGCGCTCGGAGGCGCCGGCGGCGCGCGCGGGTCGGTTAAACAGCCGCGGCGCCGGAGCTGAGTGTGTGGGTCGTTCCGGTCGGTCCCGCACCCTCACCGGCTCTGCATCCGTACCGCGGCGATACCGCGGCGCCCGCTTGACGGTGAGGGCGAGGCGTTGATGGCCTTGAACTTTGGGCAGGGACAGCTGCCGAGAGGGGCTGGGTCCGGTAGCGGGACGTTTGGGACTGGGCAGTCCTGGTGCCTTGGCTCTTCCTCGGCCGCCGCTTCCGATTTTTCCGCATCCCCGGCAGTTGCTGGCGGGACCCTTCCCCTGTAACGCCGCGGGGCTCGGAGCCCTTGGCCGCGCGTGCCGGGCTTTCTTCGCCTCCCTCAGGGGAGGGAAGGGCCGTCGGGGCCGGGCCGTGGAGCGGCCGCGCTCTCTTGCGGAGCTCCCGGCCGGCGTCGGGCTGGAGCGGGACTGGGGAGGGCCGGGAGGGCGGCGGTGCTTGTGTCGCTGCCGGCTGGAGAGCGAGTACTTAACGTGAGCCAGCGTTTGAGCCGCCACTGCTCGGGCTGTGCCCGTGCCCGGCACACCCGGCCAACGCTGCCCGGCCACGGCGGTGGCACCGCGCGGCGCCCGAGAGCGCGCTGGGAATGACGATACCTGTGGGGCTGCTTGGCAGGTGGTTCTGGCAGGTGTTCCTGCAACTCTGAATTTCCTTCTTCTTTTCTCCAAGTAGGCAATCATGAGCGATCGAAAGGCAGTGATCAAAAATGCGGACATGTCAGAGGAGATGCAGCAAGACTCCGTAGAATGTGCTACTCAGGCCTTGGAGAAGTACAACATTGAGAAGGACATTGCTGCTCATATAAAGAAGGTAAATGTTGGCTTGTAATGTACTCATGATATATCTATGTGCATGAAAAATCAATTGGGGAGAATGCTGTTAGGCAAGTAGCTCTAGAAGAGCAAGTTCGAGAGACACTAGATAATCAAGTTGGACTTTCTCTTTAGGCTGGTGTCCATGTGTTCCTTTCCCCACCCTTTATGTGGACCTTTCTAGGTCCTGTTCTTTTCTTGCAGTACGTTCTGCGTAAAGGCCTTTTTTGTCACTGTCCCATTGTCCACATGAGGACAGGGTGGCACCTGACTGTCCCTGCGACTGATGAGCTGGTATGAAACAGGGATTCTATTGACGTCTCCTGTGGTTTTCGTCTGAGAGGAAGCCTGTTCTCCTTGGTTTCAGTGTATTTAACTTAATCTTAAGAATCTCTTTACAGTTCTTGCCAGCTGGATCAAAAATAGCTGGGAAAAATTAGTTTTCTGCAATTCTCTGTAATTATACCTCTCCTTATGTAGTGATATAAGCACAAAAGAAAAAAAAATCGTGGTGGCACTGATTATCTGTTGTTTGCAACATCTGTGTCGTCCTTTATGTAGGATTAACCATACATAAGAAATATCTAGTTCAGATTATATTTCCTGCTTCGTCAGCTCAGGAGAATGGAGAAACCAAAGTGCATTAGTAGAAGTTAAACTGATCTGAGTGGAAGAGCTGTTGAAATGTTAAGGCAAATTAGACTGAAACTGTCTGGAGTTAACTGCTTGGCATGAGGAGCTAAAGTGATAAAGCTTTAGGCCGCAAGCTGTGAATTTTCACACAGATATGTTAACTTTTACCTAGCACTATGAAAAGGGGTCTCAAGACGTAGTTCAGGCTGGAAAATAAGGAAGCTATGACTGTTAGCAGAAACCGCAGTATGAGAGATTGGAGACTGTCCAGAGACAATGAAAAGACCCAGTAAAGTACAAGAAGTCCCCAGACCCTAATGCTATTATTGGTCTGAACGGTGAAGGGTGGGGAACTGAGATTGGGAGGGTGTAATTGCTTGGCAATTTCTTTGTTGAGGTCCTTCTGAAGGTACAAGCTGTTTTACTGCTGTACCACTCAAAGCCTGAGGCTCTTCTCCAGGACATCAGGGGTGGAGATAACTTGAAAATACAGGATACTTGAGGTGGAGAAGCTTCTCTACCATGAGAAGTAATTCAGTTATGCAGAATGATTGCTTCTGCTAAAAAAATACTTGTTTGCTATGACCGCAATACAGAAAGGCTTTTTTTTCTCCAGATGCAGAAAGTACCTAAGAAAGTTAAAAAGAAAGTTTAATAATTTTCAGATATTCTTTGCAGCAACTACTGGGAATTTATAGAGGATTTGTTTGAAAATATATAAAGCATAATTGCTTAGATTTGTTGATCATACTGGTGTTACAGAGCATGTGGCAAAGAATTTTCTGTTTAGCAGCTGTGCTGCTGACAAACAATGAAGTCTAAATTATGGCTTTTTCTCTGTGGGTACAAAACTAATGGTGAATATTTTACTTGAGGATTGTAGATTCAGTCATGTTATGAATTATGGGGGATTAAAGACTGCTTTCGACAAAAGCAGTGTTTTAAACCTGCTACTGCTCAGCTGGGAAGCACTGTGGGGTTTTTGTGTGTCTGACTAAGCAGCATAGGAACAATAGGATGTAAATAAGATTCTAATACTTGAGAGCATCTGTTCTTCCTCTGATTGCCTTGCTCAGAAAGTGAATACCTATTAGAAGAGTTCTTAATTTGTAGTGATTTGTTTTGCAGGAGTTTGACAAGAAATACAATCCCACTTGGCACTGCATTGTGGGAAGGAACTTTGGCAGCTATGTGACTCATGAGACCAAGCACTTCATCTACTTCTACCTCGGCCAAGTTGCTATTCTTCTTTTCAAGTCTGGTTAGAAACATTGACTGTTACTGAAACTTGCATCCAGTTACAGGACTCTGACTAGTTACTGTGGCCTTCCTGAGGGACACGGGCCTTGATCTTCAAGGGCAATGGCAGGGATTATGTTGTAACAGATGACATTACATCGTGGATATAAAAAGGAAAAGTACAAAAAAAGTCTTCCTTGTATTTATTTTTTTTCAGAAGGCTCATCCTTTGCTACTAGAGCTATTTGAGCACTTTTGCTTTTGAGAGTTTTATAGCCATCAACTGTATTTCCCAACTACTGCTAGTGCTATGCAAGTACTGACAGTGTTTAGTTCTTTGTTCCAGACTTCTCTTATTCTTCTGATTTTACTTTTATAAAATAATTTCCCCCTCTTGTTTTGCTGGATGTGCTGTCCCAAAACCTGAGCTTTTTCTGCTATCTCTGGAGAAGTGTGCTGGAGAATAAAAGCCTAGTTTACCCCAGCCAGGTTGTTATTTCTGGCTGATTTGTAATGTTGTGGTGATGATGGATGACTTGGTCCGGGTGAACCATGGGGAGTGCTGCCTGAGGGCGTATGCTGCCTAAGGGAGTATGCAGGCCAAGGCGTTTGATGTACCTAGCTGATTTACGTTCAGCGTCTGTCTCAGCGTCTGTCATAGCTGATGACTAGGAGTCCCCTCGTGCCCGGGGACCGCCCTGGGACCAGCTCCATCCGGATCCGGCCATGGCCGCGGGCAACTCATCGCCATTACCAGGCATCGGTCTGTGGTCCTGGGCATGGAGCAGAGTCACCCCTGCAGGCCCAGCAGTGAAGGACAACAGCTGTACTCTGCCTGGGCTGGGCTGGTATGGGGGAGGGGGAGCCCCAGAGCAGTGAAAGCCCAGTGTGGGCAGTGGGGGTCTACAGTACTTTTGTCACTGCCGGCTGGAGAGCAGGTGCTTAATGTGAACTGGAGTTTGAGCCGCCTCTGCTTGGGCTGTGCCCGTGCCTGGCACACCTGGCCACTGCTGCCCAGCTACAGCGGTGGCATCGTGTGGCACTGGGGGCATGCTGGAAATGATGATATCTGTGGGGCTGCTTGGCAGGTGATTCTGGCAGGGGTCTGCTCCTGCAACTAAACTCTCTTCATTCTCTGATACAGACATCCATGTATGATCAGGCAGCTATGGTAGAGGATACAGATGTGTCCAAAGACATGCAGCAGCAGCCTCTGTGGTGTCCATTTGGGCTGTAGAGAAATAGGAAGCTGAAAGAGAAAGCATAGCCATTATAAAGATGGTAAATGTTTGATTGTAATATCCTTTCATTGGACACTATCCACACCAGACATCAAGCGGGACAGGTGCTACAACACTTTGGAGAAGTGAAATACCATGGTCACAGGATACTTTGGACTTTTCCTGGGGCCTGGTGTCACCTCTTAAAGAAATCTCTTCTGAACTCTGGAATACCTGAATGCTGAGCTACGTGTCAGTAACCCAAAGCAGCACCAAGGAGCACTATGGTTAGACAGGCTTGTGCTCTGTCAGGGAGAAGGAGGAGCTACAGCAGCCTTTGGCCTGGGTTGAAGGCTGTCTGTCTGTCCCATGCCCTGTTCCTGGTGACTTGCTGCAGGCAAGGAAAATATGTGGAGCCTTGAAGATAAGCCTAGTTTTCTCTGTGTTTTTCCGGTAACCACAGACTCTGCTGATAGCAGCTATCTTACTGAGAAAAAACTCAGGACCCTCTTCCCAGTGTGGACTCAAAGCTCCTTGGTGAACTGGAGAGCAGCCAGCCAGGCTCTTGCTCTTGTCCAGCAAACGGTGCTTTTAGGAGCGCGGGGGGGGATTTTAGCCGTATCCCCTCCCTGTTCATTGCAGCTTCCACAGCATTACAATTGCTTTAGGCAATTAGGCAGCAGCCGCTCTCCCTGGTCTTCCCTGTGACCGTGGCTGCAGCGGCTGCGGAGCCGGCGGCGTTCCCGGCGCCATGGAAACGGCAGCGGGCGCGCGGCACGCCGGGCTGGGGGAGCGCCCCGCCCATCTCCCCACGCCGTAGCCAATGCGCTCCGGTGAGCTCCTGGCGGTGGCCAGGGGCTGGCGGTCGGCGTGCACGGGGCGTGGTCGAGGCGCTCCGGAGCAATGGCTGCGGAGCGAGAGTGGCCGAGGTCGGGCGGGGACGGCGGAGCGCGGCCGGGCCGTAAGGGAGCTGCGGGTCCTTCCACAAATCCCGCCCTTCCCGTGCCCGGCACATCCGGCCAACGCTGCCCGGCCACGGCGGTGGCACCGCGCGGCGCCCGAGAGCACACTGGGAATGACGATATCTATGGGGCTGTTCGGCAGGTTGTTCTGGCAGCGGGTTGCTCCTGCAACTTTGAATGCTTTTTTATTGTAGGTGACCATGTACGATAAACGACTGTGATGAAAGATACGGACCTGCCTAAAGAGATGCTCTGGAGGGTGCCTGTCAGTCTCTGGAGGAATGCCGTGTTGAGTGTGGCACTGCGGGTCCTGTAATGAGGAGAGTTGTTTGCTCCTAATATCTTCCTATTAAACACTATTTGGACTATATGGTTGTTTTTACTTCAGTGCAGGGTAGGGGAGAAGACTTCTTTGTATTTATTTTCTTTCCACAGCCAGCTAATTTGCTAATAAAAATGTTGTAATTGCTTTTAAAAGTTTTGTGTCTCTATAGACTCCTTCTAGTATTGCATGTGCTATTTCTTATTTCCTTTCAAATGTGGAGGAGCAACTTTGTTAGAAAGTTGAGGGGTTTTCCCCCTCAAATCCAGAAGATCTAAACACTGTGGTAACTATGAGACATTGAGTCTCTTTGCAACATTTAAAATAAGTCTCTCTTAAGTATTTAAACTGAGTTTTTCTTAAACATTTAAACATTAAGAATTTAGTTAAAAGATTAGTTGGAATAGGAAGCAGACACAGCAGAACCTAAACAATGAGATTGATGATTAGGCAAAGAAAACTGAGGCCAGAATAAATTCCTCAGGTCTGGGAACTGATTATTGGTTATCTGATGTTGTTCAGCTGGGCTGTAACAAGAATCTGCAGAGGAAGAACCAGACAGTTATTGATGACCCCATTTAAACCCTGGTTTGGGAAAGGAACTGGGAGCTCTCCAAGGCAATATGTATTATTAAAAACTAAGAAGGTAAAAAGGTCATAGCGAGGAAGAAGAGTTACTTCATCCAATGAGGAACCCACCCCCATAATTATGAGACCACTGACCCATTTCATAGAGAGAACTACGCATGCTTAATGACTTTTTAGCTAATTTCCATACAAAGCAGGGAATGGAAGGTGTCCATGTTATTAATATGTATTTGTATTTTGAATAGTTAGAACTTCCATAGATAAATAGACTTTGGATTGCTTTGTAATATCATAGCTGTGCTTTTGGAGCGATCCTCACAGCTTCCCGGCACTGGAATAAACACATCCTTTCTAACCCAAACGAGTTAGAGAGACTTTGTCCGTTCCAGCTGGATATCAGTATTAGATCTATATCCATATTTTAATAAATCAACGACCCTCACAGTTTGGTCAGTAATTCTAAGAATAATAGACCTAAATAGGGAACAATCAGGTGTTAAAATAAGGCCTTTATGAGGCTTTTCTTAATATTTATAGGGGATTTGTTTGAAATTCATAAAACACAAACTCCTAGATTTGTTGATCATGCTGGTGTTGCAGAGCATGTGGCCTGTGCATACAAAACCAGTAGTGACACTTTTACTTGAGGGGCTGTAGATTCAGATCATGGTATGAATTATGGGGGTAAAGATGCCCTTACATGCTCCACCCTTACTTTTAAAGAATCTGGGAATTGGTCTCCCACAGAACTTGAAAATTTCATCCCTAAAATAGTGGAAAAGGCACCAGGAGAGGTATTCAAGATCTTTGTTATTTTAAACGTTAAAAGAAATGCTTTTGGGATCCAGGTTGTCTTGTAGGGTTTTGTTTTCCCCTTTTGCTTTGAGGGAAAAGTTTAAAAATACCACTTCAAGTAGGCCTGATGAGGCACTTTTTGTAGTTTTAGGTGTTTTTTTAAACTTTTACGGTTATTTTCTACAAATCTGTGGCAATGATTTTATACCAGATGATTTTCTATCCTCTCGGAAGCTGCTGGAGGTGGTGACGATCCCTTCGATGCGGGGTCGAGAGCGCGGGGTGGGTTCCGGGCTCGGTGGGGGGGGTGCCCGCGGCAGGCCCGGCCCGCAGCTCCCGGCGC
>VXAC01007287.1:157778-254688 GCA_013399225.1 Rhipidura dahli | reverse complement strand
GGTAAGACCTGGGAGGGGGCTCCGCCGGGAGGGAGGGTGTGAGCGTGGGGCTGCGGGGACAGACGGCCTTGTGCCGCCCTTGGGTTTGTAGTGAAGCTGAACTTCGCCTTGTCGGGTTGTTTGTCTCTCAGCTGAGTTTAATAGGCGGCGTTTTAGGTCACTGTCTGGTTTTGGTTTCTTTTTCCTTCCTCTTCCGGCTCTGCTCGCTGTTTGGTAAGCTGGGATTCCTACTCTCCTCTTCCTTTAATTATTATTGCTTTATCTTCATTAGTATTGGAGTAACCAGCTTGAGAGCTAAAGCCCTGTTGCTGTAGTAAGGACATACATTCACCAGTGCCTGTGAATAGAGCCCTTAACTTTATCCTGTACCGGTCGTTGTTACACCTCGCCAAAGAGGTCTGTACACAGCATTGCCCTTGCCCCGGTATTTCAGGGACCTGCTTTGGGGGAGCTCAGAGTTTGCTCATCTGGCGTTCAACCCAAAGTGTCACACCTGGCATTGCAAACAGCTGGTTCTGCTGACAGAGCAGTTTGTCAGGAGCCAGTGTGGTTCCTGCTGTCATTTCAAGGTGAGACCTAAGCCCCCTTAGTTCTCTAAACCTGTTTAGGAACAGAGTGTGCCTGGCAGCCTTTCTTTTTTTTTTTTTTCTCCTAAAACCTAGAAATGGGGCAGTAGTGATTAAAATTGGTGATTTTAGTTCTGGAAGTATATGAGAGAGTGTCAGCAGAGTGGTATACCACCATTGCTGTACTAATTTCCTTTCTCCTCAGTGGTTTGTTTCAGCTGTATTACTTCAGGCCTCTGAGAAAGGAGCAGTGCCCTCCAGTGGGTTAACAAAATTAGTATCTTGGAGGTGTTTGTTGACTCCTTTTTTGGCCTTCTAAACACGGTCATGTCCTGGGTAACCTGCTCTTCACCTGTATTAATTGACCTTTCACAGGATTGACAGAAGTAGGACATGGGAGATGATTTACCCACAGCTCCCCAGGATGTGGGATTGTGCAATTACAAAATTTTAATTTCAAATTCAAACACTTGGAAGTCTTTTTAAGAAGAAATTTTTCTGTCCTTGTCTTGCCAAGAGATATCTCTTCACTCCAGCTTCTTTTGTAGTGGGGTGTGATGCTCCGTGGAGGATTGTTCACAGAATACGAACATCCTTCAGGAAGGAGTTAAGATGGCCTGTACTATGGCTGGTGTCTCTTCGTGTAGAAGACACAGTATCTCTACTGAGAAAGGAAGTAAAAGGCCTGTTATTCCAGCCCAGAATAAAAGTGTTAAGTGGTTTTCATGGAATGTCACCTTTCACAGGCTTGAAGCAATGCCATTGGTAGCACAGGAGCAGTGGGGAGAATTGTGATGACCCTTGTCTTCTACTCCAATACTTTAAATAAACCCCAAGACTTTTTAAGAACTTTCTTTAAAATAAAAAAAGTGGAACATTTTGTCATGGAATGATTCCACTTCAATGATACTTGCTTCTGAACTACACTGGGGGGCAAAGGGATGAATTGCTTCCTTTACAGGGCATCAGAGAGACTCGTAAAAATTAGAATCTCTTTCCATAGGAGTAGATGTTTATTTAGGAATATCTTAACTGGAGTGTACTGAAAACTAAAATGAAAAGATTCCCTTGGTGAAATTAGGGCAAACGACTACACAGGATGCAGCTGGGTAAAATTGTGGCTATATTATAGCTGTTGCGTGTAGGATACTGGCATGTCACCATATGGACTCTTCTTCTTGAGTTCCTTATCACTGGCCTTGTAGCTGACGTGGTCCATCCCTTTAAGGACAGGTATAGGACGTGTTCTGGAAATCTTGTGTCTCATCTGAAATGGAAGGTAATCTTAGGGACCACGGACCTTCCTCAGATTGTCACTGGGTTAAATCCAGTCAAGCACTTGCCTTTGATGTTTTCCAGAGTTACCTGCTGTAACTGTCCAGCTGAGGAAATGAAGAAATAAATATTTCTGAATCCTTATGGTAGCTTTTCTTTCTCTTGCAGTGCAGCTGGAAATGGTCTAAATAGAGTACTGTGTTCCCTTGTCTTTCTGGAAGTTTGATTCCTCCTCTCTTTTGAATTTGGCCTCAGAGACTAAATTAAATGGGAAGTTTCAACAGAAAAGCTTATGTTATATTAGTGTGCCAACAGGAATCACATCCAATTAGAGTGGAGTAAAGTAGCTAAGGCAAAACAGGCTTATTGGGGTTCTCTGCAGTCCTTAAGAGCTGATGAGCAACGTTAGTTGTTACAAACATTCCTGGGCCTTATCAGACCCAGTGTGAGCCTGCTTGGCTGGGCTGTGTGAGAGCTCTGTCACCTCCTACTCACTGGGATGTTTGCCTTGGCAGCAGCAATAGCCTCAGTGTGTTTTCATGAAACAACCCTGTGGCTTTAGTGTGATCCTGACCCCTTATGCAATGCTGCTCAGCAGAAAAGAGGTGAAAAAAGATGGAAGGAAACAGCACTTCTTACCCCAGTAGCAAACCAGTACTGCAGCTCCAGTGCCCAAGTGGTCACCTAGAGCTGCTCCTAACGCTGTGAATTTCATCTCCTCACTCTGGATCTTTGGAGATAGAGGTCCTCTAGCAGCAGAAGAAACCACAAATCTCAGAGTTTGCTCCAAAATGCAGGAACAGTTTTGTTGCTAGTATTTCTAAATTTTATGGACAGTATTTTTTATAAGTCTCTTGGAGTGCAGATGGGTAGATAAGTCCACATAATTTGTGTATATATAGGTTAGATGCCATGAAAACAGCAAAAGGACTGAGGACCTTAGTGAAGAGCAAGTACCTCACCATCACTCTTGCTGTTGCTAACTCCTAATTTGCCAAGAAAATAGGGAAAAAAGAAGCTACCTAATCTAAATTATGCTACTTAAAACTGGGATCCCACAAGAGAGGATGGCAGTGAGAATCTTCCAATCTTCTCTATGCCCGGTCCTGCTCTGCTCTTTGTGGGAGTGCTGTGATGAATGATGGAAAGCAGAGAGTTCCCTGACATGTAGCATGCTGAAAGGTTGGAAGGAACAGCATTGCTCAGACTGAGGATGGGGGAAAGCTGTTCCAGTTTGCAAATGCGTTCTCCAAGCTCCTGGTTGTCTGCTGACCAATTTCATTACTACTTTGATGGACCAGGCTTCTACTGAGGTCAGTTAGTCTTGTGGTGGGGGGGGCTGAAACTACTAATCTGTAAAGTCAGGTTTTAAGCATTGCTAGACCGTTGTAGAGCCCTTTTAAAAAAGATGCAAGTGGAGAGTTCTTTCCTGTAAAATATGAGAGTCATTAAAGTGACTCCCAAAGGCTGTAGGAGGTGGCTTGAAAGGACCTATAGTATGACAGGAATGTGTGTAAGCCATCAGACTGCCAAATTTGATGGTGAGTAACTCAATTAAAACTTTAAGTGGTAGGAAATTCTTCTGTCAGCTGCAGGGGTGAGCTGTTCCTTGTTCTGGGGTCTTGCAAACGTCCACTTTAGACTGACTTTCTTTGAGTTGTTTCTTTTCTCCATTTGAAGATGGCAGAAAAACTGCAAAGTAGTACAGACAACAGGCATGTGCCCCTGTAGTGCGTTTGCTGAAATGACAGATTTAAGAGGATGGTTGAGCTCTAAACTGGCAAGTTCTGCTCCTGGGTAACTTAAGGAGTAGTCCAGACTGTTTTAAAATGGCTTAATTTTTTTACCAGAGCCTCTGAGGTGTTGGTTGTTCCTTCTTCCCTACAAACACTCTCAAAAAAGGTCTGTCTAATCACTCAGATGGACTTGGGTCACACCCTCAGTACTTGGCAGCTTCTGGTGTGTTTTTTTTCCTGATAATGCTCAAGCCATGTCTTTTTAGCCTGATGTGCATTAAAGCACTGCCAGCTATGCAGGCATGTGTTTGAGTTACACAGCTATGGTTCTGACAGAGTTGGTTTAATTCTGAATTAAAGGATCAGCCCTTTGAATAGCAGAGTAAATTGCCAGTTCTGATGAAGTTTTTCTGCAAAATGGGCCTGTCACACTGTTAAAGTAGTGATAGTGTCCTGTTTTAGCTTGCAGGCAAAGACTGAAGTCTGACAAGTGCAAGAAACAGCAGACCAGCACAGAACCTGGTCCAGCCACTTTTATTACTTAATTCATTTTAACAAGTTGGATCCTCAGTAATATGCAGTAACACACAGACCATCCTGTCCGCAGCTCACCTTTTTTGGGGGGTGTGGGTGGTAGAAAACACTTAACCAAAAAAAGATACTTTATGTGGATGATGCTATTCCAGCTGTTTTAAGTGCTTAGGTAGATGGGAAGTGGTGTTGTGAAAGGGGAAAACTGGAAGCACTGGCAACAAAACTACCCATATGAGAAACGTGATCCTGAATCACAGTGGTCTGTTGTCCTACCATATAAGGTTTATGTTAAGGGATGGGGAGGAAGACTACAAAGTGGGAAAAGGGAAATTAATAGGCTTTTATAAAATGCTACTAGATATTGTGTGAGGCCTTGCTATTTGTGTAATGTTTACTGAGTATCCAGAGTGACTTTAGGGCTGGCTGGTGTGGGTAGGTGTCTTGTGGGGCCCGAGGAGTTTTGTTTTTGAGCTTATCACCATACATTCTTCTACAAATAAAACTTAAGGCAGGTGGTGGAAGTGCCAGGTTGAGTAACCAGTCAGCAGCCTGTTGTGTCCTTGGGCAGCTCTGATCTTTTGTTAAGATTACTAGAAATACCTTCAAAGTATTAACTCTCTTCTAGCAGTTTGATGTAGCAGCTGTTGAGGCACAGAAAAACCCTCTCAAGAGCTGGAGTGACTTTTCTGCTCTTGTGAACTTTATTCCTGCAGTGTTTTGCTTTGTGCTTCACCACTCCATCCTGTATTATGGTTAGTGGTGTGCTAAGTATGGTCTTTTGCAAAGAGTTCTTGTTGGTGGACTTAATACTTAGGTCTTAGGTATATGCCCTGCAAGGCCACAAGGCATTTGGTTTGAGCTTCAAGATCAATTAACATTTGTTGGCCAGATGACATAAAAGTGTATTTTTTAAACAAAAATAGATCTGCTGAAATATTTTAAGCATAGAGTGCAGAAGTGAGTGAAAACAAGCAAAAGAAGCTTTCAAGAAAAATGCAGGCAGCAGTGTATTTATACAGTGTATTTTCAGTGTAGTGATAAATATGATGAATTGTGTGTTTTAGGCAAATTAAATGAAAAAAAAGATCTAGTTGTTGTCAGTTCTTGTAATGGGGCATGAAGATGTGGTATGTGATGTTAGTATTTATAACTTAATGTGCCAGGCAACACGCTGATACCTTGTGGTGGCAATTCCAAATCTGGAAAAAGGAAATTCAATTGTTTTTATAAAAGGTAGAGCACAGCAAATATATTATTTTAAACTCTTTGACCAGCTCTTTGGGCAATGATAGGAATTAAATTGTTTGGGTTGCTGAGGAGATTTAATGTCCTGATAAACACTGTCCTTAAGATAGTGGCTGAGGTGAGCTCATCTCTGAGGTGAAGTTAGCTGAGGTGCAGTACATGGGGCCAACTCTGAGGCTGCTGATCTGATTTTTCTTTTATTTTCCTTTCAGATGGAAAGAATGCGAGTGGATCCAAACAACGTTATAATCGTAAAAGAGAAACTTCATATTCAAAAAATGAGAACTTTTCCAGTCAGTCCCGTCGCTCCAATTCACAGAAAAGCAAAGCTTTTAACAAGATGCCCCCTCAAAGAGGAGGCAGCGGCGGAAGTGGCAAACCTTTTAGCTCTTCTAATGGTGGAAGACGAGATGAGGTGAGAAGTGTAATGCCATGCCTCCAAGGCCTGCTTTCTTGGGATGAGAGGATCACCCTGACCTGCCTAGATAGGCCTGCTGTGTTCAGTTCCCGGGCTGGGAAGGGATAGAGTGGTGCTAACATCACTGAGATGCCAAAGGGAATGTGAGCAGAGCAGCACAGCAACTACAGAAGAGAGGAGTGCTCTTTGCTCTAGGAAAAAATGCCATCTGAGGAATGGGTGCCAGGACAGGCCATGTACACATCTCACGACACATGTTCTTTGTGAAAATATATAGTGACACAATTTCACTGCCGTGTTCCTGCTGGCCACACTATTTTTAGTACAGCCCAGGTGCCATTGGCTGCCTTGCCCACCTGAGCACACCTGGTTCATGTTCAGGTGCCGTCAACCAACACCCCCCAGGTCCTTTTGTGATGTGCAGCTTTCCAGCTGCTCTTCCCCAGGCCTGGAGCATTCCAAGGAACTGTTGTGACCCAAGTGCAGGACCTGACACTTGGTTTTGTTGAACCTCACAACATCAGCCTTGGCCCATCAATCTAGCCTGTCCAGATCCCTCTGCAGAGCCTTCCTACCCTCCAGCAGATCAGCATTCCTGCCCAACTTGGTGTCATCTGTGAACTTTCATAGGGTGCCCTTAATCCCCTTGTCAAGATCATTGATAAAGACATTAAACAGGACTGGCCCCAATACTGAGCCCTGGGGAGCCCCAGTAGTGGGGCCCAGCTGAATGTCACCCCATTTCCCTCCACTCTCTGGGCCCAGCCATCTGGACAGATTTTTTACTCAGAATGATGTGCTTATCCAAGCTGTGGGCAGCCAGTTTCTTCAGGAAAATGCTGTGAGAAACTGTGCATAGACTTTTCTAAAGTCTAACATCCACAGCTTTTCCCTCATGCGTTGTGTGTCTCCATGTCATAGGAGGAGATCAGGTTAGTCAGGCAGAACCTGCCTTTCATAAACCCTGCTGGGTTTATGGCTGAGCCTGATCCCCTGGTTGCCCTGTACACTCTGTGTGATGGTTTGAAGGATGATCTCCTCCATAACCTTCACCATCACTGAGGTCAGGTTGACAGGCCTGTAATTCCCCAGATCCTCCTTCCAGCCCTTCTTGGATGTGTGTGTCACATTTGCTGACTTCCAGTCAGCTGGGACCTCCCAGTTTGCCAGGACTGCTGGTAAATGATGATCACTGCTGCCAGCTCCCTCAGTCCTCTTGGGTGGATTCCATCCAGCCCCGTGGACTTGAGGGTGTCTGAGTGGCACAGCAGGTCACTGACTATTTCTCTGGATTATGGGGGCTTCATTCTGCTCCTTGTCCAGCTCAGGGGGCTGGGTACCCTGAGGACAACTGGTCTTACTATGAAAGGCTGAGGGAAAGAAGGCATTAAGTACCTCAGCCTTTTCCTCACTCTTTGCCACTATGTTTCCCTTCTCATCCAATAAAACATGGGGGTTTGCTTTAGCTCTCTTTCTGTAGCTGATGTATTTATGGAAACATCTTTCTTTTACAGCAGTGGCCAGGTTAAGTTCTAGTCAGGCTTTGGCCTTTCACTTCTTTGTCTGCATAACCTCATGACATCCTTCTAGTCCTGCTGAGTTCCCTGTCCCTTCTTTCTGAGGTCATAAATTCCATTTTTTCCTGAGTTCCAGTTAAAACTCTCTGTTGAGCCAGGCTGGTCCTCCCCACTGGCTCATTTGTTGTCATAAGGGGACAGCATGTTCCTGTGCCTTTAAGATTCCTTGAAGAATGTCCAGTTTTCCTGGACTATCTGCCCTTCAGTTCTGCCTCTCAAGGGACTCTGCCAACCGGTCTCCTACACAAGCCAGAGTTTGCCCTCTGAAGATGGGTTGTGTCCAACCACTTCAGGGCACAAATTTAGAAGTGATAGTAGTAGTGAGAAAGTAATTGTAGTAGCTTTGCTGATATCAAGGTAAAACTAGACTGAGGCTTTTATGCTGATGTGGATCTAAATACTGTAGAGTGTTTGTGGCCTTTAACTGATACTCTTATTTTTCAGTTTTGATGGATAAGCAGCACTTCTCACCTAGATCACCCGCTCAAAATTTACCTGCTGCCTCCGTTGAATTCTGATTCTTTGCTTCATTATATGAAAACTAACCAAAACAATTACAACCTGTGCAAACAGTAATCAGGCTTGTATTACTTTCTAAAAGAGAACTTGAACAGCTTCTTGACTATGTTTTGCCAGCTTTTACTTGTCTTTGTGGCCGTTTTAACACTCTCTTCCTTTTGCTCAGTGTGGGGTGAGACCACTGAGTTCTGACTTTCACGTTCTCATGCGTTTCTAATGCTGCACTGCTTGATTTGCAGAACAGGGATGGGAGAAGGTGAGTGAGTAGATGCCATGTGTTCTGTGTGCTATCACTGATGGGCCCTGGATGCATCACCTGTATTGATGCTTTTGCTGTAAACTCCAGCAATTTCTAACAAATGCTGTTCTCTCTTAGGTAGCAGAGGCTCAACGGGCAGAGTTCAGCCCTGCCCAATTCTCTGGTCCCAAGAAGATTAATCTGAACCACTTACTGAACTTCACCTTTGAACCCCGTGGCCAAGCAGGACATTTTGATGGGAATGGACATGGCAATTGGGGGAAAAGGAACAAGTGGGGACATAAACCATTCAACAAGGAGCTCTTTCTGCAGGCCAAGTGAGTGGGAGATCCATGGGGCTCTTCTGCAGAGACATGGCTCTGTAATGGGTGACAAGCCAGGGAATTATATTTGGGCTTGACTAATTGTATTGTCTTTTCCAGAGTGAAATTACCTTTCTGTAGTGTTCTTAGTGGTAATAACTATATTTTAAAGGGATGTTGTCTTTACCTATTCACAAGGTATCTGATGGAATGAGTCCTGTAGATACAAACAATCTTCTGCTCAAATTTTCAAGCATGGCTTTGGGACATGACACTCCTATTTGGGAATATCTGTGTAGTTCCTTATAGAAGAAGGTTGTTTTTTCCAAAAGTTGGTATGTTGAGATGGAAGGGATAGCAGTTGCTAGATGAAAGCTAATCTGAATTTCTAAGTCCCAAAGGCAATTACTTGTATGGGTCTTAGTTCTTAAAATGATGATTATTTTGCGGGCCCCTAGTATGTAGTATAACCCAAATGAGGATCAGTATGGTAACCTAGCAGCAGAATTCCTTTTTGACTGGAAGTTTCCCCAGAGTTTGAAGTGTGTTCAGGACTTCCTGTCTCTGATAATGTTATCTCTAACATTACATTACATTATCTAAATGTAATGACAAAAAGTATTTTCAGCATTGATGCTTCTGATTTCTCCATAATGTTTTATGGCTTATTGTAGTGAAGTCTATTTGCAGGAACCCCAGTAGCTGTAGCTTTTGTGACAATATTTTTCCTGTTGTGGATTCCCTGTTTTTTAATAGATCCCCATTGCAGCTGACTGTTTCTTACACATTTCTGGAAAACCAGTCTGCCTGGCTCATTCTGTACTTAATGTATGATGTTGTGTCTAACTGAAATTAGACACACCTGTATCCTGATCTGGTTGTGAACAGAACTCTTGATTTTTTTGTTGCTAGAAGTTACTGACTGCATCCAGCAGTTTCCTGCTGGACAAAGAAGAAGCTCAGAGAATCCTATAGGATAGTTCTCAAAAAGTTTTTAGAAACAACTGAGTGGATCATCTGTCTCTTTGCCTCTCCCCAGCTGCCAGTTTGTTGTCTCTGAAGAACAGGACTACACAGTCCACTTTGCTGATCCAGATACCTTGGTCAACTGGGACTTTGTGGAGCAAGTGGTCAGTTGTGATGGGCTAGATATTTTTTTTTCTTCCTAAGAACCTCAACCTGCCTTTAGCTACCTCTTTCCCTCTGTGATATTACATAAAACTCAGCAGTTTTTGAGTTGAGGCCTTTTCTGTCACTCCTACAATACTGGGAAAGATCTGTCATGGAATATATAATGAAATGCTTTCATGACAGGAAAAGAGAAGTGCTAAAATCTATTAGGAAAATTAGCAGCTTCTTCTTGCTTTCACAGATGGGAGCTCATCAAAAATAGAATCTGACATTCTGTAGAGAGTCCTTGTGATCGAGATATTAACAGAAAACTTGGACATGAGTCCATGGAAGAGGACTAGAGTGTAGAATTTTGAAGAATTATTCTATGCATAGGTGGCCTATTTTGCCTAGCAACAAAGTGGAAAATCTCTTGAGAATTGTGGTCAGAAGTTTTGGGTTGCCTCAAGCAGAAATTTATATCTTCCAACACAGTCTTGTGCATGGTGTAGGTGGCGAGGAGGTAGGCTTACTGTTACCTGTCACTATAAGAGATCTGAAAAAAATCTAGGTGCTTGCTTAGCAATTATGGCTCTGCTACACAGAGATGATACCAAAAGGTCTGACTAGACCTAGCATGTTCATGGAAGTGGGTAAGTTCAGTCTCACAGTTACACAGGGCTGCACAAGTCTGCTTGTGTGAGAGGCCACAGATCTCCCTTGCTGTCTTCTCACTGTCTGAATTCAGATGATGAAGATACTGTTAACTCTTAGAGATGATGAACACGTGGGAAACATGAGAAGACTCACTTTTTAGTGTCATTAGAGTAGAAATAAGACATAAGAAATAAGATGGGTGGCTTAGAAAGTTGTTCCATGGGCAGTCTGAAGGTGTAAGTGCACTAATTTGGTAAATAAACAGGGCCTAAAGAGCTGGAAGATGGTATGTTAGAATAGATATTACAGGTGGCTTATTCTGTATCTCAGGAATTGATTTCTGAATCTAAAACTTGTACTGTTCTCATGTGCCATTTCAGCGAATCTGTAGCCACGAAGTGCCCTCTTGCCCCATATGTCTGTACCCACCAACTGCAGCCAAGATCACCCGGTGCGGGCACATCTTCTGCTGGGCATGTATCCTTCACTATCTCTCCTTGAGTGAAAAGACCTGGAGTAAGTGTCCTATTTGTTATGGCTCTGTTCACAAGAAGGATCTCAAGAGGTGAGACAATATTAATTAAATCATGCATCTTTTTGAAATGTTATTTTTACACTGCTAACCTCTTCTGTAAATTGCAGTGTTGTTGCTATGGAAACACGTCAGTATGCAATTGGTGATACCATTACAATGCAACTTATGAGAAGAGAGAAGGGTGTTCTGGTAGCACTGCCCAAATCCCAGTGGATGAATGTGGTTCAGCCTGTTTACATCAGAGGTGAGTGTATCTGAATCCTGGTGGTTGGAATCCTGTTCCTAGCTGTGGCCAGAATTTGTGTAGAGACAATTTACCCTGGCAGTGCCGTGCTGTCATCTTAAAATACACCAGACTGCAAAACATGGGGCTTAGCAGCTGAAATGCTTAATGACCACATGTTAACAGTAAACTTTCTACTCACACTGTTTTCTGTAAGGCTTTAACTTGTGTGCTGTGTCCCTTCACGTGACTGCACTTTAGACTCCTGTCTTCTCAGTCACTGCTTATAGTTTGGTGTGTACTTTGTATCTGCAGTCATTGGTGTGACTCTTAACTGCTTTTATTGGCTCTTCAGTGTCCTTAACTTTTTTCCTCCTGACTCCTCATTATACAGCTTCCCAAAAATAACTGTCTCTGTGTCTAAACTATTTCAAGGCTGTAATCTTCAACAAGGTTTTCATCATCTTCACTTATCAACTGAAGTCAGTGAATGCTATGGGGAAATAAACAAACTTATTGCAAACCTATTCCAAACATCTGTTGCCTGACATCTTCAGTTTTCTTCAGTCAAGAGTGTGACTAACTCATCATCATCTTATCTGTTAGTATCACAAAAATTTTGTGACTAAAGAAATAATTTTACTGAACATTGCTGCTTTGTGGGCTGTCTTGGCTCACTTCATTTTGCAGTCACATTTAGGAAGGGCTGCATGCATTTAAAGTCTGGAAAAAGTCAAGTCTCCTAACATATGATGGATGTCCAGCATGCAGGCTGTGGACTTACATGTTGCTCCGTATTTGAAACTAGAGGACCTTAAGTCCTTTCATAAAACAAACAAAAGAACAAATACAGGATTTGAGAACATTCTAAAGCCAGGAAATTCACCATTAACATCTTGTCTGTAGACAAGGTTGTGGACCCTTGGGGAGCAGTGAATACGGGGACTATGTTAATATGGGATGCTGTGGTTGCTGTAAAATAATGACAATGGTCACCTTTTGCTAAACTTGCAATTAGCTTACTATTTCTGCTGTGCTTCTTGTAAAAACCTCATAATAATGTTTTGTTTGGATTTTTAATACATATGGGCTTATTAACTAGTTTGAGCCAAACTAGGGTGGCTTTGCAGAAATTTCCAACTGCAGTGTTTTTGAGGAAAGAGGAAAAAGCTGCAGACTGCATTGTTTCAGGAAGTTTTGATGCCCCCAAGGCTTCTCAAAGGCAGTGCTTCTACAGTGTAGAAGTTAAGGCTTGATTTTTACTGATGTGTAGCAACTCAGTGGTGAAGTCACAGATAAAGTGCTGTGTGGGGGAGATAAGTGTCAGAGCAGCTAAGTGACACCAGCTTGTGATACAATGGTAATTTGTAGAGTCTGTATCAAACTCTTGCTGAGTGTTGTCTGCCCTGGGGGATTAACTCACAAAAGTGAGCAGTAACAAAACTTCAGAAGAAGCAACAGCCCAAACTGGTGGCTCTGCATGCAGATATTAATGATGTGGTACTTCTTCTGTGTAGATGACCAGCACAGTCAGTATTCAAAGCTGCTTCTGGCATCCAGGCAGCAGGTCTTGCAGCTGGTGATTCTGGAGGAGAAAGCGGCATTGCTGAAGCAGTATGAGGAAGAAAAACACACCCCAGAAGCCTGTTTCATTGAGGCAGCTATCCAGGAGCTGAAGGTAACAACCTCTTGTGAAACTTCTAGTAGCTTTATTTTTAGGAGTATGCTGGGTGTTGAGCATCCCTGTTCTGCTGCATAGATGGTTGTATGTGATTATTCTGGTCTCTAGCTCTGGTGTTTGCTGCTGGAGTAGCATTATAAACCTTGGAGGAGACTGTAGCTTTTGGACCCCAGGTATCTGGTTCAGGATAATACAACAGAATGGTTTTTAGTGGATGGTATTCCAGGAAAGGAATACAAGGGCAAGGCTAAAAATACCTATGGTGATGGCCTCCTGGCTTAAACGACAAATTGAAACTCGATCCCTTTGGATGATCTGCAGGAGCGAGAAACAGCACTCTCTGCTGACCAGGATAAAAACAATGGCATTGCTGGAATCAGTGCAGCTGTGGAAGAATTGGTCCTAGAAAGCTCCAAAGCTGTGGAGCCTGCTGTCTCCCAAGAGAAAAAGGTGGGTGACAAACCTGCTCTGGCAAATCATGCTAACATTTTTGCCAGTTCACACTGCACTGTGCAGTGAACTCGTGCCAAAGATTTTTGCAGAGATGATAATCTTTGAAGGAGGTGATATGGTACTAACTCTTATCCTCTCTGCTGTGGTAGTGTGATGTGGAATATCTCTCTGCATTCGATGAGGAACTTGTGGAGCCTTGCTCTGACCTGGCAAGTTCCTTTTCGCCTCCTGTGGAAGTAGAAGAGGCAATGCTGGATGAGGAGGAAGTACCTGAGGTGGACGCTGTAGGAGAACCTGTTATGAACATAATAGAAGAACCAAATCCAGCTGAAACAAGCTGCCAAGAATCTAAAGATACAGTTAGCAGTGGACATCTTGGCAACTCTCCTTTTTACTATTTTTATCAAGGTCAGTGGAATGAAATCCTGGAATCATAGGGGCAGGACCTGCCTTGAGAAATGTATTTGTCAGTTCATTAGATGCAGCTAACCCCTGTGAAATAAAAAGGCCACAGGAACTCAGAAAGGAGCTTTTATTTTATTAGTGGAGGATGTACTGAGGTGAGGAGAAGGGTACTGAAAATGAACAGGCAAAGAAGTAGTGATGATGTCTTGCCTTTCAGCGGAGGATGGACAGTGCATGTACCTTCACCCTGTGAACGTTCGATGCCTTGTGCGTGAATATGGCAGCTTGGAGAAGAGTCCAGAGAAGATAACTGCAGCTGTAGTGGAGATAACTGGCTACTCCATGACAGAGGTAGTTATTTTATCTTCCTATTAATTAAGGGCCTTGTTTTGGCAAATTGATCATTATAGCTGATAGAGGAGACTTGATTCTCCTCAGTAGTAAGAAATAATAAGCATGAATGGGTAGGGATGCTAATCTGTGACAGGCATCTGTGGAAGGTGCTGGGCCGTGTGTTATTTTTGATAAGTAGGCTGCAATCTAGTTTTTTTTTTTTTTCCTGGGAGGTCCAGTACAAAAATAATTGTGTTGCAAGTCTGGTATTGCAGAATTTTATTCCAGTGATGTGAGTGAGAAGGGAAGAAGAACATGAAAATCAATAAGCGAGCTGGCGTAACTGCATCCAAATCTGATTATGATGTAGTTGACGGAGATCTTGGAACATTTGATTCTGACTCAGGGCATCTGTCATGTGTTTGTAGTTTTTAAAGTAATTATTGTGTCACTGGTGCTATTTTTTTCCATTTGATTTGATGAATGGTGTGCATTCATCACCATGGCTGCCTCCAGTCCTTGTGGTGACATATCACTCTCTCTTCATCAGGATATAAGACAGCGTCATCGCTACCTCTGTCACTTGCCCCTAACCTGTGAGTTCAGCATTTGTGAACTGGCTCTGAAGCCACCTGTCATCTCTAAGGAGACTTTAGAGTTGTTTTCAGGTTTGTACAACCTTTCTAGTAGGTTCTTCCATGAAGGGGAAGTTGTTTTTATCCCTTTAATGGTAGAAAAAAGAGCATACATTAGAGCTTTACTCCTCTTGCACCAACTGTCTGATGACTGCTAGACAGAACAGCCCCAACTCACTGTTTCCTAGACAATAATTACAAAAAGAATAAAACATCCTGACTGCTTGGAAGAGCGTATATTGTTTGTAAGCATATTTTGCTACTAATGTGTTATAAGGCTGTGCTAATAATGTGTAATAAGGTTGTTCTCAGAGCTGGAGGAAACCTTGCCAGATTATTGGTGTGGGGTTTTTGATATCCAATGTTTTGCATTGCTCCTAGATGACCTTGAAAAGAGGAAACGTCTACGGCAGAAGAAAGCTCGCGATGAACAACGGCGCGAACGCAGGATTGAGATAGAAGAAAACAAGAAACAGGGCAAATGTAAGTCGTGATGGTGCATAACTGGTAGATTTTCAGTCATATTTGGTTGCTGAGCTGATTTCTTGAGCTTCATGCAGGATGAACTCTGAGGCCTGTAGCTTGTAGTGTGTACTTAGAACAAGATTACAAAGTATTAGGAACAATGTCTGTATAATGAAAAACATTAGCTGTTTTAGTCAGGATGTTATGTTATGCAATTGCTGCATACTTGTGCATTTTGGGAGAGATGGGAGGGCGTTCAAGAGCACAGCTATTTCCATGGTGTACGTAGCTCTCTGTTTTTATAGTAATCACGATGTAAAGTGAAAAGTGAAGAAGGCAAAAAATGGCCTAGAAACTGCTTCCCTCCAGCAGCAGGGCTTGTACTGGTCTCCAAAATAGAGAGTGGAAAGAAATTAGTTGGCACCTCCAAGACTCCTGAAATGACTTGCATATTGACAGTCCTCCCCTACATTGTGTAGTTCTTTTGTTTAAAATCTCTTTCTAGATCCAGAGGTCCATATTGCTCTAGAGAATCTGCAGCAGTTCCCTGCTTTTACCTCTTGCCCCAGAGGAACTACCAGCACTGATCATCAGAGCTTCTGTCAATCTCCTGGCAGAAGCCTTGTGTTTCAGGCAGGTGAGCATGTGGAAAAACACATCACATCTAGCTCTTGATCATTCTTTTGGGATCTATTGTTCAGGTAATCATGCTAAACTTTCTCAATCCTGATTGAAGACAGCTTCTTTTCAGAGCAGCTGTGGCTGTCCCATCTCTGAGAGTGTTCGAGGAGAAGTTGGATGGGGCTTGGAGCAACCTGATGTAGTGAAAGGGGTGCCTGCCCATGGCAAGGGGGTGGACTGAGATGGTCTTCAAGTTCCTTCCAACTCAAACCATTCAGTGATTCTATGATTCTTTCCTAGTCTGCCTATGAGATCATACACAAAAGGCAGACATGGCTAAGAAACATTCTGTTCCTTTGTCTGCTTTTTACTGCCTCTGCTTTGACAATATGAGATCTGCAGTGTAGTTACCCCATCTTTTACATGAGGCAGACTAAAGGAAACAATTGCCCCAAAAACAGGAGAGTGTTCTGGGAAAGCATTACTGGCATTTTTTGTTTCTATTATCTCCATCTTCTCCAACACATTATACTAAAATAAGCCAAACAAAAAGCCCCCCTCTTCCCAAAATAAGTAAACAAACCCCTCAAACAAACAAAATCAAAAGAAAACCATAAGCAAACTTAAATTCCCTTAAATAAAAAGATTGAGGAAATTTGAGCGGTCCCACTGTGTGACTGATGGATAGAACTGATGATATAAAAATGATGAATTACATAGGATAACAAAACTTTATTTCTGTTACATCCTGATAAACTGCATAATGACTGGATTGGCCAAATGCAACTAGCTTTAATTTTCAGATCCTTTCTCTGTATACAGACTCTATTCCAACTCCGCTGTCACCTGCTGCCGGCCAGGTCAGCCCATTTCTCTGTGGAAGCTTGGAAGAAGAGTCTCCCTTCCCTTCCTTTGCTCAGGTAAACCATTTAGCAGAGTGAATCTTGTCAGAATTGCCTATGTCTTAGTTGGGGATAGGCTGATACTACAATTGCTTTCCCTGCAAAAGGAATGTAGGATAAATCTTAAGGAAACATAGGGTTTGAGTGCTTGAAGAGGTTTCTAGATTTTCTTGCCACTTGAGGGGTATGCAGGATTGTTCAAGTATGTGGAATTTAATCATATCCTACAACTTTTTTGATAGATGTTGAGAGTTGGAAAAGCAAAACCAGAAACATGGCCTAAACCTGCTCCAAAGACAAGAGGTAAGAAAATTTGGTAGTAGTACTTCAGTTTCTTTACCATGCATCTAAATGTGAGAAATCTTGTAACTTGAAAAGAAGGATCTGGAGTGTGGAGGGGCATTTGTGTGGTGAAAGTTTTATACAGCCTTCTGCATGTCCTTCCCTCTTTCAGAAGAGAACACTCTGGCACTCCCTGTGCCCGTAGATAGTGATGGAGAAAGCGACAGCTCTGACCGGATACCTGTGCCCAGCTTCCAGAATTCCTTTAGCCAAGCTATTGAGGCAGCCCTCCTGAAACTGGACAAACCATCCACAGCCGATCATTTATCAGGTAAAAGGCAGGGGGAAAGACAGGAAAACTTCCTGAAGCGAAAATACTGAATATTTCCCCTTCTTCCTGTGGGAGAAGTGAAAGCAGCAGTTTTGGGGACCAAAAATTGGCCAGAGAACAATTCTGAAAATTGTCAGGTTGTGGTTTCTGAACAGCTTGACTAGGGCTTCTGTCAGCTTAAAGCAGCCTTTTAGTGGGAGCTGAGATCTCCAACTAGCAAAGAATCCTGTTAGGACAAAGATGGCTTTTGACAATCATGTTGGCCATGTCTCCACTGGAACCTAAATTAAGCCTTATCTTAAGGAAGTTCAGGTTACGCATTTCTAAATTAAAAGTACTTGAGCTGTTGAACTACCACTTCAGTTTGACCAAAATGATGAGGTAACTGCTGGCTGAAATTTCAAGTTAGGGAGTGTGAAACAAATTGAGGAAGCTGGTACTGGCAGGTGAAACTAATTTTTAATGCTCAGTTCTGATGTTTAGCTTTGGCCTCTGTTTGGAGACTGCGCTGGATGATAAAGATAGGATAGGAGGGCTTGGGAGTTTCAGTGGAGTGTCTGCTCCAGTTGCAGTGATTTTTTGGACATACATGAAAGTGATACTTGTTGGAAAGGCAGACTAATGGATGCTGCAGTCCTAGGGTCTGCTGTGGCAACAGCAACTTTCCATAATCATTTAGGCATGTTTGTAATTGTGTTTCAGGTGTGATGGAGTCTCCCTTAGTTCATCTGCAGTAACTTTTTTGTTAAACTACCTGGTGTTCAGTGAATTTATAGGAAGTGTTGTGGCTCTGTAGAAGCCACTTAGGGTGGGGAAGACCATTTATCATTTGTGTGTGATATTCCTGTTCCATGACAAGAATGACAGTATCATTTTAATTCTTCACAGAGGAAAAGGGAGGCAAGAAAAGGAAGAAACAGAAGCAGAAGCTGTTGTTCAGCACCTCTGTTGTTCACACAAAGTGATTCTGCTATTCAAGAGAAGTTTCCTCTCCTGGTTTTCTTTTAATTTTGCTTTGTTTTGCTGCTATAGTTTTAAGTATTTAAATTTGAACAGCCTAAACTTGTGTTTCCAGGACTTCTAGGGGCTTCAGGAGGAAACCATGACAATATATATTGAAGTAACATGTTTTGATTCCAACTGCTTAATGAATTTATGCTGAAACAGTGTTTTAGAAGTAACAACTGAGAGACAAATCCACCAAGGCTTCTAGTTGCCAAGTCAGTTTTTTGGGCCTGATAAGCAGTGTGAAAGTCTGTAGAGCTGTGTGGCACTGCCAAAGTACTGCAGTATTACTCAAGAGAAAAGGCAGAGAGCCTTTATTTCCCTGTAATTATTCATGGGCAGAAGTCCATCTGACTACAGTAATGCTGTTACAGTAAAGCTGTCAAACTGCTCTCTTGAGAAACTGGTTTTGGCTGCACTGGAAACAGGCAAAAGAGCTTACTGGCTTTAGCGTGTTAGCTGCTATATCTGTTCTTTTTCTAAAGAGCAAGAATTCCTCCTGTTCATCTGGCTTGGAAAGACAAAAAGCTGAGGTGAGTGTAAAGCAGAACTTGGCTACTTGGTTTTAAGGTGGCTTGATGATTTTTGTATTTCAAAATGCAAACTGGCCTTAATAGTAGAAGGAACCTCCTGACTTCTCTCAGTTGTTCAGGTCTGTTTTAATGTCAGTGAGTGAGGCTGCTACTTTTTGTTTTTTGCCAACCATGGGCTACACGTTCTTTTTAATCTGATCATTTAGAATAAACACTCCCCTCTAGGGCTCCTGGTAACCATCTGAATGATGGTTTGACACTGGCTGCTCTTGAGTTGGAAGAACAATTGATAGCTGAAGTCTGTAGGTAACTTTTATACCCCAGCAAGAAACTGGGATTCTCTTTTACTGGGATAAGGGCCTGTATCTGCTTGGTTCTCAGATTTAAGTTGATCTGTGCTATAAACATGTGTCTCCTGGACCCCTCCTTGCTCTTTCTTTGAGTGGTCACATTCTGCACTGCTTGTGGTTTGAATTGAGCTAATGAGTGGATTTTGCTGAATAAAATTAATTTTAGGTGTAATGTACCAGTCATGACCAACAGTTGCAATAAATCACATGCGGACGCACTTAGAGTACTGCACCCTTCCTCAGCTGTAGATGAACTGTCATAGCAGTGTGGAGCCCTAGAAACCTCCACTGCATGGATTCAAATTTTACCTTCCTGCTGGCAGAATTAATTCCAGGGCACTGGTATAAAGTACCACTGAAATTAGAGAGGGAGACTGACAGTGTCTTCCATGGTCTTTGGCCCCACTGGCACAGGCTTCAGTGTGCTCTGTCCCTCTGACACCAAGACAGATCTGAGCAAGGAATTGTGTGTTTGAGGCACCTGGAATTAGATATTCCAACATCACTGGTAGTCAGTGGTTGTGTCCCTGTTTACAAAGCTGATGTCAATATATGGGTGCTTGATTTCAAAGCAACAGGCTCCAGATATGTCTCATGGGAAGCTGGTACCAAAGAGTATGTCAATGTGGCTGTAAACCAGAAAGGAGAGGGGGGAGGTAAAGTATACTTCCAACTGCAAAACATTCTTTGAAAGCAGCGAGCAGCTTGACTTCACGCTTGGTCACAACTAACCCTACTTAATGGAAAGACAGTACAGTTTGTCAGGGGACTGCAAAGAAATTAAGGCAAGATGCCTGAACGTGGTAACACATCTTGCTGTCAATACTTTAAATGCTTATAGAAAAGCAGTTGGTGAGGGCAGAGAAAGCAACTAAGAGAGATTCAGATATGCAGTTGACTGTGTTCACAGCAAGTCATTTTAAGCCATGGAACAGGAGTAACTATTTAAGTGTCTAACCAGTATCTGTTGTGTTCTATTATCTCTGCACATTTATAGTCAACTTTTCTTTTGCATTGGGAAGAGAGAATAGCTGGAGCTGGTGTAACTCACCTCCACGTGTCACAGGCACTAGGATAAAGGGAAGTGATGTGGGCAAGGCAGGCTATTCCTGCTGCAGGGGCAGTCCCCACAGGGACAGCATCTTCAATTGTATCTTGTTTTCCTATGGATTCGAGATAATACCAGCAATGCTACTTTCCTGTAACTGATTGGTGTAAACTTAATAAATATCTAAGCAGTACTTGTACCTATGAGTTTTATAATGGGGGGGATGGAGTTGAGAATTGCATCTCTGACATACATTCCATGTACTCTCTGCTCTTGTGTCCACAACTGGTGCTTTTCTGACTCAAAACAATGGATGGCCCTGTGGCTAACAGTGCACTTAAAGATAAGGTAAAAAGCATATGTTAATGCTTTTTTTATGCTGAAGGAGAATAACTGCATTCCTTGTCTGTACCAACTGCCTAAAGCTCCCTTCTACCTCAGCATGGCAAACACGTTGAGCTGCTGCACTCCTCAGGAGTGCAAGTGGTTTTGACTCCTGGAGTGAAATAGGCAAGTAGCCTACTTAAGTGAAATAATGTTTTATTTTTTTAAGATTTGTTTAAGAATATCTGGAATGGGGAATGAAGTCTAAATATGAACAAATGCTTTTTCTGTCCTCTGCGTTGCTTAACGCTGAAGATAACCAGTCACATCTTGATTAAATAAGTACAGAATGGAGGTGAACAGTAACAAGTGACATTCAGTCTGTCTCTGTGCCATCATCCTCCTCCTCATCTCCACTTTGAGACTGCTCTTCTGTAAGGGAACAGCTCAACAAGGACTTCTGTATACATTGTCTTTCCTCTGCAATAAAGAAAGCAACAGAGGGTTATTACTTCATCTCTTCACATGCACTGGGATATTCTCCACTTCTAAAAGGTACATTTTTCCGGCCAAGAATTCAGAACTAGCCCAGCATTGCCTACAAAATTCCCAGGAATTCCAGCTACGTTTTAGGGAAGTGGCTGGAGAAACTCACCTTCATTTGTATGGTTTTGCAACAACCTCAGCAGCTGTGTTCTGTTATACTGAATCAGAAATTTCTGACATGTTCTTATGGTACCTGTGGAAGTCACAAGAACAGTATGTAACAATCTACAAAACCAAATGTTTTAGAGCTGCTTGAGTATTTGCCAAAGAGCATCAAGTGACAAATGCCCCAAGAAACAAGTTCATTAATGCAAATGCTAAGAAGGGGCTGTAGACTTCATTTCTGTGCTGCCGAGGTTAAGTGGTGGAGTAATAATTTCTAACATGCGGGGGTTAATTTTCACAATATAGAAGATACTATACTTGGAAAAAATATTTTTAAAAGAAAATGTAACATTGTGTTTGCTGCTCTGCTTTTGTGATGTGATTTTGGTAATGAAACTCCAAGCAAAATTAACGAGGGTTTCAAAAAAGAACTGCTGGTGCCTGTTTCTTATTTGGATCTGGTGAAAGCAGCTGACGTTAGTAACACACGAGGAATGTCTGTCGCACCCAGAGCAGCACCACGGGGTCGTGGGCAAGTATGTTTAAAACTCCGTTCTCCCCCCAAGCCCGGGGGGCTCCTGACCTCCGACGTGCAGGGTGTTGAGGAAGCAGGGGTAGCGCTGGGCGCGGCTCTCCAGGTACCGCACGAAGGGCAGTGCGGAGCAGAGCAGCCGGTACGAGTCCTTGCGGCACCGCAGCAGCACCGTCCCGGTGTAGGCGTTCAGGTACTTCACTGCGGGGGACACATGCACCGGTAAGCGGACCCGGAGGGACCCCGCACCCCCGGGGGCCGCCCGTCCCGCCCGCACCTGTGAAGGAGATGGAGCAGCACGCCAGGCCGTAGTCCCCGTGCACCCGCGCGATGGCGTCTCTGACGGCGAGGCCCAGCGTGCGGTCCTCGATACACTGCCGGCACCGCGGGTCCTCCGAGACCACCTCGCACAGCACGTACCTGCGGGATAGCGCGGCGTGAGCAGCGCAGCGCGGAACCGGCCCCAAACCGGCGCCGCCCGCCCGCTCGCCTCACCTGTTCTTGAACCGAACCATGGCTGCGGCGGCGCGCGACGCGGACGGACGGCGCCTCCGGCCAATGGGCGAGTCGGCTCAGCGCGTTGTAGCCAATCGCCGGCGTGTGGGGGCGGGGACAAGGGAAGGACAGCTCGGCCCCCGCCGCCGGGGCGGTCCCACCGCTCACCATGGACCGCGCATGCGCGGTACTGCCACGAGCCGGCGGCGGGTCACTGGCCCAGAATGGCTTAGGTTGTAAAAGACCTGAAGTCATCGTGTCCATTCTATGACCAGTCACCACCATGTTAGCCAGACCACCTCCAGTCTTTCCTTAAACACATCCAAGTATGGTGACTCCACCACCCTGGGTAGCCCATTCCAATGTCTGGTCACCCTTTCTGTCAAGAAATTTCTCCTATGTCCAACCTAAACTTCCCTTGGCACAGCTTAACGCTGTGTCCTCTTGTCCTGTCGCTTGTTGCCTGGGAGCAAAGCCCGACCCCCACCTGAATCCAATTCCCTTTCAGGTACTTGTAGATAGCCATAAGGTCCCTCCTGAGCCTCCTCCAGGCTAAACCCCAAGCTCCCTCAGCCGCTCCTTACGGGACTTACGCTCCAGACCTTTTCCCAGCTCTGCTGCCCTTCTCTGGACCCGCTCCATTGTTAGGAGAGGATATCCTGGCACATTCTGGCTGGGGTATATTACACCTCAACATCCTTCCTGAATTGGGGGGCCCACAACTGGACACAGTAATCGAGGCGTATCCTCACTAGTGCCAAGTACAGGGGGACATGACTCCCTGGTCCCGCTGCCCGCACTTTTCCCGGCGCACGCCGCTTCCCATTGTCCCTCTCTGCCACCCGCTCCTCTCCGTCTCCTTCTCGGGGCGGCTACGCACCGCCCCCCTCCTACTCTCGCCCTCCGCCAGGGGGCGCGCGTGGCGCGCGGGTCGGCGTGAGGGGGCGGCTGAGGGGGCGGCTGAGGGGCGGCTGAGGGGCGGCTGAGGGGCGGCTGAGGAGCGGCTGAGGGGGCGGCTGAGGGGGCGGCTGAGGGGCGGCTGAGGGGCGGCTGAGGGGCGGCTGAGGAGCGGCTGAGGGGGCGGCTGAGGGGCGGCGGGAGCGCGATGTCTGCAGAAGGTCAGATGCTTCGGCTTTAGTTCCTCTCCTGCTTTGCCCCGGCCAAACTCGCCTTGTCTTGTGCCTAAAAAGTCTAATTGAGGGAGACGGGACGTATCCGTGTGATGGGAGCCGCGGGAGGTCCGAGGGAGGCTGTCGAGTACCTGCCTCTCGAAAGCTCCAGCAGAGCGTCCAGAGTCTTTCGGTGCTCCTGGAAGGGCTCTGTCTTTGCTACCTTAGAAAACTGCTCCAGTATTTGTAGCTCCTCAGGCTCCAGGTATCGGGGGTTTGGGGATACGTGCTAATTAATGACAACAGCTAAGGAAATTGTGGAAATAATTATTTTTGTAGTGGTGACCCAAACTGATGTGTGACACAGTCGAGGAAGCAGTGAATGCTCTTTGAAAGGATCTGGTAGGAGAATAAACCGAGGAGAGGGGAATGGGGGGAACAAGGGAAAAGGTGTGAGGTGGATATCTTAGTGTGAAATGGGAGAGTTTCATCGAGGTTCTTGGAGCCAAGTCACATGGGAGTGCTGAGACACTATAGATTAAGTGGGAGCTCATTGCTAATTCAGAGCGGAAACATCTTTAATGACCTTCACTCTAGACAGAAAACAATGATAAACCCAGTGGAAATCCTGTCCTGGGTGCTAAACTTCTGCCCTCTGAAACAGATGCCTGTTCTGCTGTTCTCTCTTTGGCTATTAACTTCTCTCCCTCACCTGTGATCACATTTTTGAGTTGTGTTTTTTTCTAAGAACTGCAGAATATGAGTTGCCTGAGGAGAAAAAAGCACAAAGCCCCGTATGGACTTCTAAGAGACTTTTTCTCTTGGGCCACGATCAAAGGGACTGGGGGCAGTTTTGAAGCTAATGCAGATAGAAGCATTTTCTTGATGAGAGGGCTGCACTGCATTGATCTTTGCCATATCACTCTGTGTTTTAGTATCCAAATGGGGATCTGTCATCTGTTCCACTAGTCAATACAATGAGCTCCTAGGTGACAAGCTAGTCTCACATTTTTGAACAATATTAAACTCCATGAAGATTCTATTGATTTTCTTTGTGGAATGAGATTCCAGCTTAGCTTTGCAGTGCGCCTTCCAGGTATGTTTCCCTGCTGCTCCTGTGCTTGTGGTGGCATCCCCCATCCTGCCTTCTGACAGGGCTCGGGTTGCCCTGTGCTGCTCAGGTTGCTTTTATCCATGACCTCCTTTATTTCTTTCTTGCAGTGGCGCACTGGGCTCTGACAAGCAGAGCATGTGAGTGCACTCTGCCCTGTAATCCAATAGGACATGTGCACTGTGCATGCTACAGGCTGGGCCCTGTGTACAGTGCAGGCCTCTGTTTTCAGTCCAGAAGGCTGATTAGGAGAGACATGGTGCAGAGAGCAGTGTTGTGAGATAGCCCCGTGCTGCTTCATTTCACATTGGATGTTGCCTTACTTCCCTGTTGTTGGTTTGGAAGATGCACAGAGCAGACCTGAGTCGCCACAGCCCCCTGCACAGTCGCTGTCTGTCTTAGAACAAGGTGTGTGAGTCTATTTGGGCATCCACTTGGACGTCCAGTCGAGCTGACAGCACAGGACTAAAAGGTTACATCTTCAGATTTGTTTTCTCACCTTCTCAGTCTCACCTTTCGCCAGCTCTGCTATATTGATTCCAGTGTCAGGGATTCAAGAAACTGTTGCAAGTGATGGTGAGTTATACAGTCAAGGTGGGAAAGAACTGTCTCCTAAGAAAAGATATGAGAGAGAAAAAAATCAGAAAATGCTATTTCAATGGAAGGACGGGTCGAGAGACCTGCCAAGAGAGAGGATGGATGTCTCTCCTGCAGACTGGGAGAAACAATGTGACCTTGGGATATCTTATCAAATAGAGATTGTGGAGGGCAGAGCATGCAAGGAGAGGGGAAATGACATGCACTGTCTATACACATTAGAGACAATTTGTAAAGCAGTTTGAGAACTTTCGATAGAAGATTCTCTGTCAGTGTAAATGTTCATCAGTGATTGTCCAATAAAGTTGTGGTGCTAGGGAGGTGCAGGAGGAATACTGAGGTCTCGCTTTCCCAATTGCTGTTTGTTATTTGTGGTGCTTGCAGAGGGGCTATTTCAAATCAGTCTGAGTTGGTTTTATTACCATTTTAGTTAATTATATGACATTTTACTACAGATTTGAAGGTCTAGACCCTAATTTAGGATTTACATGCCGTCTGTAATTTCCAGGTTGCAGGTTAGATTGCATTTGTTTTGTATGGAATTAATTGTGCTAATAATTTGCAATAGACATTGTGATGAATGCATATTTTCTTGTGTGCAATCAGCTCCTAGAGTTTGTATCTATTTGCTGTAATTAAAATTACAGTAAATGTATTCAATAACACACCCACACACCTACACACACACACACCCTGCATATTTTAGCAAATCCTTGGATTCTTTTTAGGTAGAAAGCTTCCATTTTATACATGAGGAAACTGAGGTACAGGGGGAGTATATAGTTTCTTCATGGTAAATAGCTGTGAGTCTGAGATAGAGAGCAAGGACATAAAGTGAGTAGAAAGAACTGGTGTATCTTCACATGCTGCGTTGGAGTGTAGGTCTGGTATGTTGCTCATGCATAAGGTAGCCAAGTAATTACATTCTGGAGTAAAATTAGGATGCATTGACACTCCATCCTTGTGATACCACAATTATATCTTCCCTGTGTAGCCCAAATAATGATTTTTTGCTTTTCCTTGGAAGCGCAGAACTGATTTTGCCATCAGGTGCGGTAGCAGAGTTGGGGGAGACAACTCCATTTTGTTCCACTGTATGCACGTTGCATCCCCAGATAACCTCAGAGCTGAAAATACAGAACAATCTGGCTAAAATTAAAACTGCTTCTTAAATCCTGTCTGATGTTGCCTGAAGCTTTTTGTTCAGTTTATATTCACAAGGTCACTGAGATAGAAGAGTGCATTCTCTGAGCATGCTGGCCTGGAGCCTTTCATGCAGATGCTTTCATTTAACATTTGGGATATTCTCCGTCTCCCTTTGGTCTCTTCCTTTTTATTCCCTCATTTTCTATGTCTCTCTACTCCTCCCTTTTGATTTCAGGTTCCCTCAGATCAATACACATAAGACTAAAAGCTCTCCCTGTTTTTAATCACCCTAACATGTAATCATTAATCATAAGCTTTCTGGACACCCAAGCTGTCATGGGTTAGAGACTGCTGATCTGTCAGAGCTGCCACATGAGCTGCCCCATGTGCTGCTTGCAGCACTGCCCTCATCTTTGCTTTCATCCTGCCACGTGGAGTAATTGTCTTGCAAAACCATGAGTTTGAAGCAAATTCTGTTGCTGCCTCTTTGAGTGCTGGTAGGGTGATCATGGAGTACTTGCTTAAGTTCAAAATACTAAATTCACATTTCTTTGATTTTTTTTTCAACAGTCAAGAACAGGACAGATGCTCTGAGAGATACCCCATGTGTTATAAGGTGAGTTTCCATTGAGATACCAGAAATTGAAAGCCACACTATAAGATTTAAGCCAAATATTAAGATCTGATAAAGGAGTTTGGCACGTGCTATCAGCATGAACACAGAATCAGGAGTCCCTGTGCAGCAAGAACCAGTGTGAGAGAAGAGCAGTACCAAAAGGTGATGTGCCAAATGAGGTGCTGTCCCTAGAATTCTGAGTTTCATTTTATCCAGCTCTGCAATGGGGATAATTGCAAATACCTTATTCATAGATATATATAAAAAATTAGTAAACTAATTTTAGTTTACTAAAAAGTCTACTAAAGTCTACTAAGTCTACTAAAATTAGTAGACTAATTAGTCTACTTGAATGTTATTATTTATCAAATATGGTGAAACTGCTGCTCTATACAAGAGATCTGTAGGCAGCACACTTCATTTGCAGCAAGCCGCTGCAAAGAAGAAAACAGCTGCTTCCAAACTAGTTAATTAAATTAAGGCAAGAAGTAGGATATTAGTTCAGATAGTTCAGCATTCCTTTCTCTTTCCTTTCTGTATTAGGGAATGCAGACTCAACTGTAAGACACAAAACTTACTATGTAATCTGCTGTGTAAAATCCCTGTATTTATTACCTCCTTAAAAGAGATGTTAAAATGGATTAATTTTTCTTTGTTCTGGTCTCTGAAGATAAAGGGTAATTACTATTAATTATGTGTAATTGAAAAATTGCTCCTTCACAAAGAATCCAGTAGCATTAGCAGGATTTTAACTTATTGCTTCCTATAGGAAGTCTTACAACATTCCATAATGTTATGGCAAAGACTGCCATAAACTTAAGAATGGTCTCAGCAAGTCTTACTTTCCAGCCCACACTTGAGAACAGGATTTTCAGACACAACAGAGCAGCCTGCGACACAGGACTCGTGTTTTGTTCTGTGATGAATGGCACTGAAATAGGAGGTGCAGTTTGAAGGGCTTGTTGTCATTAAGGATGCTGTAAGACTTTTCCTCAGTAAATTTCTAGAAACCCGTGGAATATCCACCAAAGAAAAAGTATTATAAAACATCAAACAATCACAACAAAGCAAACCCCGAGACTGCCTATCTGGGGAGGAAGCTTATGAAAAAAAGAAAAAAAACACCCATGACTCTTTAGTAACCAGTACATCTTCTATGGGTAAGCATGGACAGCAGAGCCAAGACTATGTTGAGATATTTGAATTAAGCTGAAAAAGAAAAGAAAAATTAGAATTTTAACAGGGGCAGAGCACCTTCAATTATATAAAATTAGTGGATAGATTTGCCCGTGGCCTGAAATTCTTAACAGCTCCACTGATTTCCGTTGTCAAAATATGTAGATACATGACTTCCTTTAATTCAGTAAGATCTGGGCACCTTCATATGCATAAAAATCTGTCCTTTCAGCTCTCCAGGCCTGAGTTTCCTGTTGGGAAAATGAGGATAATGACATTTATCTACTTCAAGGAGTGCTACAAATAAATTAATGAGTTATTATGCACTTAAGTACTATAATAAATGAGATAATATGAACTCATATGACATAAACATAGCCAACCCTGAGTAACCTTCTTCACATATGAATTGGTGTAGGGGCCACTGAAACAAACATGATGTGACTGGTGTTGCTGTAGTCTTGCAGATCTTTGCTCTCTGCTTCTCCTTTCTCCTGAATTCCCATGAGGAGATTAAGCCAAGGCCCTATGTTATAGTAAGATGTATCTACTTATGTTGCTGCATATTAAATAATCGTTTCTCTACATGGCTTTATGTTTAACTCCAGGAGCCTAGGAGCAGCATAGGATCAGAGTCTTCCACAGAGCACTTGTCTCCCCAATGAGGGAAGCAATGAAAAGCATTTTCCAGTGCATCCATCACTCAGTGCTGAGGCGAGAGGACAGGCATCCTGGAGCAACCTTATATAATGCATGTCTGCTGCCTGGCTCTGGCTGGGCAGCAGCAGTGCGTGCAGGGGAGAAGGGGAGCTGTGCTGGAGCTGCTCAGTGGGGTACAGCCAGGGCACCCCTTGGCAGCTGCAGGGTCTCGCCTTGTGCTGGTGTCAGCTTGGTGCAAGGAGTGTGTCAGTCACCGCCTAGCTGGAGCACATGGGTCTCAGCTCATTGCCTGACCCATTCTGACAGAGACCTCCCCACCGGTCTGTTCATGCCTAGATCCAATTTTAGCTGCAGCATCCCACAGCCCAGCACAGCAGGTGAAAGCCCCTCAAAAACAGAGTAGGGTGTAGTGTGTGGTGTAATTTGGGTGAGGAGAATCAAGAGTGACTGTGTTTCTGCTGTGCGGACTGGGGGTGCTCATAAAGACTGGTAAATGCAAACAGATTTCCAGAGGCGATGGCTGTTACAGATCAGAGAAGACAAAAAGCACTGGGAATGTCTGGCCTATTTTGGGAAGCTTGCTAGGGCTTTTTATTTTTATTTTGTTCAATTTTTTTTTCTAAAGATGTGCTTGCGCCTGAGTCAAAGAGTGTCAATATTTGTCACTTTTTTAGCTATGTTCACGGTGAAGACTGAAGCAAACCAAAAAAACTCTTGCTGGATTCTCAAAGCTGTTGCCACCAGTTGGCTTGAGGGCATGGGGGTTTGAGCTACGCTTGAGATACCTTCTGCCTGTTGGTTGGTTCCAAGCTAAAGCTCCTGGTGATGCACATAACAACCTTTTTTCAGTGCTTGATAGCATCTGCCAGAGTGAGATGATTAGGGAGTAGTTGACCCAGGGCACATCCCTCAGGCCCCCTCAGTAAAATTGCACAGTGCCCATGCTGGAACTCAAGTAGCTGCTGCTATGTGACCTTCTTATGTTCCTGTTACATACCTGTGATGCTTAAAAGATCATGTTTATCCCACTGTAACATTAGTGACTTAATTAGAGCTGAATTTGGTCCTACTGTCTCTGAACGTGAGCAGCTTCCATCAAGTCATCTAAGGGATCAGATCTGGTTTCTTCTCTCTCTCAGTATTGGTGGCATCTGGTTTCATTTTCCATCTTTCCTAAGGGAGCTCACTTTTCCCCACATTTCAGCATATGCTTGTTGTGTGTCAGCATCCTGGTCTGCTCGCATGTCTGTGCCAAGACAAGTACCACTCTTTCAGCCAGCAAGCCACAAGTTGATGTAGAGACAGAATATGAGACACATCAGGGATTGTTGTGGACTGTGTGTAGCTTAAAACCGGAACCTGCTTACAGGTCAAGAAACTAAGCTGGAGCCAGTTAAGTGTGGGAGTTTTTTCCTCTGGGTAGGATGTGTAGAGGTAGCAAGATCTTCATCCTGTAGAAGCCAGTGTTTTTGCAGTGTAGTTTCTCTTTGTCAATACCAAAACAGGCCCTGAAGGGACACCGTTTCCAGGGTAAGTGCCAGGGAGGGACCCTGCTGATGTAATAGCACCACACTTGCAACATTGCAATTTAATGTCCAGCACTGTCTGCAGGACATCCCTATTTATTTCTAAAGATGCTGGCATGGGAATATTTCTAGATGTGATGGTTTGTCTCCAGAAGATGTATGAGTTCTTTTAACTTGTTCTATCTCTTCTACTTCCCTGGCGCCACCCCAACCACTTGGCCAAAACAAAAATTTTCTTAGCTTTGTGGCACACAGAGGGATAGCTATTCAGTCAATAAATATGAAGTTCTTGTTTTGTAAGATGTATGTAGGATTTTTAAAAAGCATAAAAAGATGATTTTAAGTATTTATTAGATTCCTCTAAAATATACATTCAACTTCAGCTTTCAACAGTTGTATGTATATTGCTACACTAATAAACCTATTGCTTGAAAAAGAGTACATACTCTGTTGTTTCTCTGTTTCTCTGTTTGTTACCCAGAACTGTAAGATCAGCACCTGTGAGTCCGATCACAGACAGTAACAAAATCATTTTAGAATGATTTTATTTAATTAATTTATTTAAATTATACATACTAAGCTCTTTTATTTTGGGACTTGAAGGGTGCAGGTCTTTGTAAGTTTGGGGGCAAGCAACTTCATTAGTGTTTTAATAGTCTCTTAATATCAGAGATAGATGGTGTCATCTTATATTGAAGCTCATTTTTTAATAAAATTGCTGTGATTTATAACATGGATACAGAGCTCCTGCTCCTGTTCATGTTCCCTCCTACTCCACCCCATATTCTCCAACAGAAAGATACCACAGTGACAGAGATAAGAAATTGAAGGCACATACTAAATCTCGAGTTCAGTTCCTAAGTGCCTTTCACACATTATAGCTTTATAGAGAAGGTGATGTTTTGAGGACAGGGTATAAGTTACTTTAGATTAAGTAATGGACTTAAGAACTTCATATGCAAGCAGATCATCTTTCTGGCTGTCAGTACCAAGTAACTGTGTCACTGACATGCAGTCTGCTGTTCTCTGTATCATTATTCATAAGCTCCCATGCTGAACAGCAATCAAACTCCTCAGGCTGTGCCGACTTGGGGATTATCACACTCGAAGGGCAGTTAAAGTCACTTTGCCTCAAGTCTTCTGCCTTTGAAAAGTGCCCAAGGCTAATCACTGTGAAATGTGATGCCTGTCATGTCTTCTTGTTCAAGTATGTGCAGCAGGCCTGTCATTCACTGAAAGCCTTAACATTTGTTATTACATGGTAATCCTGCATCCGGCTTCCAAATAAAAAACTGGTGGAATCCAACAAGGTATGGCTCAGCCTTGGTTTGCATAATTCCCAGAATGCAAGTCAACTTGCTCTTCCTTCTGAAATCATTAATAAGCAATAAGAATATTATATAAGATGGCATCTTTTTTTAAACCATGATAATTTCAAATGCTATTATAATTAGGATGAAGATGAGAGTTTGAGCTGGGGGAGGGAGCAGAGAAAGGATTAAGCTGATCTCCACCATGACGTTAGAAGGTGGCTTTGTCTGCTGTATCCTAGTTTGGACAATAATGGATACGCTTTAGAAACATGAAGAGGCAAATAGACAATTTATTTAAAATTATTAATCCTTTTAATCCTGAAATGTTATCTCTTACCATAAATAGGATCACAGCTCTCCAGTTCACTTATACTCTGTCTAATTGACCCTGTAGAAAAGCCTGAAGAGCAATATATGTTTGTATTGTACCCTGGTGACTATAAGCTCCATAGTAGGTCTCATAAAATATACAAAAATATTCTGTGGCCGAGCATATCTTTGCTTAAGCCAGAGTGATTGCTTGGTGATTGAGAGAGACTGCAGTGCTCTCACATCACAAGATGTGATATCTTGGGTGTCAGGTCCCAAGCCTGACAGATCAGATGGGATATTTTAATGAAAAAAAGTTTAGTGTCTTAATTGAGGAGGTGGGACATGCTGGAGAAGGAAAACCAGGTGAAAATATGGTTCATAGATGTAACTAATAGGGTGGCTTTCTTTGGAACAGGGAAGATTTAAATAGGCACTTGTTAAAATCATTTCCCTCTAATGCTGCAGCAGCCCTTGGATCTGAGCATGTTCCTGATGTTCCCCCTCACTCACATGCACGAACACGGGGAGGCAGGGGGGAGGAGGCAGCTGCACTGACACACTATGGGGTTTGCAAGAACACAATGGCAATTTAGAAGAGCGATTAAAAGATTGTAAACATTTATTAATAGCTTTGCTGCTGCAGCAGCTCTGCCAGAGTAGCCTTGCTTCCTCTGGGATGCTCTTGCCTCCTGCCTGTTCCCTTCCAGAGCTTTAGAAATTGAAAAGTCAGGTTTGGACTGGGTTTCAGTTTAAAGCCATCATACTGCAGACCAGATTAACCCACTACCCCACGAGGGGACAAGGGGGACTCGAGTATGGGAAAGAAACAAGAGAAAGTACGCAGGGCAAAAAGAAAGATTTTTTGTCTTTTCAACTATTTCTTGGTCATTCTTTTCTTCCCTGTGATGCTTTCTCTTTCTCTCATTGTTCCTCTTTACCCATTCCTTCTCTTCTCCCTTGGGACAGAGTGACTTTTTGTTCAGCGCACTGGCACTAGATTCAGATGGGGGCCTACAGTGCCCTTTTGATACTGTATAACAAAATCAATGATAGATAGGCATAAAAGCAGTATTGGAGAGCATCTGCTGAAAATTCTGCAGTGTGATCTAATTTCCTAACCCTAGCAAAATCAGCTCCTCTGAGAATCTCATGACTCTGTTGATCTCTCTTCAGAGTTTTAACACTGGGGAAAGGGAGGAGGTGAACATTCAATTAAAATTTAAANCTTGTCCTGTCGCTTGTTGCCTGGGAGCAAAGCCCGACCCCCACCTGAATCCAATTCCCTTTCAGGTACTTGTAGATAGCCATAAGGTCCCTCCTGAGCCTCCTCCAGGCTAAACCCCAAGCTCCCTCAGCCGCTCCTTACGGGACTTACGCTCCAGACCTTTTCCCAGCTCTGCTGCCCTTCTCTGGACCCGCTCCATTGTTAGGAGAGGATATCCTGGCACATTCTGGCTGGGGTATATTACACCTCAACATCCTTCCTGAATTGGGGGGCCCACAACTGGACACAGTAATCGAGGCGTATCCTCACTAGTGCCAAGTACAGGGGGACATGACTCCCTGGTCCCGCTGCCCGCACTTTTCCCGGCGCACGCCGCTTCCCATTGTCCCTCTCTGCCACCCGCTCCTCTCCGTCTCCTTCTCGGGGCGGCTACGCACCGCCCCCCTCCTACTCTCGCCCTCCGCCAGGGGGCGCGCGTGGCGCGCGGGTCGGCGNAAAAAGAAGAGAAAAGAAAAGAAAGGAAAGGGCAATTGGCAAAAGAGCAAGAAGTCACCTTAATATTTATGGCTGATCCTGCTGAACAGCAGTAAGCACTGTTAATTAGATGGGAAATTCTGATGTTTGCACAATGTCTGAGGCATTTTTATCCCACAGAGAAGATTATAGTGACTGAGTGATACATGTTTGCAATAGGAGGGTATTTATTCTATACATATGGTGATCTCCTCCATATTCCTATCCACAGTGGAATAATCAGTTTATTTTGCTTTTTATTTTTCTTAAACTGCATCCTAAGAGAAACTGAAATGTCTGGACAGGCTAAAAGGAATATATTTTTCTTCTAAACAACAATAACAGCAAATATAAATGCTGTATCCTGGTCATTATCTGAAGTCCTGCTGTAGCTGAGTTGGATGACAGTGCACTTCAACTGTGGTACTTCCTGTACAGCATGGCCAAGCAACTGGATGTGCACTGAGTATCAGCACCTTTCTACCTGTTCTTAACTTTTTTGTTCCATTAGGAGCGTTTTTCTTCTGTTCATACACACAGTTCAATCATTCTACATTGCAATTTAAGAAAAATCTTGCTACGTCATTACTAGATCTCTGCTCAATGCAGTAGAATAGGCAGAGGGGAAAGCAAAGTGAATTCAGTGGATCAGAAGTGAGAAAAAATACAATGGTGAAAGAATGCAGGAATGAAATTAGAGTTGAACTATGGGTCCTGCATTATTCTTACCTGAACCTGCTTTGGGTTGAGTTGGGATTTTTTAACTACTTCCCCTATTCCTTGAAGTTTTCAGTTTAAATATTTCCTTGATCAGTTTTCAAGTGGAGTGTTCAATTTGGAACTTGACAAACATGAATTTTTGTCTTTTGCAAGGGCATGTTGCTCATGAAAAACTCCTGGTTATCTCTGTCCACCTTGTATACCATGCTTTTTGTGGGAAACTACAAAAGGTGAGATAACAGAAAACATCCTCCCTTGGGATGTTTAAGCAAAGTCTGTATAAATTTCTGGAGAGTTTGGCAGACAGCCTCTAGGACTTAAAAAGTCTTGCTTTTCTAGGAAATGTGTGTAATACTTTGAGTAATCCTAGTCTAAAAGACAGAGAACCCACCAATGTATTTGGGCTAATTTCTTGTTCACTTTTTGTCTTTAGGAGCTGGAATTCCCCTTCCTCAGGGTAGCCAAAGAATGACATTAATGAGGATGAAACAGACCTGGATGTTAGAGAGGTACCTGGTCTCAGATAAGAAAGAATATAGATAGGATCCTGCAAGTACCAGTTCAACCAAAGGTACTATGTTTCTTGTTTGATGGTTGTAAGTGGCAGTTCCTTCTGGGAAGTAGCAGCTATGTCACTCAGCTGCTCTCATCCTCTCATCTCATCAAAGTTCTCGTCCTTTTCTAGTAGTAGCTATTTCATTCCTGTTTGTTTCAGCACCTTTAATTTCCAAGTTTGCAGTGTGTAATGAGAGGACATCTCATGGTCCTGGGGCAATTAGGACATGTGTTAGTGGAATTGTTTCGCTGGGATTTTATTCATGTCCGACAGGGTATTTTGGGATGTGTTGGCCTTCACAATTATTTAAAGCAAGAAATTGTATTTTGTTAACATTTCCCCTCTTCCATCAGCATCTTGGCCCTTTCTAAGGCTCTTGCCTCCCATATTCCTAGCTTTCTTTTTTTAAGCTATTTTCTTGCTCATTAATAAAACTATATATTGTGCTTCTTAAGTATCAGAATTACCATTCTCTTGGTCATAGAACTGTCACCCTAGCCTCTGCCATTGGTATTCCCAGGTATTGTTAGGCCAGATGGTCCCTCTGGGTACACTGGCCATATCTCTGGAAGTAACTGGAATTGTACTTTGCAAATGAGCAAAGAATTTGCTCTCTTATGTATTCAGGTATGTCCTGTATCTTGCACTGGCTGCTGTCTCTGCATCTAAGTGGCAAGTAACAGGACTACAGCTATGGATAAAGTAAGTTGCACTGAGTTTCAAATACAGCAAAGGACCAAATCATTACGTTTCTGAAAAGGAGGGAGGTGAGGCTCTTGTGTTATTGCTCACTGATACAGGAACATTGCAAGAGAAAACAGGTATTGTTCTCTGTATCCTTGTTAGGAGACAGGGGAAAGGTAATAATGAGGAAAGGGAAGACAGGTTAGAGGTAGTAGCAGAAAGGAGAATTGTCCTTTTATGAGAGCCAGGTACCAGTAAATAACTTTTAAGTGCTAAGAAGGTGGTAGAAGGCAGGACTGGGGTCCTTTCAAGGTTTAGATCTTCTACGGAGTAAATCACTTCTGTTTAGGAAAAAAAATCATCAAAGATAAAATATTCCCAGACATGAATATAAAAATGATGAAGCTGAACATGATGAACCTATAAAATTCCGGAGTAAGTCTGTTTTAAAACTCTATCAGAACAAAGTCATTAACTTTTAATAGAATGTACCTTGTTGTTTTGATGATTAACTAAAATCTAGAGGGAAAATGAAGAGGCAGCTCATGTAAAGCTGCATTATCCTCTGCCTCTGTTGAGACAACACTGTTTGGTGGCAAAAAGTGTGCCAAGCTCTGTCACTGTGGGCATCACAGCATGACCTCAAAGCAGATATACCTTCTGCCACCACACAGTGCAGTGCTGGGAACCACTGGCAGTGGCCACAGGGCTGGGGAACAGTGCTGTTGTCAGCACCACTGAATGCTGGCAAACGGAGAGAACTGAAATACATTGCTCTGTTTATTCTGTTTGTGTGGATTTTCATCACTCTTGTTTTCAGTTCGAATAACAGCTATTTGTGAATTTTATTTTTCAAGATTCTACTTGTAAAGTTTTGAGTTTAACTGAACTGTTCAGTTATGTTGATTGTGTGTGCTGTTGCCTAGAGCTTGCTTTCTTACACAATGCTTGAGTGAGCCACAGGACACAGCCATTAAAACTAGTTTGTAGAAAACATACCAGAATTATTTTGATCATATTGTCTTAAACTCTCCATGTGAAAGAAACGTAGCAGAGTTTCTCACGTTCTGTCTCCAAATCTTGCTTTCTGTTTTTTTGGGGTTTTGTTTGTTTGTTTGTTTTATAAGACTGGTAATACTGGCTTCTGGACTCTGCTTGTGTTCTTCTTTAGCATTGACTTTGTATTTTCCTCCCTTTCTGATATTATTTTCCTTTCTTGTAACCCAGTATTGGTTTAAATTATATCCCCCGCTGTAAGTATTCATGCCCAACCCCTTCAGTCTCTGCTAACCACAGCAAATTAGTGTGATTTATTATTACATAGGTGTTTATCCTAAAACTCATGAAACATCTATCTTTATTGTCTTAGGTTTGAGAAGGGACAAGTTTCAGGAGAGCTCCATCTGCCTCTGAATAAAGTCAACATGAATAAACAAATAATCGTTAGAATTTCTTTACTGTAGGCACCTGGTGTCCTGTGCAAGGTCAGGAAATCACACCAAGGAGCACTGTTTTACTGCAACAGAATTAAATGAGATACAGCTGTCTATCAGCTGGGTTAATTTCTCTCACAATCGAATAAGCAAATCTGACTTTTCTTTTTAAAACTCTCATTTTATCACAGGAAATACAGAGATGCGGCTAGTAGCACACCTCACCTAGACGTGAGGGTTTGTCAGCTCACTTGCTTGTTGCTCAATTGCTGAACAATGTCACCAAATCTTGGTAAGAAAAAAATTTTTGTAAGCAGAATGAGAGATTCACTCTCAGAGATCTGCTCAATCATTTCCATAACAAACCAATTAATGGGTTGGAAGCTCCAGTTGAAAGCCAGAGTGGTGTGGATAATGGTGTGGACAAAGAGTTGCTGCTAGTGTACGTTTCTAAGCCCTCTTGATGGATGTTACATTATTCACAAGGCGATGTAGCTTTTGGGTGCTTATGAGTAATGAGTAGATCTGGATTGTTTAGTGTCCCTGTCCCCCAAGGCCACTGCCCTTTGAGAGAGAACAGTGTGTACCACTGTGTTTGGCAGCCACGCTCCCAACCTGACGCAGTCATTTTGGGGGGGCCACGGAGATGGCAGAGATGACTCATTCCGCCTCAGTGGCTCCCTGAGTAGCTGCAGGGAGAAGCTATTTATAACCAGACCTTTCAGGTTCAGTGCAGTAGCATCTTCAGCAGGAAGGGATGAGAATGGGGATGGCACATAAGACTTCTCAGATACAGATCAACCCCCACCCCAGTATTGTCCCTGGAGCCACACAGCCACCAGCTGACTTCAGCCAGCATATTTTCCAGGTCTTTTGCTCAGCTGTCAGGTGCTGTGGTCCTGGTGCAAGATTCTGGTGATAACTCATCAGCTTCTCAAAGAGCAGGGAGACAACTGTGAATATCATCGTGAACAAAACACAAACTCTTTCTACTGTAGCTTTGAAGCTGAAACTTGCTGATTCTCTCTGACTCATGGCCATAGCATTATCACCTCTATCTTTTCTTTGTCCGTGTTTATCCCCGGCTCACCACTGAGATGAACTCTTGTCATGGGTGTTTTCAAACAGGCTTTATGCTGCCAGCCAATCCCATTTGAACCTCTTGAGGTTTCTCTTCTATACAAGCTAACACTATAAAACTGTAGTTTCCTGATTTTGCTGTGGACTCATTTCATCTTTGGGTGCTTCCATGACTCCACATGTGAAACAGAGATAATGATACCAACTGGGTTAAGCACAGTGTGATCTATAGCGATGAAACACCACCTGAGTGGTAGTGCTATTATCAGAGTCACAGTACAATAGGAAAGCATTTTACACAACAGCAGAGGACAGTATATATTAAAGAAACTATTTAGTACAACTCATATGTCTTTGTATCTAGGTAACTGTGGACTTTATCTTGAAGCATATTAGCACACATAAAATTTTATGTCAAATTAAACTTCTTTAAATTGTCTGTTTTATTAACTGGCTTTTGAATTCAAAGCCACAAAGCACCAGGGATCCTGTTACGTGAATGCTTACCTTGTTCTTGTTCTACCTCTGTCCTATTCTTAAACCAGTTTGCATGCATGTCTGGAACTGGGCTGTGGTTAGGTGGCTCATTATCTCCTGTCAGTCTGTTGCTTCTTCCTGTTGGTGCTGAGAAAGTTTGTAGCTAGAAAAACCTCAGCTCTCTAGTGTTCTGTGGGAACTCTTTCTGTCCCATATATGCCAGACTAAACAGTGTTATTGTTTAGTAAACGGTTCTGCACCTGCCCTTGTTTTTCCCAGATAGGGTTTATTTTGGTTAGGAAAACATCTTTCTGTTACGTGCTAGGTTTTAGGTCAGCCCCTTAGGGGATGGCCAGTCCATTGAACCAATGACTTTGTGACACTTAGCACATGTAATGATCTACCTTATAAAAACCCTTGGAAAAATTAGTAAAGCATGGATTATCCGTCATCTCCTTCATCTCGGGTCCATGTGGTTTTTTTCTACGTACAGCGACATCTTCCCATAGTTTAAATGCTGCATATCTGGCCCCTCATCTTCTCTTTTTTCCTCTTTACTTCCTTCTTCCTCTCCGTTCTTTATTCAGTAGACAATTGGCTCAGCAGTGTGCAGGTGTTGCACGGTTTGATCAGTGTAAACCCTCTGTGTTAAGGCCATTTGGTAGATCCAGATAGGTTTCCTTGGTGGTCTCTCTTTTGGCTGCCCTACATCCCTATGCTATGAACCCAATGCTGTACTAGCCTTTCTACAGTGGGTTGTGTTGATTATCTTCATACAGAAGCTTTGCTATAAATAATTCTTGCCTTTAGCTTTGGCAACCAAATAAAGGGGAAGTCTACCTTGTGTAAACCAAACAGTGGTGCAATGATAATTTACTTCTTGTAAGTCCAGCTGTAAGACTGCAGGGATATGTGACATGCACCTCATGACCTGGACTGGAGGTTGCCTTGGCACAGTAGTCCAAACTCTTCCTAGCTGCACATTATTTTCTGTAATGTCTGTTTCATTTTGGGAAAAGCAGACATTTGGCTTTTATGGTTGCAAATAAACCTGTGAAACATCAGCAAAATGTAATTGGTGCAGAGATATTTGTACTGGTCTTGAGAAAAAGAGACCATATTTCAGGAACATGAGGGAGGGTTTTTTTGAGGGGTAAACTAAGGTGCTTATAACTTATAAGTGATTATAACTAGAACATCAACTTTGCTCCTCATCTTCAACAAATTTTACACAGTAGATAAAATGGTTCTTAGAGCTGTTGTTTTATCCTTTCAGAAGCTGCCCTCTCTTCCCTTTGACACTTTAGGTAGCCATGAGTACGTGAGTATGGAAATGCAGCTGGCTCCCCTGGGTATCTCATCACTCCACTTGGTCTAAGGCTTGCAATATTCTTGAGCAGACCCCTGGAAGGGGATCCCAAGGATGGTCAATATAGTCAGAGAGTGAACAAAGATGTGTGTACAGGTTTGACTTCATGAATCCAGAACGAAGAGGGCGGGGAGGGGAAACGAAGAGTGTGCATACATATCAGAGCCTGGAAGGATTTACTTCCCTGCATTTCCAATTGCTTGTTTTCTATCTGGGGAAAATCCCTTTTGACAGCCCCGGCGGTGAGCTTCTAATTCCTGTCTCCAGCTCATTTTTCACTTCAATCCCTCAGTGAACGGATTTTAATGCTTGATGGATTCAAACAAAATTATTTCTGTTCCTGTGGCTTTGCAAAAGCCTCTAGGGTGTGTGTATGTGCGCACAGGGGAGGAGGGATGGGGCTTGTTTTTGTTACACTCCAGTAAGCCTCCTCTCCAAGGGAGACCTATTTCATTTCTTCATTAAGGGCTTTCTTGCTGATGATTCCTCCCATGCTGTCCTCCTGGCTCTTGGATCACAGGTGGACCTGTAAAACATTTGCTGTTCCAAGGGGTACAGGATGCAATGTTCCAGATCAGCGTTTCTGCAGCAAGTGGGGATTTAGATAATATGACCGTCCTGTGCTTTCAGGAGTAGCACTGCTTTGAGGGGAATAACTGTGGGAAAACTTTCATACTCCCCAGCTCTCACTGGGAGTGAGACAACACCACAGGCTGAGGGATGTGGTTCGTGACTGAAGCATTATCTGGGTAATCAGTAGTGTTTAGCATTGACATCTTGTTTGAACATGTGTACAGTTCACCCTACTGCCATTGTAATGGACAAGTGTTGCTTTTTAGTACAATTTCCAGGCTCTCTTGCCAGCAGAAATCACTGCAGGGAGCTGTGCAGAGGCTCTGCTTGCATAACATTCAGTAATCAGCCAGAATTTCAGCTGCTCAACGACCATGTGTTTCTCCTGGCCTTCTTCCACAGTGTTCCTGTGTCTGGGAGGCTAAACTATTTAAATGCTCAGTATCACACCCTTCTATTCAAACCAGAGCATCATCATCATCAAAATTAACAAAACAATCGCTCTATGATACACAGCTTTAATAAGGACTTATAACTAATAAAAGATAAATATCCTCATTATTCCGTGAAGAATTTAGAGTGTAGCATAAAGTTGATGATGTCTGTCAATGTATAAAACTACTGTTGTTAGGGTGTGCTAAGCCCACTTGGTGATACCATATCTAGATTAAGTTGATTCAACTTATTATGACTGCTCCCAAGCTGTGACTTTGTCAGTCAAGGCAAAAATCCTGTTCCTGGAGCTGGAAACATGTTCCGTATTCCTCTACAGCATATGCCTATCTTCGAGGACAACCTCCTGTGTTCACAGCCTCCTGTGAGTATTTGCTTAGAGTTATTGATTGTCAAAAATGGTGACACGTGTTGTGTCATGCTTGTAAAGTTGGTGGATCTGAGGACTACAAGGTGTAACTTCTGAGTTTGTTCCTTTTTATTTCTCTTTATATTATTTCAAACTCTCACTTCCTCCGACTTCAGTTTTTTCAGTATAAGTGTTCTAATTCTCTTTTTTTTATTTTGTTAAATACATTGTCTACAGGTGAAAACCCCTATTTTATTAGTGTGGTTTTCTAATATGTTGCATCAAAGACTCTTAGCTTGCATTATAAATACTCAAAATTATACATAAAGTATGCGTTGAAGTTTTAGTTGTAAATACAATAATAGTATTTCAAGAATTATTTATCTAGTTAACATAGTCTTGCCTGTAATTGTATTTTTATTTCTACTTTGTCAATAATCCTCAAGATTTCAAGCCAGGGATAGTAAATTGAAGCGGTAATGAACTTTGGAACTTTATTAATAAAATGATGCAAAGTCTGTTAGGTAGAAGAGGGCATTAATTTATGAACCAATAGATACTACTGGCCGGAAAGCTTCAGCTAATTATTACAGCAATGGTACAGGCAAGTCTCCTTTTACATATCTTTTGATTGTAAAATAGAAATAAATCTAATTGACAGTTTCCTAAGGATCAATTAGAATCTTAATTCATTGTGAGTAATTTGGATTTACTTGCTTAAGATCAAAATATCTGATATTAAATATATATTACCATCTGACTGCAACAGTTTTATCAAGAAGATTTGCCAATAAATGATAACTTATTTTAATACTGATTTCCACCACATCATTAAAGTGAGGATAATGGAGACTGGAAGTTATCCAGAGTGACAGAATATGGTGTCAGTACCACTGAGAAAGCAGGATGTTGGGTTTTCTCTGTCACTTGTCTTTTTTACTTAGTTGGTGACTGAGACCAATAAGCCTTTCTGTCACTGGAAAGTCTTAGAGATACAAGTGATGTCTTTCAGCTGCAAAATCAGTATCAAGCTTTTCTTTGCATTCTGTGTTGTACCAGCTTTCCTACCTGTGCTGCCATTTGCTCAAGTCTAGGGTTTGCTGTGCCTCTGGAGTAAACAATACTCTTGCCACTACCCATAAATATTTTTCAGTCTCCTATTTACTCATATATATAGTCTCTATAATCCTTTAATAGTGACAGGCTTATCAGTATAATCTCTGAATTTTACCAGGATATCCCTTGTTCTATTTGTTGCTTTATTTTTTAAATGCATGTAGGACCTGCATCTAGCATGGTACTTGTGTGCCATTGCCCAATTTAATGGATGTTTCATTTCCTTTAAAGCTGATAGCATATTCATGTCCCACTGCAACACTGCACTTTCCCCCTATGAACAGTTCACTGGAGTGAACTGCAGAGGTCTCATCTGTGTTGTGCAAGCTCTGCATGGCAAAATGTACAAAGCTGATCCATGACATTTCTGGCATCTTCTTCTGCATGACAAATATTTTCTTGGTCCATCCTGGTTATCATCATAGAGCATGTGTGGTTCTCCAGTATTTGATCTCTGAGCTAAATGTGCTTACATCTCTCAGATCCCTTGTATGGCGTATTTTGTATTTTCGTGGAGTTCAGATCTGACTTGCACTTAATTCTGGACTGGATGACTGCCAGAGGCTGGTTCTTTGACCTTCTAACAGCTTTGAAAATTCTGAGGGTGAATCAATTCCCTATTAAGAGGACAGACCTTAATTTGAATTTTCTGAAAAAATCTCAGGAGAGACACCCCTTGGTAATCTTTGAAAAGGTAAGAATCAGCCAGGCACATGGATTTCTTCACCTTCACTTTCCTTATTTTTATATTTGCCTAAAGAAAATAAATCTTTACATTTAATTTTTATATGAAGTGCACTATCTCATAGTGTGTATGGATTTCTGAGGAGTTTTCACTGCCAGAATTGACTGGAACCTGTTAAACATTTCAAATACATAAAAATTGAATATTAAGAAAAATAAAGCTTCTGATTGTTTTCCTTTTTACTGGCATACATGGCTTTTACTTAAAGATAGATTTATAGCACATAAACATGCAATTTATGTTTTCTTAATTGCCTTCTGCATTTCCAGACTTTCCGATCTTCTGGACATCTTGGTAGCTTCTTCTTTTCCATTGAAGTTACACTGCTTGGCATCTTTTTATTCCTGATACCATATGGCATTCCTTAATCCCTGTGCTCCCAAACTGCTCTCAAAGTTATTCCTTATTAGTGACGCATTTCCAGCTGTCTCTACTTAACCCAGTGAAGGCTTTTGCCATGTCCCCACTCCTGAGCCTCGGCAACTGAATCATTTACAGTTACAGTAGCCAAGGCTATGCCTTGGGAGGGAACATACTACAGGCAGTCCCTGCAGTAAAAGTCATGATGTGGGAATAACATATTGGCAGAGGGGGTCAGTCTCCAGATTTTTCAAGAGAAGGATACCTAGTAAGTAAGATGTATATTCAAAATGCAGCCAATTCTATTTGCTTGATTACAGTGTATTACAACCTGATATTTCAGTAGAACACAATGAAACTATCAGAACAATTGCTTCCATGAGAATCACAGAGAAATGGCCTGGGCTCTCAAAATACCCTTTAGGGCACTTCCTTGAGATATTGTTTTTAGAAAATAGAATCAATCTCCAGAAAATAAATCTAATAAACCTCAGTTTGTTTATGTAGCATTGAGCCCTGTAAACATCTATGCTCACTCCTCTTGGCTACTGCTCTGGTGCGAGGAGCTGATACAGCCACTGAACGACAAAAGCACCAAGTGGGAATTCCATTCTCACGTGCTCGTCCCAGGACAGCCAGTACAACCACAGGGGTGTAAATGAGCAGATGCTTTTCCCCTCTTGTGCAGATACCTTCTGTCAGAGGGTACATTGCTGAGCAAGAGTCTCTAGGCTGCACTCCTAAGTTTTGTCCTTTTTCTTCTGTACAAGTAGTTGCTAATAACAACAACAATAACAATAACAATAATAATAATAATAATAAGTATTTTTATGTGGTGCTGTAGCTCTATTCCCCTTCTTCTAAGATGTTGTTTCTGCCACAGCCTTTTCTGCCTTTTCTGCCTTTGATCACAACCAAGAAAATGGCTTTGACATTGTATGTATTCCCCTAGCCCACTGCAAAGTTCTAATCCTTCTAATAGCTGGAGGTTTTCAGTTTAAGTCTTTTATGAATATTCAATCTTAATTCTAAAGCACTTCAGTGATATCCTAAAGCCTTACATAACAGTCTTACCACATTTGAGTCCTTCAGAGCTACAGTGTCATAAAAAACCTCTGTTTGATCTGCCTAGTCTGTCATTAGTCCTCACGCCTTTAATGCATAAACCCATTGGAAATTAACAATACGTTTCAAATGTCTAAGCTCTGACAATGTGTATTTTTAAATACTTGATATTATTAGAAAGAGTATGACCTGCTGTCATGTACATATTTAAGAGGTGTTGGGAGCAGAGTCTCTATAAAGTCTTCTGGGAGCCTTGTTTGCAGCTCTGAATCATCTGGAAAGTGAAAAAAACGATAAGAAATTGAGGTAATTAAGACATTTCATAAGGTGCCAGTGTTGATAAGATCCTACTATGCCTTAGGTTTTCCTCAGCTGGGTAATCAGATGAGAGCACCTGGAAACTGGCAACTGCTTGTTTCCTGACAGTGGATATCCCAGAAAGTCACTGAAAAGAAATAAACAAGAGATATTTTTGCTAATCAATAATAAACTTTTCAATTATGGTTTTTAATTCATTGTAAATGAACATTCTCTTTCCTTCACCAATTCAGCTATTTTAGGCAATTGCCAGCTCTTCCCAATGTTTATATATTTTAGTAAAGAATAGGAGTGAGCCTTCACACTAAAACTGTCATATTTAGAATATGAACCCTTCATGCTTACTTAAGGACATGCTTTTCAGAGGATTGATTCAGCTCAGACATACATTGTTCAGGTTGAACAAAGCCCAAAGTGTAAAGATAGCCCAAAGTGAGAGCCTTTCCAGTAAACAAATGCAGGAAACACAGTTTTAAAACAGTTTGATGTTATTAATAAGCAGATAAAAGAGAGATGTAAACTTGGGCTTCAGACAGCAAATATTAGCATCTCCTTAAAACCCACCTCAAAACAAAAAGGACATTACAGCATAAGTCCACAGTTTGCATTTAGAAGTCATATCCATAGGCAGATTTCTTTTTCCTCCAGCTTCTGAACATGCTGCATTGAAAGATTTTTATAAGCCTGCAACACTTTCTCCTTTGTATCTGAACAGAGACTCTTAAATCCAAAAGCCTGAGAATCCCTTTGGAAAGTGGGTGTCACTGCCTGTGCCTCACATGGAAAGGAACTAAGCCATAGTGCAGTAAAGTTGAAATCCCTGTAGGAACTCTTCACTGGGGCGTAAATACCAAAATTTATAATTTGTGATTCAAGGAAAATCATGGGCAGTCAGGATGGTCATTAACTCATCTTTTGATACCAGTTCCCTGCTTACACACTGGTGTATGCTGACTGCCTGAAAAGTGCAAAGCTGATTTTTGCCATGGCACAGATAAAACTACTTATTCTGTATGAGTTAACTTGATCCTTTAATAATAATGAAATGGAAATGCTTCTCTAGATGTTTAAAGGAATTGTTGGAAATTACTAAAAACATACATTGTTCAATATTACTTGATACTTGTACTAATGAGATGTTGTTAGATCCACTACCAAAACACAGCATCCCTCTGAAATGAGGAATACAAAGCATTTTGCAACAAACTTATTTGTACAGTTAACAAAATGCTTTATCTGAAATTGAAAGGTAATTTAGGCAGGGTGATACTACCTAAGCTGTAATTTTTTTTCAGGACATCGGGTCTTTTATTTAATTCTTGAAAAAAATAATTAGATCTCCAAGATAAGGAATTCTCAGTGCCTTTGTCTAGTTTCTTGTGCCAGTGTCACTGGTAGCCGCATCTTGTCCCTTTCCCTCCATGAGCCTGCTGGCTCAGCAGGGAAGTGGGCATGCTTGCACAGGAGCTGTTTCAGCTGCTGCTGAAACAAGGTGTCCTTCCTTCACTGGCATCCGAGGGCTATTTGTCATCTGCAAGAGGCTACTGGCTGCTAACAGAAACCTGACCGCATTTTGTAACTCAGCTTCCTTTGTAACAGCTTTCTTTCTGGTTATAAACCAGATGTGCCAAACCCTGTCTCTCCCTGGAGCTATATTCTATTTATAACTGTGTTGGTTATGTACCAGTATCAGTGTTCATTAAATAAAATATTTGAGAGAAAGCAGTTCTATGGAGAGAGAACAGCTGCCTTGGAGATAATGAGTGATTCACTTCAGGTGATCCCAAGTGAATTTCAACTCACTATAGTTATTTCATACTCTTGCCTGTTTGTTGTATAACTGAGTTTATGTTGTATAACTGAGCTGTTCCATAACATATTGAGTTGTTCAGCTCCTACTTTAGTTGTTGGTGTTGAAAGAGTCAAGGGATGAAAGCAGTACCTACTTTTATTCTGATTTCCCAGGCTCATCAAAAGTGGCAGAATAAAATAAGAGGACTGATGTATGATAAGCTTGATACAGCTTAATACTCTTCCCTTACTGGAAAATAACCCTCTCCCAAAATAAATACAAGAGGTCTTCTTTGCCAGGAGACTGGCCTGAGATCAGGCTGCCAGGCAATGAGCAAGCAATAACAATTTATTCAGCTTTGTCCCTAAACTACTTCCAACCCATATTGCAAGTATCTGGCCTTCAGTGCTGCTCTCTTTCCATTCCCTGACCTAATCTGTTAGGCAGTTGATAAATAACCTTTTTTCTTCTTTTTTTAACTGGCAAAGATTAAATGTTCCCAGATAGGAAAAAAAACAAAAAAAAGGCAGGCTTTTTACCTGATAATCAGTGATCCTTTTTAATACAGCTGAAGGGTCCACCTGTCTCTCTGAAAAGCAGCCATAATCCTGTAGTCCAGATCACATTTCAGAAAGAGATGAGTCCATCATGTACATAGTTCATTGTGCATGTAAAACATCTGCATGATCTTGTGAAAAGCTTTGCTTTTACCAAAGAGCTTTGCTCAGATCTTCTGAAAAGTGGAAAATTATGAAGTGATTTAATTTTCTCCCTCCTAAGTTAGTTGTTGCTCTCAGTGTAAGCCAAAGACAAACTAACCAACTGAGCATTCCTTTGTTATTTACTATTTGTCACATTATCATTTCATGCCTTGAGACTGTCAAATGGAGAGAGACACCACTGCCACTGTTAAAAACACATCAGTTTTTGCTTCAGTGATTTTCAGAGGTTTGGGTTTTTTTCTCCTAGAATCTGTACTCAGACCTCTCCTTTAATGTCCTCTACCTGCCTGCCTTGTGGTTCACCTCCACTTGCACAGCAGTGCTTTCTACAGAGATGGGACAGAGAAGTTGACTGTAGTTTGGCAACAGAGATGTTTGATATGAAAGGGGTGATACTTGCCAGCCGTGGGCTCTACAACTGCAAAGCTGAGCCAGCTATATCAGCTTAATTAATTGCATTCCTAGCTGTGTGAACTGAGATTCAAAAAGGGTGTGTAGGAAGGAGGTAGGGTGAGGAGTAATTCCAGGAAAAGTATTTACTTTTGTTTCGTGCCTGGTGTAGGGGAGGCTAGATCCCTTCATAGGAGTCTGGCTAAAGTTAAGCCATACGTGGTAGCTCAGGGAGCCCAGTTGTATCTGTCCCATTGAAAAGCAAAATTTCTGTTACATCTTCTTTCATGCTATTTGGTTTTACAAGCTAAAAAAAGGGTTGGGGCATCATCTCTGTGTGAAATGTGGTCTCCTTCTGTGACTGGCCTCTTACATGCCAACAACATGGAGCTGCAAAGGCAAGCCCAGGTCTATGCCCTCTCGAAGCATCACAGTGAAAAAGTTTGTTGCTTTTCTTTGGACACAAATCCCCTCTTCCACACTGATGATTGCACTTACCTGTTTTTCCCACTGCAAACTTTGTGGGCACGGCCTAGCCTGTATATTTATGTTATAATGTATAGGAAGCTTCACTTTTCTCCCTGAACACTTCTTCTGCCCCTTACCTCTCCATCATCTGGCTTTTCTACAATTGTGTTTATCCTGTCATTCATCCATTTCTCTTGTGGCCTGTTATTTTTGTTCCATTGCCCTTCATTTTCCTTTCCCATTCCTGTAGGCTTATTACAGGATCATGCTGCAGCCTTTCCACCTTCAATGCTATTTGACAATAGAAAACAGTGACAACCAATCTTTCTGCCACTGTCCTGACAAATACAAAGGGAAGTTCTCTCTTTGCAATCAGGATGCAAGTAACCTGAAGGGTGGATTTGAGCACAGGGATTACAGCTGGAACAATAATGCCTTTGTAATATGTCAGGATTATTCCTCTCCGGTGGAGAAAAACTTGAAGAGCAATACCAAGTCTTCAAGCAAACAGAATCTCCAGCTGTCAGTGCTTTTGCTTCCTCTGGAGGAGACACATGCCTGTCCAAATACAATATGCCTGAAGACCAACACTTGGCATCTATATGACTATTGAATCACGATATGTTTGTGAAACCCTCTACAAGCAATGGAGGGGAAAGGCCATAAACCAGTCCTGGGCAGTTACCTTCTGTTACAGGACAGATTCCTGATTAGTATCCTGATTCTCAGCCCAGACCAGCTTAGAGTTTAGTTTACTTTAGTAAAATTGTCTGTATGATATCATACTTATCCTAGATGATTATGTTCTTGAAAATGCAGGTGAGAGAAATAGTAAAGACTAAGAAACTAGAACCAAGAGAACTGCTGCAAAACATCACAGATATTTTGTGCCTTCCCATCCACAGCTCGGTGAAGACTTTTTTTATGGGTAGTGCTCACACATTTTACTCTTGAGCTCCTTTTTTAAGCCTTTAACTGAAATGGAAATACACTCTCCTGAATTCAAGGCAAGCAATGCAGCCCTTGTTTGTTTTAACGGTATTCCCATTTTTGTCAAAAATTTTCTCTATGTACAGGTGAAGCCAAAAAGGATTGACCAAACCCTTCCCCCAAAAATGCTTGTGCATTTGCTCACGGGCATGCTTTATGATAAGCACTCTTACAGAAAGCCACGATTTTACACTTACAGGGAGTGCTGTTTGTCATTGCACACTGGAAACAGATCTACCTTCCCCCACCAGCCTCAGGCTACTCACTTGCTCCAGAATCCCCCAGGTTGGGAGGGAAGCACAGCTCCTCTCTGACTTGGCCTTGGACTGAATCACACGGATAGTTTAACTTAGCTCTGTCTCGGGAACCAGGGAGCATGCATGTTACATAATATAATCTCCATGTCTTGAGGATTCAGGCCTGTCCTCTTTTGTGCTGCCAGATGGAAGAGAAGCCACGGTCTCTCTGGAGAGATGTCCCTGTACATCTTGCTGCTCAGCCATGCTGGAATTAATGTGCTTCTTGTGCAGCGGGGCACTGTTGTTCCCTAGCATATGGCTCCAGAACAACTAGCTCTTTAGTATGCAGTAGATGCTATGCAGCCACTGGGATCCCAAGATTAATTTGTCTAGAAAGAGATGCATGAAGAACCTCCAAAAGGAATTTGTGGGAGGATGTACTCCAGATTCTCTCAACAGCCGGGGTTTGTTCCCAGCTGAAACCCAAATACAGGTATTTTAGACAGGCAGGTTTCTGCTTTGTGCTCTCACTCTGTCCCATTACATAGTTTTTTCAGCTACTGCTGCTGTTTTGTTACTCAGTTCTGTAACATGGCCCCTGCCTGCATTGTTATTGCCTCTGTTAGTCAAGCTGTTTTGTGCCCTGATCCCTGACGTGCTCTCCAAAGTGATGAATCACATCTGCACTAGGGAGTCCCTTCTCACTAATGAGCCGTATACTCCAAATTCTGCAATGCTCAGTTGATTAAGGCAAGGATCTACAATCTACCTGTAGACAGAAATGGCACTACAGTCCTCAGGAATAACTCAAAAGACCCCAAGGAGGGTGAGGGCAGTGTTAGTCAGACTAAAGAGGAATCTTATCTGTGGGACTTTCTCACAACAATGCCCCATAGGCACCAGCTCTAACTCCAAAAACGGCAGCTTCTCTAGAAGCAATTTTACATCCTGATGGAATCACCTTCCCAAGACATGGAGCTATTGAGAAATGTTCGTTTCAGCCTCCTGCTACCTCTGATATTCTTGGAAGAATGACCCCTGTAGCATCCATGGCTCCAGCAATGCAGGTGCAGTAGGGAAAGCCAGGACTCCTGTTCATCCAGCCATGACTGGTGTTTCTGCAACTGCTGATAACAAACAGGAGAAGCTTGTTCTGAAATAAAAAACAGCCCACAACAAAACCCCAAAAGGTAGCTTGGCTATAATTAGGAGCTGAAATGATGCTGCAGGTTTGAGTGGAAAGTTGGTGCTTGACAAATGTCCCTGCCATGTGCCCCTTCAACAGCCCATTTAGCCACTACAACAGCTGCTGCCAAGAGTCTTAAGTGGGAAAGGGGCAGAGGGGCCAGCCTCTTCTGCTGTCTGCCATGCTGAGGATGGATGCAGGGCACCTTCTGCAGGAATTGCACATGGCTGCTGCGCGTCTATTGCTGATAGCACAGCTGAGGAGATGGAACACACTGAGCTGGGGCTGCAGCATCTTCCTCTTTCCATGGCAGCTTTGCCCTGACCAGCACATGCATCTGAAGAGGTGGGGGCACAGGCTGCAATGGGACCCCAGGCTGCAGAGAAGTTGCACTTGGATTGTTGCAGAGAAGACTGTCATCACATAGTAACTGTTGTGCATGTGCCAGCAAGAGCAGAGTGAGCATGAGTAAGCTTATTATGCGATAATCACACCTTCATCTTTCTGGGTAGATAAACTGCTGAGGTATCCAAGTCTGGCAGTAAGGCACAATCAGTGTCTGAGGATGAGCAAGAAGCAACTGGGACCTTTCTCCACTGGAAACATACGTCTGATTTTATGCCATTATGTCTTTCTGTTTTTAAACAGAACATCGTTATTAAACCACCTGTTGCCACTTAATTACCTGTGTTTGATTACAAAGAAGTGATTGCCTTTTTAGGTACAAACCTCCTTCATTTTTATATATTTTCATGACGTCCCCTAGCAAAACTTCTATGTCCGTTTCAAAGGCTGCATCAAAATTTCTGTGAGGTATGTCAGGCACGCAGCAGCCCAGCCTCCTCTCCTGAACTCTCTAAAATCTGGATCGACTTTGAATTCTCTCTGTTATAGCGTTTAGACCTATAGGTGCTGACCTATGAGGCCAGTGTCCACCGCGGCCCCGTATCGGTAGGCTGAGCACACAGGCGGAGCACTCAGGCGGGCCACGACCCCCACAGCGTGCTGGGTCCCCGTTGCTGCGCGGAGGAGCTCTCCGAGGGGCACACGTGTGGGCAGGTGGGTCAACCGGCTGCTCGCCTTCCCGGCTCTGCCCTCGGAGGCACTCATCTCCTTTCCTGGCAGCCTCGGGAGCCTCGTGAGTCAGGCTTCCCCACCGTCGCCCCCGGAACGCCGCTGCCAACCTCGCCGTCCGCGTCGNTGCACTGTCACATGGGCCACGGTGCGGGATTTAAGCGGGTCTCCGCAGGACATGCCGTGAGCGGCGCGCCGCAGCCCTGCCCGCAGCGGCAGCGCTCCGCCCGGCCGGGGATGCGGCTCTAGCGGCCCCGCTATGAGCGGCTCCTCCATGGCGAAGAGCGAGTCCCGCACTTCGCTGCTGAAGGCGGCGGGGAGCCGGCGGGTGGAGGGCGGCCAACCCCAGCCCCGCGGCAGCCGCGTCCGGGACGGCAAAGGACAAGGCGGGCAGATGGGGAGGGAGCTGAGCCAGGAGCAGCTCCCTGGGGAGCCCAGTGCCCGCAGGCCGCTCTGCCACCCGGGCGCCCGGGAGGACGGAACGAGGGGCGCGGGGAAGCTGTCACATGGACGGGGGGAGAGCCAGCCTGAGCCAGCGGAAGGAGGTCCAAGGAGAGGCAGCGGCAAGGAACCGGTGCGGATATCCAGGCAGCATCACCACCTCCCGCCGCACGCCAGCCACGGTCACCCCCAGGACCAGCATCAGCTCTCAGACAGGGATGGGGAGGAGGCAGAGGAGGACTTTTTCTTCAGTCACAGGCAGAGGTCCAGCAGAGAGTCCCTGAAGCTCTCGGAAGGCGCTTCACCTCTGTCCAAATCCAGCAGCAAGTGCTCCACCAAGTCCTGTGGCAGCGATCGGTCAGTGGAAGCGGATCCCCTCATCCAGCAGCTGCACCCCATGCTCAGCTCGGTCTTTGGCCAGGTAAGGGGCAAAGCGCCCCTCGCCACCCACCCCTCCCTCTCTTTCCACCCGCCTTCCCTCCGCGCCTCCTCCTCCTGCCGCTCACGGACCTTCGGCTCCTCGCTCCGGAGCCCCGCGAGCCCCCGGGCGCAGCCCGCAGCTGTAAATGCACTGCTTCCTGGCCGCCCCTGCCGAACTTCTCCCGGCGCTGCGGCACGGCCGGGGCGCTGCGGGGTCGGCCCCGAGGAGGGCTCCGCGCCGGGGACGGGGCGCGGGTCAGAGCCCCCGGCGCCCATGGGCCCTGTCGGGCGCTGCGGAGGGAGCTCTCGGTGGTACTGACGGGGGAAGTGCCGGTGCTTTCCCTGTCGCCGGGGGAAGTTGTAGCTCTGCCCGCTGAGGGCCAGAGTCAGAGAAGCGGATTTTTAAAAGCTATTTACTTATTAGATTCCATCTCTCTGGCTCCCCGCCTTGCTTTGCTGTATTTGTTTACATCTCCTTATGGTACATTTCTGTACAATCCGCGTATGAATCATTTCTGATGGCAGAAACTGTCAGGAGAAGTGGTGGGGAGGACGACNAAGGGAACTCCTCCCGATGTTTTTGGGAGTGGAAAATTCCCCTCTCCAACAAAAAAAAAAAAAAAAAAAAAAAAAAAAAAAATCCTGACCCAATTCCGAAGCTTTCTCAGTCACTGTGTTAGAATGGAACAGATGCTTTTGGTGTTTGCAAGCTCTTTTGGTACAAAGCTGTCACTTTTAGCTGCTTTTGGTAGTGAAATTACCCAACAGGGTTACCCTCTAAAATGAAAAGGCAGAGGGAGACGATTGAAATTTTCTTTTAGAGACATCTAGGGATCTTACTGGAAAACGTAATCTATGGGAAGATTAATGTAACTGCAATCTTCCAGAAGCACCATTATAGGTATAAGCCAGTAGCCTGGGTGGCTAAGTTCCAGCCCTGGAAATGATCAATTAAACCAGAGTTATGATTTCTGGAGTTTATCGTTGAGTTCTTTCTCTCTTTCTCTCTTTCTCTCTTTCTCTCTTTCATTTTTTTCTTTTTTTTTTTAAATGCATGTTTGGGAGGCTTTGCAGGGAGCCCATTCAGACTGAGATTATGGAGAGAATTAGAAAAATTTTTGTAATTGGGTGATACACCCGTATGTTTAATGTGGGAGTGTTGTCTACCTCTGTTCATCTTGACTTCTCCAGATAAAAATCAAAGCACATCTGTTCTCTCCAACAGTTTTCCATCCTCACTGACAGTTTGCTGTTTAGGACTGTTATAGTTGTGTTTAGCTCAAAATGAGTGTTACCCTCCCTGTGCCAATGGTGCACCCGAAGTCTAGATTAAAATTTTGTTGTAACAATAAGGAAGAGCCTGGTCAGAGATAGATGTTTAATCAGGTTACAAAAAGCAATATTTGAGCACGAGGCTTTGAAATTTGTGGTCTTGGCTCTGACTTATGCTGTAGTTTTGAGAGAAGTGAAGATACATCCAAGAAGAGATGTTAAGTCTATGGAGCTGTATGTCCCCAAAGCATCAGAAATACAAAGAAACCCATGTCTGGTCTCCCACTCATGGAAACCCCTCTGGTTTTGAAATCAATCCTTACCTGAATGGCATCTTTATTTTACCTGCTCTGCTGCTCACATTCCAGTGCCAAAGGACACTTCTGAAAGCTGTAAATGTAGCAAAATTTATCTGTGGTGTTGAACAATGCCCTTTACAGAAATGAGAGAGATACAATTATAGTTTTCACTTTTTCACTGAGTACATTGCACCAGTGCTTACACACACACACCAGCATATTTCTTTTAGAGCGTACTGTTATTTATTCCCTTTTCTGTCTGTATTCATCTCTCACTTGCTTTCTTTGAAGTAACTATGACAGAACAAAAATTTAGTGGAGATTTTAGGACCGACTTTTAAGAGTGGGCTGTAGTAGATCCCCCTGTACATGGGCAAGATGGGGAACTATAATTTAGGATACACGAAGAGCTGGTTACAGAAAGAGATACATGAAGCTTTTTTTTTTTTTTTGTAATGATATCAAAATCCTGGGATGAATAAAAGCCCAGGTCTAAGATATATGGAAATTCTGTCATGGCACAGAATGATACAATTTTTGGTTTTGTGAATGAAGAAATAAATGCCCAGCATTGTGTAAAAATGTGCATGGAGGTTTGAGACAGGCAAGGACTTAAACCTGCAAAAGCCCAGGCTGCAGCCTGGGCTGTGGCAGGATCATAGGTGAAGGCGTGACCAGGGTTGCAGTCCAAGGCTGCAGATGCTTTAACACCAGTCTGCTCCACATTGTGATTAGAAGACAGCAACAGCTCAGCAGGTAATTCATTTAATATGAGAACTTCTTTCTAGCCCACACAGCCCACTGTGGGCTAGTTAAAACAGTAGTTTTGCAGTACATAGGAGAGGAGCACAATGATGCATATCCACAGCAGCAGAGCACTGTGGTCCAGCAGCACCAGTATATCTTGTCCCAGCTCTACAGATGTGGAACATCATCACCCTGTTCCATGGTGATGCAGTGATGTGGTTGCAGATGCAGACACTAGAGTGGTACAATCAGATGCACTGAAAAGATTGCAGGGATGACTCCATGGAGGATGTCATTATTGCAGTAACAGCAAAAAGGAGCAGTTCAGGACTAGAAGGTTGTGTCTGAGGGAGACAGATTTGTAGCTGTGCACAAAAAAAGACAGAGTGAAGGAAGAAGCACTGTGTTTATATAACCGGCACAGCAATATAGTGCACTGTGGGTGTGTACTCCAGGAGAATGCTAAGATACTGCCAGGATACAGGATGCAGTGATATTTTATTAATTAGGCTTGTGCTATATTGGTGCAGTGATGTTCTAATACCATTAAGCAGTAATACTCTTTTAGGATATTTTACCATTTTGTAATTGACTGGTACATGAATTAACAAAAGTAGAGTAGTGTAATGATGCATTAAGTATAAGCCAGGATGTCATCTTAGCCTAATGACATGTTTGCACACTGGCTCGGCACAGCAGTTGCAGAAGAGCACTCTGCTGTGGAGTTTATACTGGGTTAGGATGCAGTGCATGCAGCTCTGAGTGCCTGGAGAACACAGCACTGACAATGCAATGGTGTGGTAAAGCAGTCCTGGGGCAGAGCAGAGATGTGATACTGGTGCCATGTGGTAGGAGGTTAGCAGTGCCCGGGTATGATAATTGTGGAGTGTTCTAGCCTGACAGAAGAGTTTAGCAGTCTACTGATATAGTAATACAGTATTCCAGACAAGAGACATTCTATACAGTAGTGGTCGCTTCTGGTGTGATATTTGCAAAGGGCTGTGCTGATCTGACAGCAGCATCCTGCTGTAGCAGAAGGCAGCAAGTGAAGTATTACATGCCACAATTTTGGAAGCACAGTTGTGAGTTAGCATGAGGACAACGCCACAGACTCACACTGCAGTGTGAGTATGGGCTGGTTTTGTGTGGGACGGCGGGACAGCGGAACAGCAGTGTTTTAAAGTGGCCATGCAGTGGCAGGAGCTCAGTGCAGTGTGAGAGCAGTGCTGTGATTCACAGGTGTACTTGGCAAGGGATGTGTGTGCGATAATGCAGCAAAGTAGGAAAGTGGCAAAAAAGGGAGCGTGAGGAGAATATTTCATATAATTTTGGCCTGATAGGATAGGTTGGAGTGGCCAAGTGGCAAAAGAGTGTTGTGAAGCATAAAGGGAGCGTGCTTACTACCCCTACAGAGCAGAAGAGTGTGAGGGTCCTGCAGTGTCTCTAGCGTGGCTACAGATCACAGTTCAGCAACAGAAGAGGAGTGGTGACCCCTCGGCAGCTGGGGTGGTGGTGAGGTGGCAGCCTGACAGCAAGACACAGTTTATTAAGTGACAACGGTAGCAACGGTAGCAACAGCAGCACAGAGACCGGGACAGCAGTGCAAGTTCCTGGGGCAGCGATGGTGTGGCTGCAGTGCCTACAGTGCAGCAGCTGCTTGGCACCTGGCTCACCACAACTCTGTACAGGGACTGCAGCACAGAGAGCCGCTGGTTCTCCTTGCTTCATTCCTCCTGTGCCTCAGAGCTGGCCTAGCTGGCACCTTCAAGAAGAGAATTTTCGGGGCATTTGCTATGCAATATTAATTTGTAAGTGATCCTGCCATGTGAGACTTGAATGTTTTCAGAGCCGTTTAGCTTTCACACCCTGCTTGACTGTTAAATTTTTCAGTTAAGTGATTCCCCAACAGTTTCTGTCAATTGCCTCTGGTAGCATGGGGATCAAAGAGGTCAAACAATTGCCGTAGAGAATCATGAAATATTTACAGGGTTCTGCTGTTAGCACTGTGGCCAAAGGAGCTTTTGTATTTCTATTTGTACAGGGAATTTAAAGCCTCTCCTGCACCAGCTCCCATTCCTGCTTTAATGTCTGTACCCACATTACCACTGAAATAGGAAAGCAATGTTTCTGTATTTCTTGTAAAATTTTCCTTTTCTTGTCCTGCTCCCTCCTCCTTTATTCTTGAGCTTTAGCTCTTTGTAACAGTTTTTAATGGACCTTACAGCAAACTGGGATGACAGATGTGGCCCCATTTTGGGGCAGGAGGTGTCCCCAGGCTGCCTGTGTGGAAAGTCTGTGTCAAGAACACTCTCTTCTCACTAGCCAAGAGCATGTAGGGAAGAGGTACCTTGTAGAGGTAAAAAGCCTCTCACCTTTCTGGTCTTCTCATTTGCCAGATGACTTTGTTCCCTCCAGTGTCTTTGGCTTCAGCTAATTCTAATGGGAGTTTTGCCCAAGAGCAGTCACTGCATCAGGACCATTTTTGGAGCTCCACCTGCGAAGAATGAGGAAGCCCTGGCCAGTCCTGCCTGGGAAGAGTTGCTCCTGGCTCAGTAATGGAAGTTTTCAGCTGGCCCTGTGTATTAGCGAGGGAGGCTGCAGCTTGCTGGGCTGCTCTGAAGCAGTGATGCCAGCAATGGAAACTTTTGTGTATCATGCTGTGGGGTGGCCAGGTGAAGGTGAAAGGTCTGGGTTTCCAGTTGTGCCTGTAAGGCGGATGAAGCAGTGGCGTGTCAGGGTTTGTGACAAACTGAGACAGTCTCTAACTGAACTGCTCATTAACACTGTTAAATCGGCACAGTAATTTGGGGTGAAGAGACTTCTAGCTTAGCATGACTGACCGCTGGAGTGATGCTGGTCCCGTGGCACAGTCTTGGCTTGCTTGGAGTATGAAGTGTGGGTGCGCAGATTAGGAGGCAGAAAAAAACCCGGAGAAATGCCGTATCCTGCACCGACTTTTCCTCCGTGATTTATGGCACCTCTGAAGGCTTGTACCGGCCTCAAAAGGGTCCCTGAAGGGCGCGGGCGAAGAGGGAAGGCAGCCCCCTTGGCCGCAGGGAACACTCCCGCGGACGGCAGTATTCCCCCCGCTGCTGCCCGTCCCGCTGGGCCTCCCCGGGAACGGCGCTGCCCCGTAGCCGCCTGTCCCCCTCGCACTCCGCCGCGGGGCTCCGNCCGCCGCGCTCTGGGCTCCCGGGGCATGCCCTGTCCTTGGGCCGCTCAGTGAATGTGTCAGACCCGGGGAGACCCCCTCTGTTGCCGTGATGTAGCCGAGAGCCTCTCCCAGCCGTGTATTCACAGGGGTCCGGGTACCTCCGTGGGGCCCGTGCAGCCTCCGTGCTTCCATCCCTGCATGAGTTGCCACAGCCCACGTCCATGCATGCAGATTGACATAAAAAAGCCTTCATATACATGTCTTGTCTATGTACACACAGCCTGCTCGTGCAGCGTCTGCTATATCTTCTGTGTGGCTACACAACCACCTCTGTACACGCTTTTGCATTCCCGTGCTTAAAACATCGGTCGGCGTTTGCGTACACACCTGCCTGCTGACACCTGCCACACCTTCCAAGGTACGTCTCATGTTTTTATGTGTAATTAACTCAGACACAGAAACAATTTTCCACTTGAGCATATCCACTCAGTTCCCCCCTTGCTCAGCTTGGAGAAAAGTTTATCACATTTATGGCTTGTAAAGAGCTTGAGGGATGTGAGCCAGACATGCAGAATCACTGAGGGGCAACGGATAAGCCTCCTGCCTGCAGTGGGTCTGCCAGCAAACATTAATCTTTGTTAGTGATTTACTTTTTAAACAAATCTGTTTTAAAAGGCTATAGAAAGACATCAAAATAAAACCAAGCTAAAAGAACATTCATTAAATATTCTATTAATGAAATATACAGCAGTATGATCTAATGCACCAAAATACACAAACCTTCTGGTTAGATCCAGATTATCTTTGGAGAGAAAAAAAAGCTTTCAGTGATAAATTAATCATCATTTATATAAGTCCACTGTACATTTTGTTAAGCTTTACCATCTTGATTTTTGTTTCATGCAGTCCTGGGTTTCAACACAATGTCAGGGAAGTTTAGCTTTAGATGTAGTGGCTGGGCTGCAGGCTGTAATCTAAATTAGCTGTGGTTCTTTGTAGCATTCCAGCTTCAGTAACTGTTTTTCCCTGATGAGTCCATGAGTGGTATTGATTTCCAATAACAAGCAGCTATATGGTGTGCATTCAATAAAAGATGCCTAGCTAACTTTGGGCTCCCTTTCAATAATCCTCTGACATTCCTGTGACCTTAGAGAACAGCAGCAGAGCCCATGAACCTGAGTAATCCTCAAATTTCAATCAAATGCCCCACTTAAAAATAAAGAGAAAGAACAGTCCTAGCTATGGGCATATTTAGATTTTTAGTAGCTTTCTGCACCAGCATAAGACCATGAAGTCAATGCTATCCATGAATGAAGACATTAGCAATATTCTAATATTTATTCCACCCATTTCTTGCCTAGAGCACTTTGCATCTTGCAACCATCTTTGGAAAGAATACACAGCAATGTTTCATCCCACACAGAAAAAATACATTCTCTGCTCTTGGAAGGAAACAGGCAACTGTGTAACATTGTGAAGCATCATGTCACAACAGCTGAAGGCAGGAAGTAGAAGAACACCAGCAACCCCACTGTTCTGCTGAAAAAAGATACAAAGTGTTTAGATACTTTGGGACCAGCTGTGTTGAGATATAGCCAGAGATCTGGGATACACAGTTTGGCCCTTTTAAAGGTGCCATCAGATCCTTACTCAAATTAGAAGCGAGGCAGATCTCTGTTTTATGGTGGCAAATCTCACGTAATGCTGCAGGGTTGGTTCAGAGTATTTGGTTGATACTGGTTTCCAGGTCTCTGCTCATCTGATGATCAGCCATGTTTTCAATAGCACCTCAGTGTGTCAGCCGAACAGTGACCCCCTGTCCCTCTTATTTCCAAAGAGATAGGGAGCCAGGCAGAATTAGCTACTTTTGCAGTAGTCACAGTTGGACAGAGTAGCACAAAACTCTCATATTCTGGAGCAAAGAGAAGGGACCACATAAGGTTTATTTTAAACAACCTCTGTACTCTGTATACAAGAGAAATCTTCTCAGCAGCTTCTGAGCAGTCAAGTTTGTCTTTTTGTAGTCCATTGGTGATCTTTAGGATCATCATCAGCAAATATCCGCAGTACATTGTGCTCTGGCCAACACATCTCCTGCATAGGAACTTGGAAGTTGGGCTAATGCAAAATACTTAGATCAGATCTGCAGGGAAGGTGTCAAGAGAAAGCACGTTCCCATCTGTTTTCATCTAATGCAAAATGAAGCCAGCTATCTACAGACAGAGCTGTTCTAAACAGAAGTTGACAGGCAGTCCAGGCTTTGTTACCTTGAGAGGGATAGAAAATATCCTTGGTCTTTTTAATAAACATTCTATTGTTTGTGATTGATTAGGATCCGGTTGCTCTAATGGAGGAGAATATTATTCACAGCATGAGTCAGCAACACTTTCTTACTGGAACAGTTGACAGCAAAGAAAGTTCCGAAACTCTCTGCAGAAATATTCCTCTCCCTAGATGAGAATCTGCACTGCATCCACCTATACCTGCTGGTGCCTCTCCTTGAGATGGACCTGTACTTGTCTGACTGGCATATGGAACCATCCAAGGTTCATTTGAGGTCAGAGGACACAACTCAATGTGCAGCAAAAGCGCTTGGGAGCTGATGCAGAAGAAGAAAGGGAAATCAGTCGCAGAAGTTTGGAGTGCCAGTGCATGTTCCAGTGGTTGGGAGCTTCAAAATGAGGTCCTTGACAGCACTGGCAACAGGAGGATGTTACCTAATCCAAATGCTTAGACTCATCTGAGGTCATTCAGTAAACAAGACAGTTTCTTGTAGAACTGTTTCCTTTAAAATATAGATCTATAGGCATCAGATAAAGGGTGATTGAAAGCAGATTTGAAAGCTACTTATCCATATATGCACTCTCCACTCCGGAATATGAAAAAGTACAGCAAAAACTCCTGCCATGTGAGGACAAATCAAGTACGATGGTGTATTTTAAAATACTAAACGTTTGAAGCAATTAGTGGGCTCTTGGTAGAACTACGGACTTCAGTGAAAAGATGCTAGGAAAGAGTTTTCCCTGCTTTACTGTACACTACCCACTACCTACTGACACTGCAGTCTTTATATTTTGTTGAGAACAATGATGTAATGTTCCAGCACGTGACAGACTGTGCACTGAAAGGCCTAGCATCTGAACAGTCCCTGTACTTCCACTGAATCCATAATCCATACTTCCACTGAAAATTTTTGCCAAGCAAAACTACAGTTTGATATGCAGTCACATGTTTTGGATTGATTTTGTTCTTTCTGTTGTGTCTGTTGGATATTTGCTGCCATTGGATAACGTTTCCAGCATCTGCCAAGCAATTAACTATGATGGGTTCCAACATTTTCCTATGAAATGAGCATTTCTGCCAAAGGTGCCAGCCCAAAGCACAGCACTGCTGCTTTTTAAAGTATCCAGACATATTAAACCACCTAAATCATTCCTTGTTCAATGCCAAGTCACCCAGCCTTCTCCCTCCCCTGTGCTCAGGTCAGTCAGTATGCCAAATGCTTCTTTCCCGTGAGCTGAGACCTTGCTCTGTGCCAAGCTACATCCCCTGAGGTCTTTGCTCTCCATCTTGGATCTCAGGAGAAAGGGAGGGTGCATGAACAGCATCAAGACTAGCATTTCACAAAGTTCCTACAGATTTTTAGAACGTTTACAACAGAGACACAGACCTTAAAAGAACAGTGTGATTGCCACAAAGAACAGTGTGGGAAAACCAGTATACATGCATGTGCAGCCCTCCCACATGCATACTGACTACCCCAGATATAGGCATACCCACAGATCAGCACCTACACAGAAATGTTTCTGACACACTTATTCTCAGCATCCTGTTCTCTTACAGCAGCCTCAAATGGAGAAAGGAAGAAAATATATTCCTTCTAACCTAATCTTCTAATGACCTTTCTGCCAACTCCACTTTCCTGCCTATCTCTAAGCTGCCTGTTGGTAGTGATGGGAATAAGATCCCACTGTAGAGACATTTTCCTCCTCAGAGCTCAGCAGGGGCTGTCTGCTAGATTGTGGTGTCCTGCCCAGTTGCTCTTAAGGGAGTCAGGGTAAATAAGGAGATAAAAAAGTTGTTTATGATGTCATCTCTTGGGGCCTTTCAGCCCCACTAGAGTTCTTACAGAACTCGAAGGATTGTAACTCTGCTGCAAACCTGGTGCAAATGGGCTCCCATTCCCTCTTCCCTTCCTGGATTGTGAACTCCCAGCCAAGCCTGGCAGCAGGTCTCAGCCCTCTTACTCTGCCCTGCACATTTCCTACAACTGCCTGTAACTGCAGGGAAGAAAAGCTGGAGAGTAGGCAAACACAATGATATTCCATGGTGGCTGGCTCTGAATGCTCTGCTACAAGCTAGTATTTAGAGCGTGACCATCTCGTTGAGAGGCTTTTAGAGCTCAGTAAGACACACTCCACAGCTGTGTTCCAAAGCTGTCCAGTAACAGTCTGGGAACTGTGATGGATTTTTCTGGCAGGAGATGTCTGACTCCCTTTCTTTCCCTCCCTCTCTCTGGGACAATGTGGGAGATGGGCACTTCTCAATTGCAGGGTGTTCCTGGCCTCTGTGCTTCCTGTCAGAGACAGATTCATTAGCAGCAGAAAGGCAATCCTCTCTCCTCTGTTCTGGAATTGAAGTAATTTGTTGCAGGAAAGAGCCCAGCCATCTCATTCGCTGTGTGGCAGCTTCTACTCAAGGGAGACAAGCACTTCATCAATAAACAAGGAGCCTGGGGAATGGCTCTAGTTGACAGAGGACATTATTAATGACTGTCACTTTGTCGTAGGGTAGATCAGCCTCCCATTAGCTGCTTTAAGAGGGGAAAGAGAAATAAGGCTAAAGATGGAAGCCTCAGAGCAGCTGGGAGTTTCAACATCCTCCTGCAAAGTCCCCCACTGCAAGGCCCACGGCTGGCACGGTCCCCAGAGAGTGACTGTATTTTTCCTCAGCACCTCCTGTGACAGAGGGAGACAGGCCCAGCTCAGGAAGTTTCTCTTCCCAGCTTAGTGTGGGTAGGCTCTGCATGGAGGTCTTCCCCTCTGTCCCCCTCTCAGTCAGCCCTGGGTGTGAGAGGCAGACAAGGAGTGTCTTCCAGCATCTGCTGCTGCAGCTTCTTGTTTTGGAGAGCCTGTGGACCTTTGTGCAGCTCCTACCCAGGTCATTCAATGAAGAAGACATTGCGGGAATCTGAGAGGAGGCTGTTCCATTGCCTTCAGTCTTGGGAAGCTGTTAGTACAAAGAGCAAGAAACACCATCCCCTATAGCCATGCACTTCTGTCTGTGACCAGAACTGGAGAAGCTGTGGACTTTTGTCATACTTGGACTCCTAAACTCATCTCCTTGGGTGGAAGATGCCTCTAAACTCTAAAGCAACTGTTGAGTCACCTTAGAATCATACTTAATTTGCCACAGCACCATCAGGGAGGAAGGAGAAACCCTGCTTTTTTGTGACATTGGCAGTTCATCCTTCTCTGTCCTACAGCCCTAGAGCTGCCAGGAGAGTGAGTCCTGGGCTTTGTCGCAAAAAGCATGTGGTGCAAGTACTCAGCCCATGGCGTAGATCTTTGTAGAAGCTTTTGTTTGGAACCACACTTGCAAGCAAAGATGTGAAATCTTTCAGCTGAACACCTGAGTGTCCAACCAGCCTGCTGCATAACAAGGGTGTAAGATCAGTGTCATCCCAGTCTCCACAGTATTTGAAGGAGGTAGCTCTTCATACTTCTAATCACTGTGGAGCTGCAGCTGTGGTGCCTTCATAACTAAAGGTGCATTCACTATCCTGCTCAGATCCTGTTGCTTGAGTGTAATTATGTGGTTTAATATTCAATTTAAATTTCTTTTCAGACTGAATGTCTGCCTGTGGTCAGGAGAAAATGTATTGGGGACTCACCCCTTTTCTTTCAGAGATTATTCTACGCTACAGGCATAAAGTCCAAAGTCTAGAGTCGGCACTAGGTTCAGGTGCCTCTTATTTATTTCAGGATTTGGGCTCTTGCAAATGGAATGGATGGATCTGATGTCAAAATTTTTTGATCTACATTTTCTAACCTGGGGCCATTTAGGTTTAGGATTCAGGTGTGAGCCCATCTTTGGCAGACTTGTGCAAGTTAAACTGCCAATCGATTTTTACTTGCAGAAAGCTGGAAAAACTTTACTGTAAGACTGGCTCAAGGTCTCTCCCTTGTGGTTAAATATTACTGTCCTGGGGCTGAGAGTGTTGTAGGGTCCTAGGACTGCTGTCTCCAGGCTTGCTTCCACCGTGACAGGAAAGAAATCAGACACTTCTAGGTCTGCTGGTATTTATAAGCTGAAACAGGTCCCACCCAGATAAATGGTCCATTTCTGCTCCGAAACAAGCCGTGGTCTGCTCCAAGCCCCTAAGTGGATTGCCTTCTGGCCAGCCTAGCGCTGTGGTGATTGAAAAGCCGAGAGGAGTTAGAAGGGGGGTGGATAGGGATGCAGTGTTCAGAGGCTGTGGGGACCCAAACTAGCTAGATTCACTGAACTCATCATTGAAATCACTTCTTGCATTGCCTATTTTAATTCTCCCTGAAACAGCCCTCTCCTATGAGTGAAACAATCTTGCCTTGCAGATTGAGGGGGGTGGAGGGATTTGAACATTAATCTGATGTAGATTATACACCCGCCTCCCTCTCTCCCCCCTTCTCACTCACTCTCCCTCTCTCTCCTTCTCTTTCTGTCTGTTTCTCTCCCCTCCCTCTCCTTCCTGCTTCATCTCTTCAAGTGAACATAAAGTAAAATACGGAGAGAGAGAGGCAGAGAGAGAAAAAGCTCCCTGAAGAGGGAAAGCCCCAGCAGCCAGTAGCTGTTTGGATTTGCCTGGTGCTGCCTTTTTTGCTTTGCTCCCAAGGAATACTTTTAATGGGATCAATTGCTTCAGTTCCTTTATAACCAAGTCCACCGGAAAGGCAGCCTCAACATATTATGGGCAACTGTGTGAAGTCTCCACTGAGAAACCTCTCTAAAAAGGTATGTTTCCTGAATCAAAGTCCACTGTGCATTTTCAGTCCTCCTTCTGTGGATGGGCAACATTGTGGGCAGATGAGAACGGGAGGTGGGAGAAACTCAGAGATGAGTATGAAGGGTTCAGCTCTCTTCACCAGACTTTTTCTGTAAGAGCTGCTCACACAAGTGCAGCCAGTAGAGGCCAGGATGCTGAGAGCTATAATGTTGCAAATAAATGTGTGTGTAGGCTCATGTCCTGCTCACTGTGTGTGTACAGCTCTCCTCTGGGTACGTGCAAGGATGTGCTTATTGATGTGCACAGTGTGCTGGCACACTCCTGCCAGGGCATCTTGATGTGTGTGTGCACATGCTTCAGTTGAGAGTTACCTGCATGAGTGATCACATGTGTCAAGGGTGTATGTGTGAGGGGTCATGTGTCTGTATGTGTTGCCATTGCTGTATAAGAGTATGCACAACTATTGGCCCATCTGATAAGGACATATGTGAGTCCTTACCTCTTTACGTCTCTACATAGGCATCCTGAGCACCTGAGCAGGTTTGTTGTGAGTGCAGAAGGGGGAAATTTCTGTGTATCACACACATACCCCTGCTTGTATGGTGCTGGGTGTGTGCTTACCTGCTAGTGCATGTCCTCACAGAAGTCTGTGTGTAGACATGCATGTTTATATGTCTATCCATCCTTGCATATACACACAATTAGTTTTGTTGGTATGTGTTTGGGTAGAGAAGCATGTTTTTCTCTCTGCTGTCTTTGTCCATGCATGTACAAGTTTTTGAGTGGATACACTGGGCCCTGGCTGTGTGTTCATGCATCATGTTGCATGTCAGCATGGCCCATGTGTCTACATGCTTGGGCCCAGCTGGACTTCATCTGCGAGCTGCCACATGTATCTGTTAGGCTTCAGCCCAAAGTCTGCTCTGTGCTGAGGTTTTACAATGGTCCTGGGACAAATTAGATTCAGGAATAATTCTGCTGTCATGGACTGGGTTGAAATGGGAATGACATGCCCTAGAAACATTTCCTGTTTGACTAAGGAAGATCTTAAAACACTGTGCACCTGTCAGCCACATGGTTCTCACTTGGCGTTGCTGCAAATCTAATAGCTCAGCAAAAAGCTATGCAGTTCACTCTCCATAAATGATAAATTTATGCTGATCATCCAAAGTATTGAGATGCTGCCTCTGTGGAGACCTTGAGAACAGTGAAATGCCACTGCCATCAAGATGCTCCATCCAGAAGACTTTGCCACCTGGGAAAGCTCCTCTGGGAGGGAGCTGTTTGGGAGAGGACCTCTGTCACAGAGTGCTTCTTTTGGTTGGATGTTGGCCTCTTCTGTGTCGAAATGCAATTTGCTTGTTATTTTGGCTGCTGTAAACAAAGCCAGTAATGGCACAGTGCTGCTGTGGGGGAGCTGGGATATTTGATGAGGGAATTCATCACCAAACAGTTAGGCAGCGCTGAGACCAGTCCCTAGGTCAGGGTGACCTGCAGGGAGATGTAGAAGTAACTGAGGTTCACCCAAATGTTGCACATATGAAAAACCAGCTTGGTTGCTTGTAGGTCACCTCCAGCTTGGAATAAAAGGAGTTGGCTGCAGCTGTGCAAGAGGATTGCAATTGAAGTCTGACATATAGCCAGGCTGCTTGAATCAAAATGAATTTAAAAACCTGTAAATTCTGTGTTGTCCATCTCTTAGGTAATTTATGCTTTCTTTTCTAAAAGCTGCTTTGAATAACTCACTTTGTGCTTAGGATGTCAGGACTAAACAGTAAAATTTGCAAAGCTGAATTAGAGAATTTCTCAGACATCACTCTAGTAACCTATGAAATAAGGCCTTGTACACTCGTCCTGACAGGTCCTGGTGCCTCTGCCATTCTTTTGATCGCAACACACACAATTATAGTGGAGACTTTGCAGATCAATCTTAACATTGCACAACTTCACTTGGCTGTTATATGATCCCAGTTGTTTTTCTCAGATTTTACCTTGAGAAAACTCACTTTGCTGAAATGTTAAAGAGGAGGGACTGCATACAGTGTGTGTGGAAGCTGCTCTTGAATACATGGGTACATGATGTCAACCCAAAATTTGGGATTCACTCCCTGGCACTGGCTGACTTGGCCTGGGTCTGGCTGACACCAGGGTGCCTGGCTGTTCAGGCTTTGACTCCATGTCTGTTGTTGGAAGATTCAGTTTCCTGTTGTCACAAGTATCCCCCCAGTGATCATGGAAGCCATCCTGGCTAACTTTTCCCTCCAAGAGATACTGCAGCTGGGATGAAGGGCCCTCTTGGCTTGCTGTTCTGCAAAGTCTCTCTGACACTCAGCCAGGAAAATGAAGTGAATCCTGGTGTGATTCTGCTATGCAGAAATTAAAAACCTTGGCATCCAGGTCCCTAACTTTACCGCACCTCTCCACCACTTTGGCCATCTCTAAATCAACCAGGTCTCTTTCCACTCCATAATTTGCTGGCCTGACATAGCCAAGGGTCGGACTTGGCCAGGAAGGTTAGTGGTCCTTTGCTCAGGAAAGGGACTGGGAAAGCCTGATCTCCCCAGTCCTATGTTTGCATTTTCTTTGTCATGCACACTGCTGTTTCCCATGTAATAGGTGATGTTTCTGTGCCTTGTACCAATATCACAGCTCCCTTCCCCATTCTTCTGGGATGTAGAAGGAACATGGTGAAGGGAAACTTGAGTGGATATTTGCAGAAGAACCTGTGAGACTCCTGGCAGAGGGAACATTGAATACCATAAATCCTGCCTGCTATGGCAGGGTAGGGAGCCTCACTGAGCTGTTCACCATGATATTCTGGCACTGCAGCAGTTTGTCTGGTCACAGTCCTCAGTGGCTCTTGGCAACTGTTTTGTCAAACTGGCAATCTCTATCAAGACAGAAAAATAATGGGATGATTATTATGAGGTACTGCTCTATAGCTTGGTAGTAAACTATTGACTGGAAGTGTCAGAAAACAAACATTTGGGGCTGTGGGGCTTTGGATCCTTCATGTGGCTTCATTGGAATTAAACACAGAACCAGTGTGGGCTATTTAAGTGATTAATATTACTTGGTATATTAAACTGAAAAATGTGCCAGGAAATAAAGCTGATAATTTTGGAAATATATTGCACTGATGTCACAAAGCTGTGTAGTTCAACACAGATGCCTTGACATTTAGCTGAGTTAGTAATATGCCATTTGTGGATGGATGCTTATCTTTCAGTTTGTTAAGGACAAGTGTCCTATGTGTCAGAATTAATCAGAGACTGATTCCTTTCTCATCCATGACTGCAACAAAAATGCTTTTCTGCTTCATCATTTTCTTTCTCCATGGCTTGCTTTTTGAGTTATTTTTGTTTTGATGTTTGATATTCACATGACATTATACATGAGCAGATTGGTGTAAGACTATGTACAAAAAGGTGAATTACACACCATGCATGCAGTGTAATAGCACATGGCAGACACAGTGAGTAGATACAATAGTCTCAGACACATGTGAATGGGGGGTGTTTATGTCTGGTCTTTCAGCCTGAAAATGTACCTCAGGCTTTAATGAAAGGGTTAATAGAGACAATGACAATTGACAGAGCTTCTCTGATCACTGCTGGGAACATTGGCTGTAAAAGTAGAATCATTCCTGAAGAGGAATCTGAGGTATGATTAATGTTTATTCTGTAAAACCAAGAGTCCTGTGGGTTGTGTTGGCTTTTTATAGCTGCATGGGAATATCAGGATAAGAGGTTTTTTGCAGAGCCAGGGAAATGCATTTCTATAAAAGGAAAGCACTGCCTCCTTATAAAATCCAGTGCTGGATTCTGTTCTGGAGCCTTAGCTTAGCAGGACATGCACTTAGGAAAATGTGCAAATGCAAACACACAAAAATGTTGTGCCCATGCCTGATCTCCGCTTTGGGACTGTCAGTGATTAGAAGAGGTCAGGGCAGTAAGTGCCTCAAACCCTGAGGATGTAACTAATTAGTAGCTGCACAGGCAGCATGAGCCTGCAGTTGGCAGAGCCACCTCATGCTGTAAATGGTCTTCTGATAACGTGATAAAGCGTGTGATACTCTATTGCTGAAATGTAAGGTGGACCCTGTGCAGTGGCTTTGTGCAGGCTCTGCCTGGTCTCCTGGGGATGCCCTGGCCAACACAGCTCTGCTGGCAGGTTTGCCTGGGGTAGAGACTGGTACACATACTGTTAAATTGGGATGTACTTGTCCTTTGCAGCTCATTCAAGGCAGTGTTAACTCTGGGGCTGATTGTGGGAGTGTGGCACTTTGGGCTGTGTCTGGGTAGATGTGAGCAGTGCTGAGAGTTTGATGTAATATAAAGATGAAATACTTGTGCTTGGTTGTTCTTCTATCAGCTTTTGAAAGTGAACTCCTGGACTTACTGCTTTTGTACAAATCCTAATAGGCTGGTGGGGGGGACACTGTGTGCACCAGATGAAAGAAATTTAGCAATTATATCTCTGTGAGGTGGTTCAGTAAAACTTCAGAGGAACAAGACGGGGAGGTAACATCCTCTGTTGTGTTGTTTACTTGCTGCTGGTTGGCTGGGAAGATCCGCCATGACGAGAAGACGAGCTATAAAGCTGTCCAGACGAGCGAAGAGGGGTCATCGGCTTGCGAATACCAGGGTCCACTCATGGTGCTGGCCCAGAACTGCGCCGTCATGCACAACCTGCTGGGGCCAGCATGCATCTTCCTGAGGAAGGGCTTCGCAGAAAACAGGCAGCCTGTACGTAAGTCAAACCAAGCGGGGTGAGACATGCACAAAGCCATGTGGATACGAGTCGGGGATGTGGAACTGCCCCCATGCTCCGTCTCTGTGGAGCATTGTGACTCCCAGTCCTGGGTCTCGAGCATCCTGGCTCCAGCTCCAAGTGCAAATACAACCACAGGCAAATGTCTGACCTGAAGGATGTGCAGATACCCTTGCGCCTAAACACCAAGAAAGGAGGATTCTAAAATTGCAGCTATGGAAGATAGATCTAAGCATACAGTCAAGTAGCCATGATCATATGGGCTCAGGAAAAGGTTTTAGGACTTCAGAGCTTGAATAATCATAGCAACTCAGGAAGAGTCCAGTGCTCAAAGCTGTTATTCTAGCAAGACATTCACCTCTCATTCCCAGAGGCTCAGATTAGCATTTAAGGCCTAAATAGCCAGTTAAATGCAAATCAGGGCATCTGTATTGTGAACAAACTGTCCATATTTGATACTGTTCCTATCAGTTCACAGTGAGCACACTAGTACCAGCAGAAATAAGCAGACAGCTGCCTCCTCACAGATACCCAAACACAATCTCTTGTACACTGGCATACCCAGCCTGACACTGCAACAATCCCAGCCAGTTAAACCAAGGAACATCAGGCTGTCCTCATATTTGCAAATAGTGCCAGACTACCAAATGCTATTACCCTCCCACAGAGAGAGAAATAGCAAAACCACATTTATTCATTCAGTCACACCTATTGTAACTATGTATTCATATGCATCCAATGCATGCATTTATATACAAACAATACAAACATGTGCTTCTATGTATGAACCCCAATATTGTGTCTTTAAAAGAACTAAAACATATTTTTGCTCCCAAACATTCTACTTCTACAATAACATGAATTTAAAGACAGAAACACATGATTAACACACCTTTTATGGATATATATGAATTAATATGTGCATTGTCATATATTTACCCAGTGCCTTCCATGTTCTTGTGGTGAAACAAAGTTCACTGAAATTTACCTTGGAACCAGAGCTTTATTGCCTCTGTAAGAAGCCTCTGTTTAACTTGTGTGTTGCCATGTTAATCTACAGCCACAGGAGACAAGTAGGTCTTTATTTCTGAAACCTCTCCTTCAACCAACAACTCAAAAAAGAGTCATTATGTGTCATTATTGATCAAAAAGCTTTTTATTTTGTTCTTCCTAACCTTCAGCCACGAAGTGATCACATAGTCCTTGTGCCAGGTCACTTAAACATGAAACACACTCTCACACAAGCACACTTACTGACCTGCACAGAGCCACCTGTCACAGGAGATAGGTCCAGCTCCCTAGTTGACAGCTGGACAAGTGTCCATCCTGCTTAGGCCATGGAAGCTTACTGTACACTAAGAGATCTCCAAAATAGGATTAGTGATGTTTTTAAGTACCCTGATGTAGAATAAATGTATCTAATAAACAGCTTTACTTTTATTGACTCTCTAGGCTGACAGTATTTATTGTGCATAGAACAGAAATAAATGAGGGTAAGACCATTAAGTATAATGGACTCTCTGGGGGTCACCTCTGCTCATATCTACATCTAAACTCTTGGAATAGTTCTATTCCTCTTCCCATATGCTCTCCAAAAGTGATTCAGCCCGTTTTATCCAAAGCAATTTTACTCCTTAATCATTTTAGGGGATGTTCTTTCAAATTTAAAACAAAAAAACTCTTCATGATGTTACTTATCACTTGAGTCAGATTTTTGGAGGGACATAAACCCTCCCCCTCCTTCTGCATTTGCAGTCTGTGGCTCTCTGATGGCAGAATCTTCATGTGCAAAAATCTGCTCAGAACCCTGCAAATGCAAATACTTTGGTGTGCAAAATTAGAGCCGGTGCTGAAGCCCCCAATTCTATCAGTTGCAGCATGGTCTTCAATGAGGGAGGAGGAGGAGGAGAATGGTCTTGTGAGGATTGTGCTGGAGAAAGGTCCGGGTGCTACCCTGGCCACTCTCACAAGACAGCGGCTGCCTTGGGTGAGTCACTGCACCCTTTGCACTGTGGTGCTGGTGCTCACAGCCCTGCACCTACTGTGCACTCAGCCACTATCTCCAGGGATTAGTCCTTGCAATTGCTGGAATAAAGGTTGCTGGAACTTATCACAGGTGGTTTTCTTCTGTTATTTTATCTAAGGCAGGAGGGCAATTATGCCTCCTGCATCCGGTCTAAGGAGCTTGAATTGTTTTATTACTTGGTGTTGATGAAAGCAGAACAAATGGGATGACATGTTTGAAAATACCAATTTTCATGTTTGAAAGGTCTGTGAAGGATGAAATGGCAGAGCCAGCATGCTCCAATAGTTCCATCCAGCCCAGAGATGCCTCTGGGAAGGTTATGAGTGGCAAGCTGGTCATTTCTCTGGCACAGCCCACTTCTGCACAGACATAAACCAGTGTGTGTCCTAGTTTGCTATGCACTCTGAGCAGCTGCCATTAGAGTTTCCAGTGGAGCCTGCAGTTAAATAGCAAAGGATCATCCTTCTCAAACTGTTCAAAGGCACTGTCTGCAGGGACATGTGGTGAGGCTGGAGGACACCTGGAAGGCAAGGAGAAACTCCGCACGGTTGAGGGGAAAAGCCAAGAGTGAGACGACAGAAGAGATTGTGTTTCTGTGTTTCCAAATTCTCAGATGTTTTGGATTTGCCTGGGAGCCATGAGAGGAATTAGAAAGGGCATTTAAACCAGAAAGCAGTGCATTTCCATGCTCGTCTCTTCTTCCTGGTGCAGTGTTGAAACTTTCCTATACTCTTTTATATCCTCCCCCTTCTTCCAAGAAATTCAAATTGGATGTTTGAAGTTGCAGTGTTTCCTGAACATGGTGAATCCTTGTTCTGTTTCATTTGAAGATGACCTTGATGATGTATATGTTTGGGACTGTCAGTGTTGTGTGTCTGCCTTCATGCCTGGTTTCAAAATGCTTGTATATGGAGTTGAGACTGCGGGGGAAGGGGGAAGTTTTTACCTTTTTGTGGGAACAGACAGATGTCACTGTGACATTGACTCATCAGAGACCTCATGGCTGTTGCTGTCCTGCCAGCAGGACAGAGATCAAGCAGTGATCTGAGCAGATGATGGTCTAGACCTGCTGGTTACAAGGACTGCTTCCAGCTGTTTTGATCTGTGTGTGTCAGCAGGGGCAGCAGTAGAAACGCAACCAGACCTCTAGAGGAGATCATAACTTCTGCAGGGACAGTCTCTGCTCCAGAACTTGGTGCTGGGGAGTGATGTAGGAGCTTCATGAAGGTGCCAATAGTACCATCAGTGAGGAGGCCACACATCTTGCAGTGTTGGTCCAGGTCTGTTCTCTTCAGGGACCACCCATCATGCTCCTGTCCACCAGATGAGAGGGAGAGGGCCTTCCAGAGAAATGTGTGCAGGTTAACACCCCTCTCTTTGGGAAGGAAAGCTGGGAAGCCTTCCTAGACGGTATTAAACATGTCATCACCTTCTTGTTTCTTCTCTCACTTTCTGGCTTGTCCCAGAACTCTTTGTACCAACAAGTGCTATTTTGAAACTATGTGGCCAACAAATGTCTTTAACATAATATGTTCTCTTTTTGCAGGATAGAGAACTGCGTCCGGAAGAAATTGAAGGTAAAATTTGTTGCTCCTTCTGTGTCCCCTTTCTCCCTGCTCAGTGAAAACCTATTGGCTGACCCTTCCATGTTGGCCCCCATGGGTTAAAATAATTTGGGGCAAATCAAGGGAGATGTTTACTGGAATAATTCCTGGAAACCCCAGCAAAAGAAACAATGTGTGAAACCGTAAGAGTGCTCACTGTGAAGGAGTTTGCATCCATGTCAGATTCTTCAGGGTGGGAGGATAAGTAAGTAATGGGATATTGGCTGTTAGGGAACTGCTGTCCCTCCAGCTCCCACAGAAAGTGTTGTGGAGCATGGTACTATAATATGGCTCCAAGGAAACTGTTTTTACCTGCTAATCCATACAGCAAGTGGTATATAATAGAGTGCAGAGGTAAAAGTTTGAAAAACGTAATAGTTGCAGTTTCTTTAGGGAGCACAGTTTAGCAATGAACAGTTTGTGACACTTGTAGTCCAAGCAAGCTCTCTTGTAAGGAATGGGTCAGAAGTGCTGCTGACAGAAGAACTTAACTTTGCTCCAGTCATTGCCTCATGCAGGGAGACCTGGTGGGAAAAAACTGAGTATTTTAGAGAGTCTGGCTTCATAAAGTGCTGTTGATTCTGGGGAGGTTTCTTGAAAAAGGTATTTCAAGCTGTCACTGACAATATTTTTCTTCCATTCCCACAGAATTAAGAGAAGCCTTTAAGGAGTTTGATAAAGACAAGGATGGGTTTATTAACTGCAGGGACCTGGGGAATTGCATGCGGACCATGGGCTACATGCCTACTGAGATGGAGCTAATAGAGCTCTCCCAGCAGATCAACATGAACCGTGAGTAATACACACCCAGCTGTACCTGCCTGTTGCTGCTATGCCCTGCATCATTGCCTCAGGCTCTCTTGGTCTCTGGCTGCCTCTTTTCCTTTAGATTTTCCCCCTCTCTTCCTTGGTTCTCATATTCACTCCTTATCATCTTTCCTGTTTATTTGTGGTCCCTAGAAGTTGATGCCTTTGTTTTTGCTTATCAAAGGGACTGTGTAGACTGTGCTCTATATGGGAGCAGTGAGTGGAAGGGTTGTCCTTCATGCTTATGTTATCAGGTATAAAACTGCCCTTAATGTGGGCAGTCAGACACTGGTGCACAGGTTCTGTGTGTTGACACTTTAAAGCTGTTGTCAGATGGTGTCAGACTGAAGAGCAAGCTTGGGAAGATGGAAATGCTTTGATCAGATGGGTGATGGATGGGCTGTTGCTCTGTGGTGGTTTTTTGTAACTGCTGTGTGCCTGGGGATGGGCTGCAAGCGAGCTGTCCTGGCAGCATCAGATGGGAGCGTCTGCTGCAGTCATGCAAAGATGCAACAAATGCATCTGATTCACTGTAACTGTGTTTGTGGCCCTTGTCTTTCATCATCATTTTTTGTTACCTCTCATCTGTGGCAGTGAGGGTATTACCCTCATTCAGGCATAGAAAAGCATATTCAGTGCATGTTATTTGTGACACAGGATTATGTTAAAAGGACAAGTTACTTGGTCAAGGGAAGGAAAACAGCTTTGACGTACGCAACCAGTCACACAAAAGCAGTTGATAACCCTGGTACACAAGTGCTTGGGAATTTGAGAGTGTTGCTGACAGCTCTCAGGGCACTAACAAGTAAAAGAACTAATACAGTGAATAAACAGTTGGACATGCATTAGTTGCTGTAATGGAGCAGGACTCCACCACTGCTGCAGGGCACTGCCCAGGCCATGCAGGAGCATCATGCTGTGCCCTTGCCGTGCCCTTTGGCACAGGCGCAGCAGAGAGTTGCTATAAGCACTAGAAAGATCAAGCCTCTAATACATAGTATGTGATGCAATAAGGGTGTGACAGTCCATGGTAGCCTAGGATGGAATACCTTGGGCTCATTCTGCCTAGCCCATAATCCGGAAAACACAGGGTAAAACTACCTCTGCTTTTCCTTCCACTCTCCCATACCTTCTGTACTTTGCTTCTTGGAGAGTCAAGTGCTCTCTGGGGCACACAGAAATTTAAAGTGAGTGATGGTCGTGGCTAACTAATGGAGTTCTTACACACAATCTTTCATCTTGTCCCAAGTGGGCGGCCATGTGGATTTTGAAGATTTTGTTGAGCTGATGGGACCAAAACTTCTAGCAGAGACTGCAGACATGATTGGGGTAAAAGAACTCCGAGATGCCTTCAGAGAGGTGAGTGATCCCTTCTGCGTGTCCCCAGAGAGGTGAGCAACCAAAGACACGATAGAGAGAAGACCCACTGGAGAAGAGGAGGAGGAGAGAGCAGCATAGTGGAAGATCTAGAAAGAGCCCAGTCAGGCATGAAATAAGGGAGGAGCAGAGAACATTACTAAGATAAGGGAGCCCTTGAGGCAAGGAAGAGGAAAGCTGGTGCCGACACAGCATTTGCAAGGGGTTTCTGAGGAGAAAAGACAGACTGGATCCTAAAGACACCCAAAGGAGGAAAGGAAGGACATGGAAGGAATGGATAAAATATATAGGGGGCTCAGGAGCAGGACAGTACCAGAAAGCAACCCAGAGCAAGATCTATTAACTGTATTTCCTCTGCTGGTATTTTTAATGTACTTGTAGTTTGACACCAATGGTGATGGGGAGATCAGCACCAGTGAGCTGCGAGAAGCCATGAAGAAACTTCTAGGGCAGCAGGTGGGTCATCGGGATATTGAAGAGATCATCCGGGACGTGGATCTGAATGGAGATGGGCGTGTTGATTTTGAAGGTGAGAAGGGATCAATGCTCACTGTCCATCTGTTCTGGTGTGAGTCAGAGTTTCAGATCAGAAGCTGAAGATTTGCATGCTCAGGGCCCAGGTTTCTGAAGTATGGAGAAAAAATAATTCCATTTTTTTCAGTCAGATGAATTGTTCATTTGTGTATCAGCTCTTTCTGCACCCCAGTTTTGACTGGGTGTACATTATTCTAGCATGGTAAGAAATAGAACCTCTCACACAGAAGCGGATTCTGGTGCACACATGCTGTGCCTGCCATCGTTTTATGGGGAATTTTCCTTTCTTTAAATCTATTGCAAGAGCTGTGAGGTGGCTGTATTGCTTTGGAGAATGCATTGCATCTTCCATTTCCTCTGGCTCACCTTTGTTAACTGGGTTTATAGAGAATTTGTTTCTGTGCCTTTATGCCAGAAGATGGTCGCGTGCCAGCTGTGCTCACTAAGACTGCAGATATCTGATCTAGAGGTGTCATGTTAAATCCTAGAGATAATTAATTTCTTCTCACAGTTTCCATGCCAGAAGGACTTTGAAAAATAAGAGTGGTTAGGCTACTATCCTAGCCATTAGCTGTGGCAGGAGCAATATTAATAGAGCTCAGGGTTTCTGGCAAGGAAGCAGTTGATATCAGACAGCTAAGAAGATATAAGAGCTGGAAGGTGTGAGAGTGTGGCAGGCTGCTTTTTTTCCTGGTGGAAATCCAGATGTCCCTTTGCAGTAAGTGTGAAGTACAGGAACTGTAGAATTAAAATAAAATTGACGTAATTTTTTTGACTCAGCAGCATTCCAGAGTCTCCTACATGACAAGACATCTCAGTCCTCAGGATTACTGAAGCTTCTGAGGGCTTTGAAAATATTAGAATATTACCAGTATCTTCCTAGAAAGTATCTGGTAGCTGCAGTTGTTCTAATGCAGTGGCTGATTACATGATAGTATGTCTCCTTGTTTCCCACAGCTAAATTATCTTAGACAGCTAAAATACATGAAATGCTATCCCAGTATCATTTTCTCTGTGAATTACCATTTTAGCTGTCAAAGGACACCTCCATCAATGGAAAAGGAGAAGTCAAGGGGGTAATTTCCACTGCCCTCCTCTTTGCAGAATCATTAGTTCCTGAGCAATTCAAGTGCAGAATGAAAACACATTTATATCTGATGGCATTTACAATTGTAATTGACTTCACAAACTGCAGGGTAGTCAAGAAATAGATCCAGGGTATCCTTACAGTTAACATGTATCTTTAAAAACAAGAAGTCCCTCAAAGTAAACTTTTCTCTACAAAAATGCCGATATCTAGCAAAACTCTTGTGCTTTCCCTCACTAGTATCTCTGTGAAGTGGCAGGTTTATTAAGAAATCATACTGTATTTCCAAAACTGTAAATCAAGGTTCCCTGAAGTTACAGTGAAGAGAGGCAATGCTTGCTGTAGTGTCACACAGAGTTGCTTCTGCAAACAGGACCACAGGTGCCTGGGAAGGAGTCCAAGGCAATGAATTGACCTGCTAGTGGGATCTTATCACCATATCGAATGCAAGAATTAAAGCCCATGTTGTGTGAGCTCTCAGGGCCAGTCTTGGAGTGCACAGACTTTTCTGGCAGCCTGGGGACTCCCAGTCTCACTCTGGCTGCTTGCTGTCTCCAAGGAATGAGAGCTGGGTTGAGGACCATGGATGCCTTCTGGTTCAGGGCTGTCTTGTGTTGTTGGTTGCAGAGTTTGTTCGCATGATGTCCCGCTGAAGACTATTCTCAGCTAAAGAATCAGCACCTTAGAGAGGGCAGAAGAGGACCTAGATGGAGCATCTAGCCCTGATGTTCCTACATGAAGGTTTATCGGCTGGCTGCAATTAGGACATTGCAAGATGACCTGCTGCTCCTCCCTCATGGTGGTCCCCATGCCTCTCCACCCTTTCACACTGTGAAAGACTTGCAACTTCCTACAACTGGAACCATTCCTTGAAGATGATTGCAGGAAACTGCAGAGCCAGGACTTGCCATGATGCTTTCATGGGATATTTGCAACTTTAGACTCCTCCTCCCCAGTTTTATTCTCCCACCATCTACTGCAAAGCAAAAGCAGGAGAAATCCTCTCGGCTTGGTGGATGAGAGCAAAGCCATTGGGACTGGTGGCAGCCTCAGGGCGTGCTCTGCACTTCTTGGTTTCCCTTGGTGAACGGTGTCTGTGTTTGCCGTCTCAGTGTGTGTCTATCTGTGTGGAGTTATTTATGCTTCCCTAACACTTATTTGCATCTCCTCTGTTTATGTTTACCAAGAGTAAATTCAAATACATGTCTTCTGGGGGGACTGTGATAAATATGCACGTTGAAATGATGTGGAGCCTGGATGTCCCTGTGAGAGGTGGTGGCCGCCTGGGGGAGAAGGGCTTGGGCAGATGCACACCCCAGTGTCTGCACTGGGATCCAGAGGCAAGCCCTTGCTGCAGGAAGGGGAGTTAGTGCTGGCCACTTAGCCTGTGTCAGGACTCTGCTCTCCCTCCTGCTATCCCCATAGTCAAGGGGCCTGGAGGTGCCTCACAGTGAAGGCAGTGTGAAGGGTGCCATCTCTGCATCCCCTCCACTGGCATGGGTGCAGGTGAGAGCCCCTGCAGTATTGTGGCAAGGAGCAATGGGAGAAAGGGCCCAGAGGGGAGCTGGGTGGAAGGGGTAGGCAGCAATAGCCAACCTCACCCTTTCCAGATAATTTTAAACAAAACTGTGAGCACATGTACAGTGGGGCCATACTGTGGCAGCTGAGCTGTAATTCCACTGGTGCTGGGGATTGGCTGGGAGCCTCTTTGTGTGGCAGTGCCCTGCTCTCCAGCCTCTTCATTCTCAGAAATGCTACATGTGTCTGCAGCAGTGACCACCACAGCAGCTTCCAGGCCCTACCAGCTGCTTCCAGACACATCAGGTCTTATCCTCCTTTCCCCAAGATACTCCCAACCCTACTCTACCTTCCTACCTACCAATCCTACTTCTACCTTCCCCTACTCTACCAGACCTACAGCTGTCTCCTTTCTGTATACGAAGGCTCAGTCACAAGTTGCCATGATTAATTTCTGCTTGGCTTCAAAGGGCATCATCATCACTGTATGTTTCTTGGTGAGACTCAGAGCTGTTCTCCTCTTGGTTGCCTCCTTACTCAAACTGGGAGGTCAAGGACCATTATCCTCCTGCTTCCTCCATCTCAGATCTTTCACTTCCAAGGTTCTCTTTCAAATTCTTGGGGTCCACAAATCCATGTCCCAGAGGAGGATTTTCTCTTCTGCTTTCCTGTTGCTGTGCCAACCAGCATAGCCGCAGTGATGGCTGATGCTCCAGTAATGGAAAAACTATGTTTCTCCTTATATTTTTTGGTGTGTGCATGTTTACTTGTATTTGCACAGGTGTATGCACTAGGAAGGGTTTGTGTGCATGCACATAAAAGCAAGGAGTGCAGATAGGTGCCCAGGAGTGCAACAGTAGAAGAGTTTGTATGCAAGTGGGTGTCTGTAAACTGTGTGTGTGTATCTATGGAGCAGGTCCCATCTTGGAAATGTGGATGTGAGCCAAGAAATTGGAAAATGGATATTTACAGATCTCCACATTTACTGGCACAGCAGCTGTATTGTGGTTATGAGATGAGGGTGATAAATTGAACAGAGTCCAGAGTCCAGGTACATTATAAATATGTTTAGGGTAATACTGGGGAGGGGGACCCACGTGCAGGCTTGTGTTTGCCAAAGGCAGTACTGGTACACAACCGTGCTTCACTTACAGTGGAGCTTGTTGAGGAAGGAGCTGCTTGTGCATGTGGAGCAGAAGGACAGTTGTGTTGCTGCCGGTGTGCTGCAGAGTGCTATGCCTGCCTGTGAGCACCAGGAACAGCTGGGGCCATATGCCTTATGCACAAGCCAGCCTGCATGAGCCCAATGGATAGTCAGAGGCCACAAGCATGCTCTGCCTGCTCCTTCTCAGACCCTGCCCTGAGAAGTTGCATCTTTTGCCTGCAGCATCAGATGGCAGGACAGTCTTTATTTAAAATGGCTACCTCATTTCTTGGGGCTGGACTGATCCCCAGTGCAGCATCATGGTGGCTGGGCATCTTCCCTGCCAACTACAGCCATTTTCGCTTAGGCAGGTCCCTGTGTTTGTACTGTGGCAGAGCAGTGCCTGTCATCCCAAGAGCGCTACGCAAAAGGTGGCTGAGGACACCTTTGTGTCATTGCAGAGGCAGTCCTGGAGGCACAGCTCCTTCTGAGGAAAGCTGAGTCTGCCAAATCATCTGTAGCTCTTTTCTGCCAGGTCTCACCATGATACAGTGAACAGGTCAGACAGGGCAGATCTCAGAAGCCTTCATTTTTTTTTCTTCCAGCAGAAGCTCTTGAGCTCTTGCTGCTAGGCTGATTTTACTTTCACAACAAACCCCAAATATTCCCAGGGAATTTCAGTATTTTCTTGTGTAGACAGGTGCAGAGATTAAAGATCCAACCTAAATAATCTAGTTCCAGAGATAACCCTTTTGCTCTCATCTCCAGTTTGGTACCAGGGAGGCTTCCAAGGAGCTCTACATGGCAGGGCATAGCTGGTCTCTTGTGGGCAGCTGAGCCTTATAGCCCTGTATCATTTGGGATGTGGCTCAGGCAGCGGGGCTGGCTCGTATTGATTTCTTAGATGTCTCATTAGCTATGAGGCCTGCTTCTGATCCATGCATCTTTGCTGCTCTTTTTGGACATCTCAAATCCTGATCCCATTTTCCAGCAGGAGATGGCTAATACCCTAAACGTGTGCCCCTCGTTGCTCATGAACAATCAGGGCAGTAGGTAGGCCAGGCAGGACTGATTCAAGTCTGAGTAATTTTGGCACAGTTGCCAGGGGACAGGGAGAGATCAAGGGATTGAGAAGATGACCCTGAGCCTTTCACTTGTAGGTTACTGGTGTAAATCCAGCCTGTATCAAGAGACTGATGGATGGCTCAATGGATTAGGAACAGGATGGAGCCTTTGACATCTGGGGCACAAGCTGGCATCAAGTTGCTGGTGTGATGGCAAGTATTGATTTGGGGCAACAGGGCAGGGCACTACAGACACAGGACAAACAGCATGTCTGCCATCCTCTGCCAGGAACTGTGACCAGCCTGTGAGCCAGGGTGAGAGTTCCTCTTGCCCCCACAATGAGCACAGCCACTGTCCCTCCTGACTGCTTCTCAGTTAATCCCTCTTGCTTTGTGATGCACTACTGATTCTTGGGAAATGATAATCCAGGCTAGTTTTTAGAAAATGCTCTACCTGGGGACACATGTAAAGTCGTTATGTGCTTCAAAGTTGTGTTCCTGACGCACGTATCACAGTTTAAAGCGTAGGATTAGGGAGAATCATTTGTAATCAGCACACATGAGCTCTAATGAGGCCTCCCTTGGCCTCGCCAACTAGACAGCATTGTCATGGCCATGGTTGCTTGCACTCCTTCAGTAACAGAACTTGGGGGGCACCCAACAAGTCACAAACACAGCAGGGATAGAGATTAGCCTGGATTTGATCAGACGCTGCCAGGGCTGGGGTCTGTAACACTGAGATGATTTGCCAGGAATCAGCGTGAGGTGGCTGAATCTGGAGAGGTGCTAAGCGTGCACATTTCATGCTACTAATCTGAAGGTGGTTTTCTAAGGCACCCTGTAGTTTTAGGAACCCCTTCCTGGCAGCAGCGCTGGTGTGGGAGTGCAGCAGTGCTATGTCTGTGCTGGCCCAGTTATACCATGAGCCCAAGAACTGATATCATAGCAGCAGGAACATGCTTTGGGGACCACTCCAACCTGGGCAGAGCAGACTGGGGAGCTGGGGGTGGGTGGTTATGCATTCCCCCAAACAGTTCCCCTCTCCAAGACTGTATCTGGTTAAGAGGCCTGCAAGTGCATTACAAAAGCAACAAATGTGTCTAATTCTCAGTCTGCAGCACCAAGTTTTTATTTATAAAAGCAAATGCTTTGTGAAAGACTTGAATAAATAAAAGATCACTGGGACTTAGAAGCAGTCACTACTAATGCAGCCAGTGCTGAGCACAGACCTGAGGCCTGGCCAGTATCTGATGCCTCAAGGAACACTATGATCAGACAGAAGGGCAAATATTAAGTTATTTGTTCCCCCACCGTGTAGGGAGTGAGTTTCATTCGACCTCCATCTGGCATATCTCACTCCAGCCACACGAGACCTTGCCAAGGTCCTCCAGAAAAAACAACCCCAGGGTTTTACATTCTTCTGTAAAGTGCAAGCCAGGGATCAGGTCGCTGGCAGTGTCACGGTCACCTCCCCGCCTTTGCCTTCACTGGCCGCTTGGCTTTTCAGGCAGATTTTTGTGGTGCAAGGTGCTTGCACGCCACCGGCCGCTTCGCTCCTTACCGGGCGAGCGGCAGCTGCCTTTTCCCTTACTCCGGGGCACGGGCGAACGGGAGAACCAGCGTGTTCTGCCAAGGCAGCGAGCCGGGCTTGGGAGCTACTATTACGAGCACAGCGGGCACGGACCTCCCGGGACGTGGCGAGGAGCCGCCCCCGACGGCGGCGGAGTTCCTGCTGCCCCAGCTCCGCTCCCAACCCCTTCTCTCTCCGACCACACCGTGTCCGCTCCGGTCCACGCTGCCGCAGCGCCGCCCGTTGCCCTGGCAACCTTCCGCCTGCGCTTCCCGCCGCCGCCCCACCGTGCTCCGCGTTCCGCCGCGCTGGAGCCCCGCGATTGGCGGCGCGGAGGGGCGGGCTCTGCCCTCCGGCGGCCGGCGCTCAGGACAGCTCACCGGGCTGTCCCCTCTGTGGACACGACAGTTGACAGCCTCGTCCGTCCCCACCGCTCCTTTCGGGGGAGCCGGTTCCACACCCGCTCAGTTCCCTACGCAGGCGGTACCCGACCCCGGGCACCCCGGTCCGGAGGGACCGACGCCCCGCGCCGCTCCCGCCGTCTTCCCCGCGCCGCTGTCCCCGCGCCGCTGAGCACAACCCGCCCATCGCTATCGCTCATTGGCCCGCCGTCTCATGAATATGTAGATACAGGCCAGCGGCCGTCTAATGGCAGGCGAACAGGTAATTAATATTCCCGTTTCGGCGCGCGGATTGGCCGGCGTTCGTCCCGCCCCGGCAGCGGGGTAAGCCGCCCTCTGTCGGCGGCAGGAAGGGGCGGGCACGGCGCCGGGAGCCCGAGATGGTGGGCGCCGGTGTGCGCGGGGCGCCGCTGCTGCTGCCGCTGCTGCTGCTGCCGCTGCTGCGGGGAGCGGCGGGCGGCATTGCTGACAGCGTCGTCTGGGCCGTTAACGCGGGTGGCGATGCCCATGTGGACGTGAACGGTATCCACTTCCGCAAGGACCCGCTCGAGGGCCGCGTGGGCCGAGGTGAGGGCGGGGGACACGCCGCGGCCAGGGGGTTTCGGCGGGACTGCCCGCGGGGTCCCGCTCGGCTCCGTTTCGCCGGGGCGGGGAGGCCCCGCTGTACCGGCGGAGTCCGGGATCCGCGTGATCTCGGCGCCGTCCTGCCCGCTGCAGCCACGGCGGGTCGGTGGGTGTCCCCGCAGGACGGCGGGGGCTCCTCTCCCCCAGCCGCCCAGGGACGGTCATGGCCCCAAGGCAGCTCCGGCACTTTGTCACCCGCCGGACCGCGGCCACCGTCGTCCTCCCGCAGGACCCAGCTGGGGCTGCATCTCCCGGCCCCGTGGCGGTGCGGGCCCGGGGTCCCAGAGTCGACCTGCGGGATGGTGTTCCTGGCCTCGGCCTGCGGGGTTGTGTAATGCCGGAGGGGAAGTGGCTCCGCGAGGACTGGAGTGGAATTTCGGCTGGAAAGGCGGCGGGAGCGGTCAAGCTGCCAACCCGGCCGCGTGCGCCCGCCGGTTTCTTTTCTTCTGTCCTTTTCCACCGAAGAGCCTGGGTTCCACAGCAGGATCCGCCAGTTCGAAGCCCAATGTGCAAGCGCGCTCGGTGCAGTGGGATCAAGCTTTTCCAGCCCTCTGCAGCCGGAGCCGGGTCGCGCATGTTGTGGGCAGATGCTTGCAGCATTCTGGTCCTCACAGCGAAGAGCACAGTCTGCTTGCTCGAGCCCCGGTGCTGGGCCCGGCAGGGGGAAGGTGCAGCTGGCTGGTCTGCTCCGTGCCCCAGCCGTGGCTGGGTGTTCAAGGGCAGGGACATGAGCCGAAGTAGAGGCAGATGGGATATCATCGGCTGCTCTAACTACCGAGTCAGTAAAAGCTTCAGCCTACCAATTAGGACAGGATGGAGAATATTGCACTTGGGTTACCTTTTCCTGCTTCCCTCAAGAGCACCACCGTTTGAATAGTGTATGTTTCTGATAACTGGTGCACCAAAACTTAGTCGATTCGCTAATATATTGAAAAGCTAGCTATGCTGAGCTGCTCTGCTGCCAGTTACAGGTGAGTGGTGAAATGTGGAGAAGACAAGTTCTCTGTTGGCTTTTGAGTCTAACCTTTGCTCTTTCCCTGTAGGATGGTGAGGATTTTCTTGTGCTATACCCCTGGAACTGTTTTTGTTTACCCTGCATGAGTGGCATCCCAAATGGGGAGCCTTTTGGGCACAGTGGATACAGTGGATGTCATATTTAAATTCTAGTACAGCTTTACACACCTGTGGAAGCTGCTGCCCCAGTCACACAAGGTGCCCTGATCGCTGTAGGTCAGATTCCCTTCATAGACTTCTCACATGTGTGACTTCAATGTCCTTGTGGATTTGAACTATTTATTTTTAAGTTGTGGAGAAAAAAAGGGGCTTTTTCAAGTACATTATGACATATGTCCTTTTTGGAAAGCCTGTGGTATCTCCTCTGAGCAGCAGGCTGTTACAGTAATCCTGCTTCAGCCAGTGGTGCCAGGCACAGTGGAGACTTTACCCCTTTGAGCTCTCAGCTGCCTTTCCCTCAATGGCTTTTTATTGCACCATTGTTCATTTACTCTGGGCTCCTTTCTGTGGTGACAGACATGTAAGGGCTACAGTAGAAATATATGGCTGACTGGGAGGCAGTGACCTAGGGGTAGTAATTCTGGGCTGTACTGCCTTTGGGCAAATTAAAGCCTTTTTTTTTTCTTTTTTTCAAGCCTCCATTCAGCTGCTGTGCCCTAAAGGACTGACTGTGCTAAAGGCAATTAGCAATAGAATAGAATAGAATAGGCAAACATAGTTGAGCTACAACTTGGTGTGTACTGCTCACTCCCAGTGAGCACCCAGTATGCTGCAAAACCCATCTTGCCCTCCACAGCTCTGTCAACAGAGCTCTGACATGCAGGTGACAGGTCTTCCTCTCCAGTTACCTTCTTGACTATGAAAGGGCTTTCTCCCTGGGCAGGCTTTCCTTTAATAAGGCCTGGCTTCTGTGGAGTCCTTGGTTTGCTATCACTGTAATCTCTAGCTGGCCAGAAATATCTGTGTGGGAGGACAGGTTAAACTTTTCACCCTCTGTATTTCTGGTGGTTAGTCTTCAGTCTTCATGCCCAGGTTTGAATGGTAAAGAAAAGTGGAAAATTGCCTGAGCGGCTCTCTGTGAAACAGGAGACTAAGAACTGGCATTAATTTCCTTTCACTCTTTTGCATTGGCTCTGTCTTTGGCAATGTGCACTGGGTTAGTAGTTCTTGCTTTGTCTTGGCCAATGCAGTGTCTGTTCCCATGGAAATGCGGGTGGAAGAGGGAAGTGTCAGCAGAGAACTTCATCTGGATCAACTTCTGTCTGAAGTACCAGTGGACAAATGGTGTCCATAGTCTTCCCTCCTGCTTCACTGGGGAGTTGTTTGGTGTGCAGGCATTGCATCAGTTTGCATTATACAGGAGCCCTGACACAATAGCATACCAAGTGAGGTTAAAGTTTTTGGGGGCTGCTGTAGAGGTGGTAAAACATTGAAAAGAGGCAAATTTTGTGATTTTTCTTATTTTGTCAGTGGTCCTCTTTGGGAGTGGTGTTTGGGCCCTTCTCAGGAGGCTCTTCAGATGCCTGCAGACAGCACCCATTTCAGCTGGGTGACTCTGAGAACATCAGCTGATGGAACTGCTGGTGCTCTTGAAACACTTGTGTGTCTTTCTTGCTTCCTTCATCCCGTCTTTATGCTGACAGGTATTTTGGTGCTGTGGTGAGAAGAAAGGGCTTTGTAAGATGCCTAATACTTTTCACCCTTCTGCCATTCCCCAGGTTCTTAGTTGAGGGGGATGAGTCTCTAAAACCCAATGCTATCAACCACTAACTTCAAATCTGTTGTGTCAATGAGTTGAGTCAGTCCTATGCTAACTGTTTTAGTTTTGTACTTGGAGTTTGAAATTTGAAAGTATTGTAAAAATATTCTAGGTGGTTTTCCTCTTTAAAGCAAGAGCCAATGGTCAAGTCCTTTGGCTTTGTGCAATGTTTTTGGAACAGGCTTTTCTTTCTGAAGTGGTGTGAGTGAGCTTACTGTGTGTTAGACTGCACCAGACCTGTTTTCCTACATTTCTTGGATTTCGGGGCTTTGGCTTCCTGTGCTTCTGCTCTGGTAGTGCTGCCACCTGATCAGAGCAAGCAGGGGAGATGGGTGTGACAGGGTGTGAGTGGTAGTGCCAATGATGGAGTTAAGCACCTCAAGAGTATATAAAGTGTTTCTCCCTCAGCATGTAACCCTTGCTCTCACTCTTTTGTGCTCAAAACCCAGCTTCTGACTACGGCATGAAACTGCCAATCTTGCGATCCAATGCGGAAGACCAGATTCTGTACCAAACAGAGCGTTACAATGAGGAAACCTTTGGCTATGAAGTTCCCATCAAAGAGGAGGGTGACTATGTGCTGGTGTTGAAGTTTGCAGAGGTGTATTTTGCACAGTCTCAACAGAAGGTAAGCAATAGCTCCTCATGTGCCTCTGATGTGAGTTCCTGGCTAAGACTGTGTGGGCTCAGGTTGCCTCTGCTGCTTTGCATGCTGGAGGAAGGAGTGAAGTAAAGCACTAATTGTTAACTTAGATCCTAACCTCTCACAGGATCTGCACCTTTAGAACTCCCTTACAGATTCCAGCTATACAGTTGGATTGGAAAACTTCATTTCAAAGTATTCAAACAAATGTGTGCAACTAAACATAACTAGCAAATAGAGTTTTATGACCTCTTTAAGCTGTGGTGGCTTTGAGAAGTTTGTTTGCTTTTCCTTGAGCACTTGCTTCTGACTTGACAGCACAGTTATGCTGGAGGAAGTATTGCATAGATTGAAGCAGGGAGGTGACCTGGGTTAAACAGCCTACTCAAACAATTTTTATGAATGTAATACGACTTGATACTGGTTCAGTCTGATCCTGAAAGCAGAGTTAAATTCAACTGCTTTTTGCTCTTTAGAGAAGAATAATCCATGTCCACTTTCGAAATCCCCTATGTACAGGAGTGGAAACAGAAGCAAAGGGAACTAAAAGCCCTGTGATAAAATGGGGTAGAAGTGGTTTGTGTTTTAGTCTGGCTTTCTATTAGCTTCTTTAGGGCTGATCTCCTTTAAGCACTGTGCTGCCTTCCTGCAAGAGAAGTGTTTCAGGGAGCAGAACTGGTGGGGCTTGCTTACAGAACGGATGCAGAAAGCAGCCTCAGATTAAACTGAAGGGCTGAGGCATGTTTGGTTCCTCTTCCTTCATGTGGTTCTGCTGGGATTCCCCAGGTGCTGCATGAAGTTTGAGTCATTACAGCCCTGAGGAGGACTTTCACTCTGATTTCACAGATGTGGTTAGCAGTTAAACATTTCACCTCCTTCAGACTTAGTGTTCCTCAGCAGCTTGTTTCCTCTTCTCTTTTCTTCTGCAGGCTGTTTATTAGTAATGGCTTCATTCCCTAGGGTGTGGTGTGTCACAGCCACCCCAGGGTGGTATGAGCAGGTCTTCAGACAGGAGAAAAGTTGTGAAAGAGAAGCATGAATAAAACAAGAATAAAACTGTGCTGTTGTCAGGTCTAAACAGCAGATGTAGGGGGTGTTTTAAAAAGAGGAGGCAGATTTCAGGGTATTTGAAAGCACTGTTAATGCTTTGGTGTCTTTACCTGGCTGTTTTTGGGCTCTGAATCCTTCCCAAAGGAGTGGGCCAGTTCATGTTACAATGCTTTCTGTAAGCAAGCACTGGTGCATAAAAGGCAGAAACTTTTCCTGTTCTGTTCCCATTTCAACTGTCACGTGCCTGAATCTGTTCTGACTCTCTGTCATTTCTTCCACCCTGAAGGTGTTTGATGTTCGCTTGAATGGCCACGTGGTGGTGAAAGACTTGGACATTTTTGACAGAGTTGGACACAGCACAGCTCACGATGAGATCATTCCCATGAGTATTAAAAAGGGAAAACTGAGTGTCCAGGGAGAGGTTTCAACATTCACAGGAAAGCTCCACATTGAGTTTGTAAAGGTAACAGGCTTTTCAGGGCAGGGCCTTTATCTTCTCTTTTCCCTGCTTCCCCAGTCATGTGCAGCTGTGGGCTGGAGGAGGAGAAGTGTTGGTGGGTGGGGAGACCATTCCTTGTCTCAGAGCTGCAGCACTGACTGCTGCCTTTGTTTTTTCTAGGGCTACTATGACAATCCGAAAATCTGTGCCCTATACATCCTGCAAGGAACAGTGGAAGGTAAGCACAGTTTCTGAGCCAGAAGGCTCTTCCCCCTTGGAGAGCAGCCTGTTGCTTCTCAGACTATGAGATCATAGCTCTTGCTGACCCACATCTGCCAAAATTGTTTCTTTTTCACTGAGTTCCCACAGAGCACAGTTGCAGAGTGAAGTAGGTGTGTACAGTCCTCGTTCTCCTGTAAGTCACAGAGCTTGTGTCATTTTGGAATGAGAAAAATCAAATTGTTTTGGAATTTCCTGTGTATGGGTAGAGGAGAAGGGAACATGTCTGGTCAGTCTCAGCTTATAGCTACAGATAAATACTTTCTGGCATTGGATGTCAGCAGCAACCCTGCAGACAAATAATTTACAGTTATTTTAGCTAGTGGTTAAGTATTTCTTACCTGGGGCTTTGTTTTGCCTTCTCAGCTTGAGGACAAGCCAGTGTTTTTTCCCAGATACCAGTTCCTCTGAATAGCTCTGGGGAATGCTGGAAAAGTCGTTCTTTCATCACCTTCTTTATAAGTGAGCTGGAATTGAAGCCCCTCTAGCTCCTGACGTAGGAGGGTTTAGGATCCCTCTCTGACCAAAACATCAATTTGCCTCACTATTAGTCAGGGATTGTCAGGTGCTGCTGAAGATTTGGTAAGAACCTTGTGGCCAGGTGGCACCTGCAGCTCAGGCCCCAGGCTCAGAAGGCTGGATTTGAGTGGGGCTTGGCCATGCTGCTCTCATAGCTCTAGGCTTGGGGGATGCAGTAATGTGGAGTAGGACAGTTTATGGAAAGAATTGTTCCCATTCCTGTTTGCACCTGTATCTGCTAGTCCTGCAGGCAGCAGGTGCTTGTTCTTGACTAGATCTTACTGAGCAGCTGCAGTATCTGAATGTGTGTCCTAAGTGTGCTGTTGTGCATTAACTTGTCCGTGTGACATGTAGATAGTATGTGAGGACATAGTATTTTGGCAGGCTGGGACCTTGGATACTCTTATCTTGCAAAGAAAAGTGGTGTGATCCTCTGATAGAAGATGTTCCTCTCTTCTGGGCTGTTTTGGTTGTGGTTTTCATGTGGTCTCAGGTGCCCTCTTGCCAATGTTCATGTTGGATCGGGGAAAGGGGAAGGAAGTGTATCAAATGATCTCCTGATTTACATCCTGCCTGCTTGCAACCTTTTGTCTTGTTCAACAGATGTTCCAAAGCTGCAGCCACACCCAGGTCTGGAGAAGAAAGAGGAAGATGATGATGAAGATGAATATGATGATGGCTCCAGTGTCAAAAAACAGGCAAATAAGAACCGGGTTCAGTCAGGCCCACGCACACCAAACCCCTATGCCTCAGACAACAGCAGCCTCATGTTTCCTATATTGGTGGCCTTTGGTGTCTTCATTCCTACCCTCTTCTGCCTCTGCCGATTGTGAGAACAAGCCCCACAGTGCATCAGTCCAGGGGCTGGGAGGGAAGGAGTTGGACCAAATATGGTTGCTTTCAATTTCTCCATATTGTTCATAACTTAAAGGAAAAAAAATGATTCATTTGGAATGAATAGCAATGAATAGCAGGTCCAGGTAAGAGGGAGCTTACCTTCTCCCTGCCAGCAAGCAGCAAGGCCCTTGCCTTCCCCTTCGCACCATGTGCAGCCTCTGATTCTCCCTGGGGCATCCAAGAATGAACTGAGTCCTGGCTGGGTGTGTTTTGGGCCATTGAAAGCTGATGCTACCAGTCCTGGGCCATGTCCCACACTGAGAGAAAGCCATGTGCTGTAGGATCTCTGCCTGTAGTGGGTGGAATATGGTTCCTTAAGCAGGAAAACAATTCTTAAAACAAAGCCAGGGTACACATTTTGTCCAGGAGCGTGGAAGTGTGGTGCTGTTGGGTGTCAAGCGACTACAGAGGACAGAGCCTGGCTCAGCATCTCCCTGAATGTGTGCAACACGATGGATGGTACTCACCTGCGTAAAAATACCAAGGCTCCAGCCCAGCCTCTGTGGAGACGGTCCCCTCATAAGACTGCAAGCCGCGCCAGGAGCAGAGGGATTTATCTGGCCTGATTTGCTGCACCAGTTGGGAGAGACTTTCCTAGTTTGGCAGTTGTGATGTTTGTTCCATCGCAGAAGGATTCTGCTGTAGCCTGCAAGAGGCTGACATTGTTAGCGTCTGATCAGATGCACTTGTTTTCTGTATTGATTATGGCTTTTGTTTCCTTTAATATCCTTTTATTTTCAAAGGTTTTGTTTTAAGCCCGGTTCCTTGTTTTGCTATTTCTAGCAAGTGACCTCTTCTTTGGAAGAAACTGAGAATCAGGTGAACTAGAGAGGAGGTTCGGGACTTGTTCCTTGACCTTCCTAATGCTAAGTTCCCTTCTCCGTGACTCTAAAGAAACCTGTGCTGTAGGACAGAGCAGAGCAACCTGGTGGATGCTCCCTGTGGTCTCTCGTTCCCTCTGTAGGGACCAGCCTTGCCTGCGGCAGTGAGAAGTGGAGCTGGTCAGTGTTTGCAGTGTGTGAGCTTGGCCTTTTGCATATCCAGGCACTGTAATGAAGGGGCAGATGTCCAACATTTCAGTCTTGCAGGGTAAGGGGATTTGTTGCCATCCAGAGATCTGGAAGTGAGCAGAGCACTGGAGACAAGGTCACCTGCTTCCCCCAGGGATATTTCTGCAAGAGGCTTGTGTTTCCACATGCAGAGCCTGTGCCTGCCAGACAGAGGCTGAACAGAGCGAAAGCCACTGCTGCGCCTGCTTGTCCAGAGCTGTGGGCTCTGAGGAACTGCCTTCTCACAGTCTTGGCCTCCAACATGTTGAGCGTTTCTGGTTGGCCAGGAGGGAGATGTTCTGTGCTGGAGCAGGATCTGCCCCAGGCAGGGTTGGGTTTTTGCATATCAGCTTTCATGCTGCTGAGCTCTGGGCTCACAGAGCGCTTTACCTCATGCTCTCTCCATTGTCTCAGAGGTGTTCTGTCTTTCCCCGGAACACTGGCACTGAGTGGTGACCTCCATGCTGCTCTTGCCTCTCTGGGGCCTGCATTTTCCTAGCAGTTGTTCCTGGGTTTGATCCCCTGCAGTGAGTTAGCCTTTCTTAGAGCTGAGCAGAGTCAGCAGAATTACTGAGTTTCTGACAAGGGAACTGGAGGAGCAGCCTTTTCTGTCCTGCTGGGCCCTGGCTGGAAGCCTTCGCTTCCTCCTGACCCTCAAGCTGTGGTCAGAGCTGTCAGCTCAGGGGCTCCAGAGTGGGAGCTGGGGGAGGTGACAAAATGCTGCTCTCTGCATCAGTGCCACTGAGCCTTGCCTTTATGATCACACACATCACTGCTATAGGCCTGACCCTAATTCTGTATCTGAGCTGAAAAACAAGCAGGACTTTAATTACCTTCTGTCCAACTGCACAAAGGATAACAGCTAGTTTGGGAGAGAAGCAAGAGAGTCCCTCCTCTGTTAAAGGAGAAGATGGACTTTAGAGAGAGCAGATCTTGAAGAACAAACCTTGGGATGAAAGGTAGTAAGCTTGAAGTTGTCTGCTTCATCTTCTAGCTACTATTAAAATCCTAATACTTATAAAACTGTTATAAAATATGAGCTCTGATTTGTTCAGTGACAGTGCCTGCAGGGATTCTCCAGCATTTCTGGGATTGCTGTAATTGGAGCGAAGAGACATTTAAATCTTTATCCGTTTTGGGAGCCATGAACTGTGCTGATCTGTTAAGCAAAGAACCTGGGGTTGAAAGCAGGTGTTGCTCTAAGGAGCTGCTCTCCTCCAGGCCTTTTAGAGGGTGCATTTTATCTGAGCATCCTTGAAGCAAGGAATCGCTCAGCTTTTTGTGGCTCACCCAGTAATCTCAGCACCTTGCCTACCATGGGAGAAAGGGTGTGTGTTTAGATGTGCAGAAATTGGAGACAGGTCTTCTAGGATAGTTTATCCCGTCCTCTCCTGGCAGTCAGGGCACCCATTTGGTGCCATCCACTGCCTCAAGGCAGAGCTGTTCAGGGTGTGATCTGGTTTGTTCCAGTTGCTCAGTTCAAATGAATTTGTCTTATTTGAATAAGAATAGGGAGGAGAAATAATTAATCCTTCATGGCTTCAATTTAGTTTTTTGACTGGTTTTATGTAGCTTTCTCACTAGAGAGCTGGTTTTTGGGAGGCTCCTGACCCTGTCGAGGAAACTGTGAGCAATTTCCTTCCTGGTCCATCCCCTCCTGACAGGTTTGCTTTGGAAGGAACCTTCAAACAAACCATTTGGGAGCACCGAGGATGGTGGGGGATGGCCAGTCAGCACCTTGCTGGGAATGGAGTACTCCAGCTCCCCTGGCCGTCTCTGTCTACTATCTGCAAGCCAGACTAAGGGCTGGTAATGAGGTACCTGGTCCTGACTAGGGAAAGAAAAATTTGGGCTGGCTGTAGCTTTCCAGAATGGGTGTTTGAGGGAATATCCAAGACGTTGTTTAACTGAGATAGGTTAGAGACAAGCCTGTTTTTGCTGATTCATCCTGCCAGCAGCAGGCAGATGGAGCACAGCAGTGTGGGGAGCTCTCAGAACAGACCCTGGCTTGATTTGTGTTGTGTAGAGAGGGGCAGATAAGGCAATTTTAATAACGCTTCCACTTAATAAAGGGAAAATCACTGTCTGTCATGTTCCAGGCCTGGACCCAGCCTCAGCATAGTGGTTTCAAAGCTTATTTTAATTGTCCCCTCAACCCCTCCTTTAAGCCAGGCCATTGAAGTCTTCTGTGTGTGACTAAACATCTCTGACCCTTTTGAGTGTCCCAGGTGGCAATGAACAGAAAGCCAAATGAATTCCCTTCTCTTTTTGGTGCCTTTCAGGCTTTAAATAAAAGTCTATTTGAATGAGCTTCTTTTTTTTTTTCAAGGAGCTTCTGAGTTTTTGGTTTTTCTTCAAGGGACAGGCATTCCCTGCCCTTGAGATCAGCTGGGGACTGTCTCCCTGTCCCTGAATGCCATCTCTGGAGGTCACAGCTAAAGCAGAGAACTGTGAGCAAGTTTCTTTATTTCCAGCCCTTAAAGTCAATTGAAGGATAGTCTAGCAAGGGATAGAAGAACTGGAAGAACTCCTTCAGGTCTGGTCTCCCCCAGAAATCTCCTGAAGGCAGGATGGAGAACTTCCAGACAGTCTGGTGCCTGGGCATCTGCAGTTCAGAGCTGAGTGAGTCACGCTGGGTCCTGGTAGTTGTGTGATACTTACAGCTTCTGGGTGCAGAGTGGGACTTGGGGGTCTTGCACCCCTAATTCACTTGCTGAGGGCTTGCCCTGTGCTGCTTAGGTCTGAACAGAGCAGGGACCTGTCCCTTGGCCTTTAAGTTGAAATGGGATTGCAACAGCCAGGGAAGTGTCTTGCTACAGGAACTATGGGCTGAACAAACCTGTTGCTGATAGAAAGCAGCAGGAGGGAGAGGGCCATGAGAGCAGCTTCAGCCCTTGATGTGAGACAGATTCTGAGCAGCTGTGAAAGTATCAAGTGTTGCAGGCTCTGTTTGGTGCTTAAATGTGGGAAAGATCCATCTGCTTCTTGCACTTATGGTGGGGAGGGAAATATTCTTGCTGAGAATCCAAGGGAAATGGGAACTGGGCCAGCCCTGAGCTAATTTACCTACTGGCACTTCTGCATCTCCACAACAAATGCAAAAGCCTAATACAATTCAAGGATGCTATTTTAATGTCAGCCTGGTTCCACCAGTCTGTCTCCACCAGCTGGTCCCAGATAGGCTCACACAAGTATTCTCAATGGCACAAACACACCAGGCTGGAGCTGTGAAGGCTCAGAAATGTGTTCACACAGATGGCCTCCTGTGCTGCACCCCTGCTTCATGCTGCCCAGCAGGTCTGGAGCACATGCATTCACTTTGGATCCAAATGGATTTGACCCAGGAGTATCATAGCATGGAAAGGTGCTGGGCTGGATGAGAGAGGTGAAGCAGGTCCATGTCTTCCGGGACTCTGGCTTGCTCAGAGTTTATTGCTGTATATTAAATACTATTTTTGGAGATTGAGGGGAAGATGATGGGGGGGAGGGATGTGATGATGCTGTCCCCAGTCTGATTGGTGGGATGCTATTGCAGGTTATTGATAGGTTTTGATTTTTTTCCCTAATAAGTGCTTTTTTTAAAAAAAAAAAAAATCAACAGAACAAGTGCTTTCCTCCCTCCTAGAAACTGTGCTGGCTGATTAGAAAATATGAATAACCTCTTGCAAACATCAAAGGTCTCTGCTAAAGCGTTAGTATGATGGAGATTTGAAGGGAAGGGGCAAAGTACAGCTTGAACCAGTCTAGCTAGGGAGAGTGGGAATTCAGGAAATGCAGGATCTCTGCCCTAGAATCGTTCCCAGCCACGCTTAATGGGGATGTGCTGTCCTGTGCTACCGTGGCTGTTCTGTCACACTGTGGCAATTCCTGAGCTGGAGTTCTGCAGTGAAGCAGTGACTGGAAACTTGATGGCAAGTGGGGGCTTGAATTTTTTGTGGTTTCCTTGAGGGCTTTGTGCATTCAGGGCTTTCCCACTTAACAAGCAGCTGAATTGGTAAAGCAGCCCTGGGGCCTGTGAGAGCAGAGACAGGACCTGTGCTTCATGCCAGGAGGCAGCAGCCAGGACTGCGAGAGGTGGTGCTGGTGTTTGGTTCCCGTTGGTGTAGCAGCAGTTAGCACTGGCACATGATCCTGCTGTTCCATGGTGCCTGGCTGTGGAAGTGACCTGTGCCACTGGCATTAGACACATCACAAACTACTTAAAGGTGCAGGTCTAAGCTGTCTGTAAAGGCTGAAGCAGTGTGGGGACAAATCTCCATCTGTACGTGTCACCAGTACAAAGTATTTTTGAGGAGGACTTTTTATTTTACTGCCTGTTGCTTTGTGTTGTAACAACTTGCAGTGACATTTTTTTAGTTTCTTTTGCAGCAAGCTTGGGCCCTGGGTGAAAAGCACAGATATCTATTTCTGATTGCATTGGCTTTACAGGGACTAGTTTGGGGGAGAAGATGGGCATGGGGGTGGGTTATTTTATTTTTGGTACATGGTAGCAGTTCTATTTTTTGATTTCCCCAGGATGTTTGGTTGAGGAAATGTTCTGAAATCTACTGTCTGGCAGTTTAACCAGCATCGTGCTAAAGGAAAATAAACAAAATTATATTGTCACTTGGATGAAATGGTCCCTCTTTTTCTGGTGGAGGGGGCAGAGGAGCCCCCTCTGGTTTACACCCACCTGAGGGAGGCTGAGCCTGGCTGACTGCAGGGTAACATCCTGCTGCTGCCTCCAGTACGACCCTGGTGATCTCTAGCCAGTTGTTTTGAGTGATTAAGTGCAAACTGAATGGTACAACATCCTCTTAAAAGTGCTGATGTGGACCTTGTTGCTTCCTGCTCAGAGCTGGAGCACCAGAGAGATGTAATCTGCCTTCTGAGGCTTTGCAAGCTGCCCCACTTTCGGCTTGAAACCGTGTCAGAGGCAGATGGGGCTGGAGCAGAGTGAAAGCAGCGGCTTTGTGCTCTAGGTGCCATCTCCTGGGGAAGAGACACCCTGGCCCCATGCAGAGAAGGTGCTTTTCCAGAAGGCCTGCTTCTGTCCTTCCTCAGGGCACGGGATGGAGGGACCAAGCCCATGCAGTGAGGAGGATTTAGGAGCACTGGTGTGAGCAGGTTTTTTTGAAATAGCATTTGGCTGGCAGTAGCAGGAGCGTGCTGCTCACAAGCCACAGCAAGTGTCGCAAACCACTGCTCAAAATGTTTCTGGTCATCATGAGCATGTTCAGTGTTGGCTGGAGTCCAAAAAGAGGGTGCAGCTGTGTGTTGTTCTTTCCCCAGAGGGCTGGAGGTGACTCTTGCGTGCCTACTGCGGGCTGGTGGGCTGCTCCTCTTTGGGAAGAAACACTTTCTTTTCCTCCATGACATGCTTCTTTGAGTCCCTCCCCAGTTCCTCCCACCAGGCTGGGGAGACTCGTCCAGTGTCTGCCACTGCCACCTCCGGTGTGTGGCCATGAAACTGACTGACCCAGGGGCACGCGGTCCGGCTTCCCGGGGACAGCAGCTGGGGTGTCCCCGGCCAGGAGTGGGGTGTGCACTCCACGGCATCCTCTTGCTGGCGCTGGTGCTCCCCTGAAAGTGCTTGCCACCCCTGAGCACAGCTGGGCTCTCGGGAGATGCCTGTGCTCTGTGCCACCGGCTGCGCTGCAGGTTCAGGCTGTACCTTCGGTACCCGGGAGCCCAGGTGCCCAGTGAGAGCTGACTATCCGCTCACTGGGCGGTGGTGCGGAAGCGGGGCGCGGGCTGGCAGCCGGCCGGGGGCAACGGGAAGAGGGATTGGGTTGGTTTGTTCCTTGTGTAGTTTTCCCTCGGGTAACTCAGCTTTCCCAGCCGGCCTGTCCCGCCGCGTCCCCGGAGGTAGCGGCTGCCGCGCCGGCGGTGCCCGCTGCGGAGCCCTTGGGTCACCCATCCATGCGCGGCCCCGGCGGGCCCTGCTGAGCTTTGGGCGCTGTGTTGCCA